>WAAF01000837.1:1630763-1806446 GCA_013400475.1 Tricholaema leucomelas | reverse complement strand
GCCTGTGGCAGGGGGTTGGAGCTGGATGATCCTTGAGGTCCCTTCCAACCTAAACCATTCTATGATTCTATGATTCTATGATTCTATGAAAAGAAAAGAAAAGAAAAGAAAAGAAAAGAAAAGAGAAAAGAAAAGAAAAGAGAAAAGAAAAGAAAGAAAAGAAAAGAAATTTTAAAAACTGGGGAAAAAAAAAAAAAAACAAAACTATCACAGTAGGAGTACAGCCTAGGGAAATGTGCAGGTAGAGATAGTCCTAAACCCTCCTTCCTTTTCAGGCAATACTTAGGAATGAACTGAGACTGGTCTTAGAATTATAGAATCTTGGAAATGTTTTGATTGGAAAAGACCTTTAAATCATTGAGTCCAACGATTATCTTATCCTATCTTTCATTTCCCTTGCGAAAAATGCTTCAGTCCTAGTTCCTCTCAAAGGTCTGTATATATAATACTATCATTAGATGAAGAGACCTAAGTAATATTTTGCAGCAGTATCTGAAAGCTTGGCATCTCTGATCCAGGTCACCACCCATTAAGGCTGCAGAGATTCACTGCCTTCTCTATCTCAAATATCAAGGAGCATGTGGAATGTAGAGTAATTTCTATGCATAATGTTGCCAGCGCATCTTCCCCAAGAATCACCTAGAGCTTGCTAGGGTAAGGCACTTCCCAGAGCAACATGAGCACCTTGGATGCATGAAAGCCTTCCCTGTTGCAGTCTGGACAGCTGCCCCCATGTCACTGAAAACACTGAGGACTACCTTCTCTTGTGACTCAAAGAAGCACGTTTCTGCTTCTACATTTTCTTCAGAGCTTGAACGACCAACCAGTTTCAAAGGTACCCACAAGGTCCATCTCATCTTGAAAAGCCATATACATAGGTTTCCTAGGTTGGACATGAAGTTCTTCTGACTGTGCTTAGAAAAATAACTGCAGCTTCCTGAGAAACCTACGTACTGAAATCACCACTTGCAAGGACTTCAAGGCACTTCCAAGCACTAAGCATGGCTGAGCAAGAGCTTTTAATTTGTATTTTCAAATTAAATTCCTCAAATGAAGGTTAAATATTTAGGATTTTCTGATTACTAGTAGAGGCAAGTGATCCTGGTGAAGCAGATAGAGGCTTACCAATTATTTCATTTAAAAGTATTACTTGTAAGCAAAACTTTTCTTCAGAGTTGAGTGTGTATATATATATATATATATATATATATAAAAATACCACTACCTCATGTTTTGGTTTGACTTTTTTCACTCACATGTTATAATATAGAAATAAAATTATAAACACACCATTTTAGCCTAAAATCTCCAACAGTGAGACACACTAAAGAAATAAGTAGCAAACTCTGTCCGAAGCAAAAATATCTTCAACAGGTTTATATCAGCCTTCCAATTTCCCACACAGCTCCTAAAAGTTGTTGTCTAATTCCCCATTTCCTGCATGACAACAACCTGGTATATGAAGCACACCTCAAACAGCAATTTATCTAATCTGAAACAGAACATTTGGAATCAGTAATTCAGAGCAATGATCTCCAGTATGTGTGAAACACCTCAAGGAAAAAGTATTCCATCTTTTTTCCTCCCAATGCCAAAACGAGAATTTGAAAACAACATCAAACAAAGCAAATCAAAGTCTGCTTGTGAAGACTCCTCATGGTTTTCAAAAATACAAATGGGTTCAAGATGCTGCTTAAATCAAAACTACTGGAAGAAAAGGGTTATTAAAAATTAAAACCATGGATGCAACCTCCAGCTCAGGAAGTCATCCAGAGACAGTCAGATGTTAGGGGGTTATGCCATAGGAAATACTATGCTGCACTTGCCCTGTTCTACTGCACTCTCTCTAACCATCTGCTGTTAGTCAGAGACAGAGAGCTCCCTAGCCAAATGCATCTCTCTTTATGTTAGCTTTCCTTTGAAAAGTTGTTTCACAAGTAAACTCCAGGTCAGCAACTGTCAACAAATCACATTTGCAATAGCTGCTTAGTTGAAGAACTCAAATTCCCTGCCTGTTACTTCATAATTGTTTCTAATTACATTAAATGCATATTCAGACATTGGGGAAGAAAAAGCCCAACTTTGTGCATCTATCTGCCAAAACATTAATGCATTTTCCTGACAGCAGTGGCTGATTTCATTCCTCATTTATTTGTCCCTCAAGAAGAGCTAGGCTATAAAACTTTGTAAGTAGTTTCACAGCACATTTTCAAGATTTTATCTTCTAAGATTTCATATTTGTGGTTATTTGTCTGGCTTCAATCAAGTAAAAAATATAATCCTAATTTATTAAAGCATGTCAAAACATGCTTACATGAAATGGCATTTGTTCATTTTACTTTCACAAATTAATTTGAGCATATCGAGAATTAAATGTTTGTCATAAGAAAATTTCAGTAATAATAAAGCCTTATTGCATACAGATAATATTAAAGGACTTAACATGAGTTCCCTGGAGCTTGCAAAACAACCTCACTTCTCAAACAACCTGTAACCAGACTGTTCCTCACATTGCTCTTACTTGATTTCTTCAAGGAGAGCAACTAAAATGCTCCTCTGAGTATCAACAAGTACCTCATTCAGAACAAATTAACAGTATCAGCTACTTTTGCATTCTCAGACATATAAAGCTTGTAAAAGGAAGCAGTGCAGATTATGAAGCATAACGCTTCATATCTTGTCATCTCAAAAGTCCTAGAATAAAAGAACATTTTAAAATAACCCCAAACCCCACAGATTGGAGCCTATGCTCCAGAGCTCACTGATTCTTGCAAAACAGGCCTCCTTCAGGTGACACAACATTTGGAGGGCCTGTTTCACACCCCATCGCTTTGGTACCATAACTGTGTCTTGAAATTAGAGGGATGGATCAGATGCTGAATTCTCCCCACCTGCGTTGCCCAGGCGGCCAGTGATAGCATTCCAGAAGTAGACAAGCTGGTAGATCACCAACTGCATTCTAGGACAGAGTAGTATTTGGGTGTTAGTTTCTCTATCATGGAGTTCCCCAGGAAAGCACATGTGCCAGCTTTGAGAATGAGACACCTGATGTCTTTCACTGGTTATTAACCCCACAACAGCCAGGCATGCCGAGAAAAGCAATGGGGAATCAAGTGGAGGCAGCCACAGTCCTGCCTGCTGGGACTTCTCACTTGATGGAGACCATGCATCAAATTGCCAGGCTTCAGCCATACTCAGCATGTATACCAGACTTGACTGCATGCACCTAGCATTTTCCCAAGTTACCAGTCTCCACTGCCTCAAGCTCAGCAGCCCCCCCCTTCAGAAAATCCCCCACACTAGACTCAGCTAGCTCTGGAAATTGAATGAAGCTTATTATTTACAGCTTAGCACAATATACAAGTATACAAGCAGATATTTACAGTATATACAGTTACATACAAAAATACACAAGTTAGAAGGTAATACAGAAACACAACACCCCTTATAGAAACCTGAGTCACCAGGAGGGGCTCCCAACCACCCTTCCACCTTCTCCCACCCCTCTCCACCTTACCGCAGACATTGCCTTGTGCCCAGGGAAGAATGGAGGGTTGGCCAGGAGGGTTAGAAAGCAAGTGGATTAATCAGACAGACAGAAGGTGAGGTTAGAGAGATGCAGCCCAGAGTCTGGACAAAGAGCAACTCCCTTATCTATGTTTGGATTCTTGCTCTTATACCTCCCAGCAAGCCTGTGAGTGAAGAAGACATCACTGTTGTTTCCCTTTCACAGCCTGTAATCTAGTACTTCTCACCAAAACATTCTATCTAGCTTCAAACTAGCACAACATTGAAAAAAATAACCCTTTGCAACCTGTTTAGTACCCTGCTAAAACTTCAGTTCCCACAATTAAAACTGTGTGCTACCGTTATAACATGAAAGCTACCAAGATCAAAAGTGAGAGCTGCTCCACTTGACCACTGACTAGGGAAAATCAGCTGTGCCATTCAGCAGCAAGGGCGTCCAGAGAACATCTGACATAGATGGCTCTGCCATGGTGAAACACCAATTAGGGAGAGGGTGTCCCCTCTAAAACCTTAAACCAAACATCAGAAAAATAAAACCAGAGCTGGCCACAGAAACTTATCTGAAAAAAGGTGCTGGTGGAGAGAAACTAGAAATACTGCAAAATCAATTTGTTTTTCCAGGCTTTCTGGAATGAAATGTGGAGAAAGGTTGGGGGAAAAAAGATCATTTTATATATGGTTTTGGAACAAGGTCACTTTGCAAATTCAAACAACTTTGATTTTATATTAGAAACTGTAACTTCACTATAATAGTGTAATCAACTTTTTTCCCCCCTTTAACTTTGGCTTTTAACTCTTCAAAATCAGCTGCAAGACGAAACTTCTATCTTCCACATATTTCCTAGTGAAATCTCAGAATACAATAAGGGTCATGTAAGGTATATGCTGTCTTTAATTCTTGATGTTGGTGATACAGCATGACATCTCTTCCTACTGCAGACAATTACAATTATATTAGAAGGAAATTGAGAGAAAAATAAAGTATTAAAATGTCTGAAAATGTTAGCCTGAGTGCAATCTTTGTATCCTAAAGCATAAGTTAAATTCTGTAGTTACCACATACCACTTTTTCCCCTGTCTATTTGATTTTGCAAATGTAACATTTATAAAGAAAAGAATTTCCTCAAAGTTTTTAGAATCATACATTAAAAAAATCTTTCCTGTGAAATGAATTTGTTACAAATTCAGGATTCTCAACCTTTAAACAGAAAGCTCTCATGACAACTTGGAGAAAAAGTTAGTGGTTTATAGAGTCCTGTCAACAGAGACCAATATTGGCAAGTGAGTTTCCTTGTTCTTTAATAATTTCTGTTGAGTTTATGCTTACTGAGATTCTTTAGGGTCTTATAAACTTAAGCAGTTTGGTCAGATTTTCAAAGCAGTTTTTATATCCAGACCTTACACTAGAGGGAACAAAGCCAAAGAAAAAGCCTCTGGGCTTATTTTAGCCTGCAATGGGTAAATAATCCTAACTCTTCCCTAGGCTGCTGCTCTGAAATAGTGAGACCAGTTTCATTGAAAAATTCTAAATGGAAAATATTAATTGAAGCAGGTAAATTTTGGTAATCCACTGAAAGGCAAACACTGTAATGGAAGACACTGGGCAACTTTAATTATAGATATCACCATTGCCTCTGCTACAATGAAGCTTCTTTGGAACTGCTGAAATACCAGTATAGGTCTGACTACATTAAAATGTGACTGAAGGTCAACGACTGGTTAAACTGGAATGCTTCTAAGCCATTGTTAAATTATTCAGAATTATTTTAGGAAAGCTGCATAAAAAGTGCAAGAGTGCAGTTTTAGCTTCATCTAAATGCGCATACTGAAAGTGGAAAAGGAAATGGGGAAACTGTCCTTTGCAATTGCAAAGGTAAAAAATAATATCTTGGGTATCTCCAACCTACAATTAATCTAGCAGAGGAGAACAGTACAAGATAGTTCTCGTTTTCACAACTTGTTTCTCCAAACTCTTCTCTGCAAGAGCAAGCATGAAAGGAAAAGAAAAAGGATGGGACATTATTCCAGGAAAGAATGCAGTTATTTTGGTTTCTATTGCTTAACATCAGTAAGAAGAGATTGGCAAGACTGAACGATTAACAAAGACCAACAACCCATTTCTTTTGCTGCAGCACAGCTGTTTCCTGACCCCCATATATATCTGTTCCTTCATAAGTGTCTACATATATATCTGTTCCTTCGTAAGTGTCTATGAGGCTAAAGGGAGCTTACTACAGCCATCACTAAGCCTTTAGAAACAGGTGAATCAACATGAAAATGAGCAGTGGCCAGGTGTGCTCAAAAGTAGTGAGCACTTGTTATTCTCGAGAGCTCAGAGGTAGCCATGCGGTGTGAAGACTTACACTGTAAATCCCTTTTCCTCTTCCTCTTTAAGTGTGGTGAATCTAACACTGATGAAAAGTCTTTCTTGCCATGATCAGGAGTGCTGTGCGTACTGCTGTCAGCAGTGCTTTCCCAGTACCTGGGAGAAAGACACTGCAGTGCATTCCCTTCCTAAGGCTCTGAGTAGCCAACTATTTGCTATCAACTATTTACAACAAATGGTGCCAAGATACGTGGTTGCTATATAAACAAAGAAGAACTCTCACTGGAGACTAAAATAAGACCCACTGGCTCATTTTTCACTTATGACCCATAAGATTTATAGCTATAGCACATTGCCAGTGGTAAGGGGTGCATCATCTTTAAACATTCTTTCCCGTGGAGGTTTTGCCTTTGCAGAATGAACATCACACAGTGCACAATCACAAATGAAAAAATTAGAATGGTAAGATTCTTTCTTTTTTTTCTTTAAGAAACCTACTGGAGGCAATTGCTAAGTCATTTTGCAAATATCAGAACAGACCTTTCCGGGATTTGGTCAGAGAACCACTACTAAGACATCTGCATCAATTTAAGAAGCTACTACCCTATCAGCTGTTTACCACTCCCCATCTTTTGGAGTTTACTACCATTAAAATGAGCTGGTAGAGACCTTGTGAGCACTCATCATCTACTTCAGTGCCAAGTCAGCCTGCATAGTTTTTAAAAGGTCCATGCTGATACATAAACTAAGATGGATTAGCTCCTGAGCTGAACCAGATGAGGACTGGTCAACATGATCCTTTTCACAGGCCTTGCTGTGGGAATGGTAATTCCAGCTAAGACATCTTAACAAAGGGTTGTTAGTATTGTTCTAAGAATATTACAATTATATATATATATATATATATAAAATAGCTAAGAAAAAAACCTCTGGCACTGGAATTCACCACAGCAGTGCTTGCTGCAGATGTGCCAGAAGGAAGCTTACTTCACTGTCTGTCTTGCTACTATGCTGGGTTTTTGACTTCTGCTGCTGGCCAATTTGAAAGAGGACACTCAGGCTACACAAACCATCATATATTGCCATGTCACATCTCCAGTGCTCACTGTTCAACTTCTAGGCTTCTGAGTAGGTACACACAAATCACTCCTCTGTTGTAAAACATCACTTTTATAGAATGGATTCCTCTGTCATCATATGCTTCAAAAGAACCTTTTGTTCATGAACAGATGAGTTATCACCAAATGTGTATGTAGACACGGAAACAAAGGAAAGTACTGAGTCTGAACTTTGATTGCTCAAGTATACACAAAAAGGCCAACTTGAGTATTGTGATTTGAGCCTATACCAATTCTGGAACAGGTGACAGACTAATTACTCATCTCCTAACAAAAAACAGACTGGGAATGGCAGGAATCAAAGGACATGACACTCTACAGTATGTCAAGAATAGGGGAAAGGCAGAAAACTGCAAGCAAAACAACCAATTTGCTGCTGACAACAGTTTCAGAAGTCTCAAATGAGAGACTGTTGAAAAACCATGCTACTAGACAGAGTAAGCTTCAGAAAAAATAACCTTTCAGCACATACCAAAAGATGTAGGATAAGCTGAACTCCCCTATAAAAATCCAAACCAAATCAACATATATCAAAAACCAGAACCTGTAAAGACCAGCATGAACCTCATCTACACTCCACATGTATCACATCTCCTCATAACAGTCAGCTAAGGAGAGGATTAGATAAGGAAGCAATACTTTATTTAAACGGGAAAAAATATTTATCAGCTTTAAGATTTCACATATTTTAACCATCAATAAAATCTGTTCTTTAAATAAGGAACAGAGTGCTGGGAATAGACAGTCTTTTCCTGTCTATAGGTTGTTTGTCTTCAGTATTGCGGAGGGAAGGGAAGGGGTGCTGCAAAACCAGTAAATACATAGCCAATGTTAAGTGTGCTGAAAGACTGACTCAGAAGACTACTTTGGGCCTGAATAGAAAGATATGCTTTCATCCTGTTTTGACTATACTTATACATTTACCCAACATAATTTGATGTAGTTAATAGTGCAGGAGCCTTCAAGCAGCGTACGTTTCCCTCATTAGTGGGTTTAAAGCCTTAATGAGATCTCCTGTGCTGCAGAAAAGCCCAGTGTAGGCTTTAAAAGTGATTGGCATGTTTCAACAGGATAAAAACAGAAGGCAGCAAAACCTAATAAGCTTCTGATCTTGATTTCTTTATTTGCTTAGGAGGGGAAATCTTGCAGAATTATAGAAGAAAGATGAAGATAAGCAAGCCAAAATAGGTAACTTCTTTAGCTGATCTTACAGTAACTCAAACACTTAAACAAACAAGAAGTGAGTAAAAAGAGGGAATGTCTTTTCACATACCTGCAACACACTGAGACTTAGTGCTACACAAACTCCTCCTGACATAAACAAGTACATGAGAGTACTGTCAAATCAGCATCTTGCTACACCTGCAGCAACCCCACCTTTTTTGTAGTTTCATTATGCAGCATTTTTCCCGCTTGAAGCCTCAATAGACTTGGCAGGGAAGTCTTGCATGTAAGAAACAGAATGTCACAATATACCATTAACTAAGTGCATGCAAAGGATTTAGGGTTTTGTTGTTTGTTTGAGTTTCGTTATTGACTAATTTTGACCACTTTCCAGGAACAGAAATTTCACAGGCTGGTTTAGTTTCAAAAACAGTGTAATTACATACAGCTGTATTCAGTACTTTTTAACTGCCTTGAACAATGGAGTGAGAGTTGCACACATTATCAGGCACTATCATTAGTGTCTACCTAGGAGCAGGTATTGAACCAATGATGGCTGCAGTATAATAGCATATAGAAAGAGCATTAAAAATGAACAAAACAATGCAGCAACCCTAGTAATTCCTTGATACCAGATTGTCCTTGTGTTTATGCTCCCTCATGGCTTTGCAAACCATTTTTATATGTACAGGCATGGAGAGTGGAGAATTAAAAATGTAAATTTCATCAACATGCAGTATTGCAGTCTTCACGGGGAACAGGTAACAGGATACCATGGTGATGGCAGCACTGCAGCCCATTAATAAACCAGAGAAAGACTCATCAAACAATCAGAGCCATACTGTAAAATAACTGACTTCCTAATAAATCCTGCAAAAGATAAGATGACTGTGCATCTCAATATCAGCTGTGGTCTCAAACTAATGATTCCATCATATCATGTCTTGACAGGGGGTGAGAGAAGAGGAACCGTTTTTAAGCCTCCTAACCTGCTCATGGTCAATTGCACGGCTTTTGCACTGTCAAGGTTTATGGCCTGTAGCACTTGAAAAGAGACAACCCATGTCTGGAAAAGAGAGAAGATGGAAGGTTTTTATTCTTGCAGCCCATCTGTTGCCCACCATCACTGTTAGCCCTTCATACAGAAGGGACCAGACTTTTTTATTTGTTATCTTGCCTGGAAATGTTACAAATATATTAGCGTTTGCTTACTCAGAGATTCAGCATTCTTAAGCAAACAAACTCACATGACCTACCTGGAGAACAGTATGTTAGCCAATTGAAATAGCAGCCTCACACGAAGTGTGGCCTTCTCCAAGTCTGACCACCATTGCTGGGTACACGCTGATCTCTTGCAGGAGACCATCCCCTCCAGCCGCAACACTGCAAACCTTCCTCAAATAACAAACCATCTAAGCAACTGCTCAAAGACAATAAAATGTTGAGGTTTGTCTCTTTAACAGAGAATCTTTCCAAGTCTGTCAAACAGACCACTCTTAAACTATCTGAACTTAATTACAGTCAGTGTTTGTAGATTGCTTGTAAGCTGTACTGTGTCACTCCAAACTGTTGTTCTGGATATTCTCCTAAACCTTCAGAAATTGATCTTGATGAAATGTGCGAGAAGAGACCATGTGAGGTACAGAAAAGTAAAGGTTCTTATTTAAGGGAACATTCTCAATGTGGACAGACAATTAAAATACATGCTCACAGTCCACTGAAATAAATGAGACATAAAAATATGCATTGAAGCAGGTAAATGCTAACATCTTTTTAGCAACAGTAGTCAGCAGAGGCACATGCTAGGTATCCAAAGTAGGAACAAATGACCTTTCTCATCTTGCAGGACAGAGATTTCACTTTGTTTCCTGATCTGAATTAGAATTACAAATAAAAGTTACTGACTTCAGAGAAACCAATCCTCAAAACACATACAATTAAATCTGTTAATATTGGCTTTAGTACCTTGAGGTTCTTTTTAAACACTGTAAAATGCTTACTTTTTAAAAATAGAAAATTACTTGAATGGGGCTAGGGGAAGAGCTTCTCACACAAAACTTTTTCCTCTACGTTTCTTATCTTTAAGAACAAACAAACAAAAAAATGCTCCCACCACAACTATTTGAATTAACAGAGAACCCAAATTGCAACCTTTGCCATCAGTTCTGAAGCACTACCATTCAGTAATGATAATGTTCAGCTGGAAATTCCCAACATAATCCTTTGCGTTTGTTAAGATGACAAGGCACTTCCTAAATGATTTGCCCTTGTGAACACAGGAATTCTGTAGCAAAGCCAAAAACAGAGCTCAGAGCTCCTAAATCCCAACCAAGAGACATAATCACAAAACCAGACTTCATTTCACTGGGATCCAGAGGACCAGGTCGTTCACAGAACACCATCTACTAATATGTCAAGTCTTTCTTCAAGGCTAACTGAAGCCAAAGTCTGATTAATTTTACAGTCAATAGCAGTGATCACTTGACATTAGTTTTGTGCTATTAGCTGCAGCATATAGGGAATAAGGGCAATTTGCTGTACATGCTTAAAAAGACATACACAGTCTGAAAGAAATGACCCTCTCAGAATTTACTATTTTAATTTTAAAGTGCCTGTTGCAAGCATATGCACTGCTACTTCAAAACATTTAAAGAAAACTGGATTTAACTGCTCAGGAAAAAAAGATAAACAGCAAGCTTTGAAAGAAATAATAATAATTTAAACAAACAAACAAAAAAACCCAAACAAACCAACACCAGAAATCCCAAATTAAAAGCTATATTAGTAGGTAAAGAAGGAAAAGTAGTTACATACACACTGACCAAGCTAGAAAGGTATCCTAGTGTGTCCAGATGGCATGGAGGCACACTGGGGAAGGAAAGCAGATACATCATTATGGTTGTTAAGCCTAGGAGCTCCTAGGCTGTGCTCCAGCAGAGCCCAGTGAGAGCCATGAGGTCAAAACAAGGATAAGAGCCCTTGATTGGCTCCATGGCAGCGACTGGCACTGGAAAATCTCTCAAGTATCTAGGCTCACATGATTGTACAGCAGCACCCACAAATTTAATATTAAACAGTTAAGTGCTATGCAGCCAAATGCATTCCCTGCTAGCATAATTCCCTTTCCATAATGAGGCTGTACCAGCCAAGACTTTAGAACAAATATGATGTAGCAGCTGTATAAAACTGCTAGATAAAAAAAGGTAATCTTAATAAATTCACTTCTTGGACTCCTTTTCACTCACCCTCATAAGGCAGAGAGTGATTTTTGGAAGAACTAACTATTCTCAGCTCAATGAGACCAAAACTGACTGTATATGTGGCAGAATTGATGCTTGCTTGAATTTGTCCTACGAAGTCAGGAAGTGAGGAAACAACTTCACAGATATGCACCACAAAGACCTGGATGTTCAAAGCATGGTCTGCCACCAGGTGTGCTGGCTTGGTTACATTAGGAGTTAAAACATCACCACGGCATGCACAGAGAGACAGGCTTTGTGAAGTTTCCATAATAAGATATGGCACAATTGACATCCACAAAGCTCTAGTGAGGACTAGAGACTCATCGCCTCCCTGGATCACAGAATGACCCCAAATCAATATGTGTGCATCTGTAGGCATCCATAAATACATGCAAATATCCACACATGCAGGTGTAATTAACCCTGTGACATGTCTGATGCATAAGTGTTATGCTGGTCATCTTATACGTCCTATGTGAACCCAACAAAACCCAAGATGAAACAAGAGGAAGGAATAGGATAATGAAAACTGGAATCTAAAATGACTGAGTCAGCAAAGACATTTAAAGCACGTTGCTTCCTGTCCTGGTAGGCTTAAATAGGCCAAAATAGGCTTATACATGTTCTGGCTTGCCCAGACATGTTTTTCTGTTCTCCCTCCTTCTGTGGGGAGAAGCAACCATGGGAAAGAGGACAAAGAACCTGGAGCCACTGAGTCTACGGAGTCTGGCTTGCCCAGACTTGTTTTGCACCTGTTTACGTCCTGTGGTGAAAAAGCCACACATGCTTGGCTTGTGCCTGCCTCGTGCAAGGGCTACCTTTTTTCCCAAGTTTGGGTAAAGCAAGCCTATGGCTTCATTTAAATATGGTCAAGCTCAGGTAACTGCCATTCTGATTGGCTATTCTGTGTCCACAGGCCTATTAGTCTCAGTCTGTACTGATAAAAGAGATGTGCAGGTACCACAACGTGCTCTGCCACTGTATTTGTGTCTGCTGCTGCCTGCTGCCACCATTGCTCTCTGCCGCTGGCAGTGATTCTGCCACTGACTTCTGTAGCATTACACTAATCAATAGGCTAGCTCTGCTGAACTGACTGGAAACTGCCTGCTTTGAGTTTACCAGGAACAGGCTCTAAATGTCTCCACATGATAGGCCTGCAAGGCCAGTGTGACGTCATGCTAAGACTGCACATTGCAAGGCATCCTGCCTGCACCTGAAAATCTCCTGCCAAGACAGGAAGTCCTGGAAATACACAGATTGTCCAGAGAAATCAGGATGAGATCACAGACCAACTGCCTCCTTTCCCCAGCACCCTGTGGAGCCTGGGAAGAATCAGGAGCCTCAGAGGCTCACAAAACATTAAAAGAACCCTCTGCAAGTATTTGGGTACTGTTTGAAGCTGTAGCTAGCCCCATGAGTTGGGAGATAATTTTTGTGAGTAAATACTTAAAGCCTCTTGTAATTCACTAATTGCTTTCCGCCTTAGTAGCAGAAAGGAGCCTCTCAAGTCCCCTGGTAGGCAAGAGGTATAATTGAAACTAAGAATCTCTTTCCAGTATAATGTTGCATTTGCTAGTTATTTCTTAAAGTGTTCTAGTTTGCCTGTTCCCTGTGTGTATAAGTACCCAAACCGTGCATTTCGAACCTTGTAGATAAGTTTTCTGGTGATATTTAATGTTAACAGTTTTCACAGTTATTAACAATCTTCACCTGGATATCAAAGATAATATTGATTATTAATTTTGCATCATTCGTAACACTTCCCTCTGCCACCACAAAATCCAGTCTGCTATTAAAACTAAATATCACAGTGAGATTAGCAGCACACGCCGCAATGTCACAAGTGCACAAAACTGTCCCCCTGAGCAGACATGTTGAAGGGTGGAAAAATGAAAACCTCCTAATTGTTGTGGTTTTGTGATTTTTTTTTTTTCTCATTTGTTTGAATCATTTTCCAAATATTGACTTCCTTGCTGGCACACTCTGTGTCACTAGTGCTCCAAACCACACGCTCATGCAAAGGTGAGCCTCCAAAGCAGCACATTCATCATCTGTTTACAAAATGAGTTCATAGCACATTGCAACAACATCCTGGAAATAAACTAAGAAACTGCCATGAAAGGGTGATGCCATGGCATTGACACAACTGGAAATACTTCTAGGACACTGTCCCAGGTTGAGGCTATAGGGTTGAAAAAAGTTTTCTGGAGACTAGAAGATTGTTATTCAATCCCATAATTCTGCTATCTCCTTATAGATTCACAACAAGGTCATTTCGTTCTCCTTTCCTCCTCCTCCTGTCCTGGGTGTGTGGCAGGAGCCCACTATCGGGAACATGTAAGCAGTAGGCCTCTTGGCTGGCTGGAGGTGTTTGGGGCGGGGTGGGGGAGGAGGATTGGAGCACTGGGGAAGGTAGATTTAGGTTTTTTGGGAAATGGGGAAATTTCAAGGGGGTTTGCCATGGATGGGGAAATCGCTTTGTAAGATCTGTCGCTGTATTTCTCTCTCTCTAAATACAATTCTGTATTTTCTCTCCAATTTGATCTGAGAGTTTAATTTCTGTCGGTTATCTTTAGAAAACCCACAACAGACATTTAATTTGAAGGGGAAAAAATATCTAAAGCAAACAACAAAGGGTCCAGGGTCAGGACAGCACACAGATGCATCTTTTCACAACAGTACACAACTCTTCATTCCTTAACTATTTTTATATGACATCTCCAAATGAATGTTTGTGAGTTGATTTTTGAAAACAAAACCCGTATTTGTGAGAGGGGGACTAAAGAAACAGCCCAACCCATAAACTAGACCAAACTACGTGTTTGGATACACAACTAAATTACCACTGTTCACTGAATGACAGCACATCAGTGGGGCTGCTGCGTACACGCTAGGTCTGTACTCCAACCAAGGCAAGATGCATCAAGTAAGATCTTGCACAAGACACAAAAGCAATCCTTTACTCACAAAAGGCCAAGAACACATACACACATTCACAGAGTCACTACTCCGAGCTGTCTGAAGTCAGCTGTGCATCCCAGCCTGCTCTGGAGATGTATGCTCACTATGTCTACAGTCATCTAAGTTACTGAAAGTACACTGATTTATGCTGGCTGAGGGCCTAACCCAAAATTCAGACTACAGGATGGCTGAGTTTGGAAGGGACCTCCAGGGGGAATCTTGTATCAAATTCGGATAGATTTTTAAAATAGAGCAATATATACAGACACTTTTCTTGCCAGTACTGCATCCCCTGATAAGAGAGCAGAAAGAACAGCTGATGCAGCTGCCCTGGACCACAATGAACAAGACACAGAAAACAGGCTCCTTCCTATTTGGTGGTTGTATTTTACTTGTTTAATGCCACAGGTAGGCCTGAGCTTTACAGATGTAACAAAATAAAGGTAAAGCCAGCGTCTTAGTGTAACAGGCAAATTTTACATGTGAAAAGAGTAATCTTGTCCTACACAGATGAATTAGGAGAGAGGGGATAAAGAAGGCTAGGAAAAACAAAATGAAAATAAATCTGAGGCAACTCATTTTTCCTTCAGGAGGGATGCAAGGAATTTATGCTCCCATGTTATATCAACTTCCTTGCTGCATTTCTGTTACTTTTGCTACTTCATTAGCATTTGTTCTTAATCCATAGTTGCATTTTCCACTGTAACAGGAAAGGTCTCGATGAGCTATTTGTGATGTTTTCTTACAGCTATGTGAATTAGAGTAGATTTTTATATTAAAAAAAAAAAAATCACCCTCCTCCAGCTGGTTGGCATGCAGATACAACAATTTGTTCTGGATCAGCTACAAGTTTCCTCTTGTGATAGCCACATGAACGCTGGCAGAGCATTGACTCCAGCAGCCTGGCAAACCTTGACCAGCCAGTACTTTGCCTTAGGGCTCACTGATCCACATTTTAATCAGTTTAGCCTACAACTTCTGAGTTGGTTCAATTACATAGCAGGTTATACTTCTCTTCACATTGCTCCATCATAATATTCTGCTCCTACATTTTAAAAAGCTCACTTTAATGATTCTCAAGTACTAATTCAAAAAGGAGTTTTCAATGCAGAAATTAAAAACAATTTGAAAACAGATTATGTATCATTATCCTGCCTGGCAGAACACAACAAACATCATGAACCCATCGGGTTCACACAGAGGAATGCAGTTTAAAATGGTCTTAGCGCTCTTAAAAGAAAACTTCTGTTCAAAGGATGACTTAACATAGTTGTGAAGAAAAATCTATCACTTCCTGCAGCACAGCCCTCCATAGAATGCTGGTTGAGGTTTCTATAGTTAACCTAAATTGAAATCAATTCCATGTTTTTGGCAGACTGTCTATAAGCTAATTTTCATCTTCTTCAACTATGATTAAAAACATAGGGGAAAGGCTTCATATGCCTCAAGTATGAAGGTACACTGAAGTAGACATTTTTTGCTTTTAAATGACTACAATGCTCACCTTAACCAAGTCAAAATTAAGTCATTATTGCCTGTGATTATACAGTAAAAATAAATACACCCCATGCCTACAGGGGAATAACTCTGCATGTGAGATTCAGCTGCTTGTTCTAAAAGGAAGTTAACCTTAATGCAAGTTGGACCTGCGGTCACCATACACTTTTTTGCAAGAATTGCTGATTAGTAACTCTGAAACAGCAGAAGATAGAAATGAACCTAAAAGGCTTTTTAGAGCAATAACCAAAAGATATTCATAGTTAAGTCATGAAATGTATGATATCAAAGGGAAACATAATTGCATAAAGTAAAGAGGATTTTGGTTTCTGATCACATGCAAAATCTACTTTGACTAAATAATGAGAGAGCAGATAGATTTGATGTCTGAGAAGTGTACAGGTGGTCTGCGTTTCTCTGAGTGTGGAGACAGGGCACAAAATTATTCCAAAAGAGTCTTCTCAGCAGATTAAAACCACTCAGAACCCATAAAGGTCTTACAATGACCACCCAGTGAGCAGCCAGCATGTGCACAATCCCAGATTAAGGTGACCCATCACACAAGCAGTCAAAAGCATGACATCACATTACAGACAGCTTCAATAAAAGCTCAGAGCTCACAAAATCATCACCTTATCTACTTCTATCAATCAAGTATATCCACTGCTTGCAGCCCTTCACAAGTTCCATTTCCACTGTTTCTTTCAATTAAAACACGGCTATGTTAAAGTAGCAAAACAAACATGGAATATAAACTTCTTCTACACTCAACTTTTAGAATTAATCTTGCACATCCTGCAGCTTAATGATGCATTGTTAATATTTCATTGCTACAATGGCTACAGTGTGGTGAATAATTCCTCTTTCCGGAATCCTGGGTTAGGTAACTCATATCTCACCTCTGGTGGACAAAGTTCAAAGCTTGGTTTTGGAAATGCCTTGGTGGAGAGAAGGAGGAAAGTGTTCAAACCCACCAGTTTTGCTCCTTTTCCCNCTGCCCTGAGCCTCCTCTTCTCCAGGCTAAACAATCCCAGCTCCCTGAGCCTCTCCTCATAGGGCCTGTGCTCGAGGCCTCCCACCAGCCTCGTTGCCCTTCTCTGGACACATTCAAGCATCTCCTCTCACTCTTAAAGTAGAATAGAATAAAGTAGAATAAAGTTAAAATAAACTAAAATAAAATAAAACAAAACATGCAGGCTTTGAGTTGAAATAAGTATACAGTATGTTCAGACTGCAAGGTATCAGCCTACCTTTCTGAACAGCGCTAATTCCAACGCCAATTCTATAACCACAAGATGATATAACCAGTAGATGATATGGGGAAGGAATGTTTAAAATAAGGTAGGGGGATCTGTTGTGCATTTTGAATTCACCACTACCAAATACAAACCTTCACTTAGAGTTTGAGTAATTTCATATATATATATATATATATTTATATATACACACACAGAGAAGAAAGTCTGTTAAAAGTCTTAAAATTACATTCATTCAGTCAATATGAGAAGAAAGAATTCTATTACTTGAAAAGTGCTTTTCTCACTCTCATCTTTCAATTATTATTCATGTACAGTCAAAATGGCATCTGAATAAATTCCACTGACCTTCATGACATACCAACCAGCATTATTTATTTTTATATAGAATGCTTAGTGTACAGGATAGCCAAAAACTTCATTGAGAGAGCTGATTGTGAATTACAAAGGAGGGCAGCTTCCTTTCCTGAAAATTCAAGATCTTCAAGTTAAAAGTGGAAAGACCCAAAAAGAGATGGCTGCTTATCTTCTGTAAGTGAAAAGCAGTGAGTGGAAGAAAGGGAACAAAGTGGAAAGCATGAAATAACAATGCTCAGAGATTGCAACTGTGTGAGAAGATCCTGGGACTAGCAGATAAAAGCATATAAGGTGAAGCAAATTAATTTGAATTGGATTCAAATGCAGCAGTGCACAGAAGTGAAACTGTTAATTTTGCTACCGACAGAAGTAGGAGTTAATTTTTCTCATCTGCCACAGGCTTTCTGGTTAGTGGTGGGGATGTCACTTAGTCTTGTGCATGAGTTCCTCATCCGTAAAACAGGATATTGTGCACAAACAGTTCAGGCAAGAGTCAGGTCATTAGGGCAAGATATTAACCTACACAGACAACTATACCTAGGAGATCCCTGATAAAAAGGGAAGAAAGACTGGTTATAGTGACCTGACCTACCTGAAATTTCGAGAAGAACACAAATTTTACAGAGTATGACAGATGGATGCACAACAAGAAAGAGATAAACCTATGACCATAAAAATCTGGAAAGGAAGAAAACAGTTACCAAATAAGAAGGGTGACAACGCACAGATATTTTCAGATGATGAGACTGCTAATATTAAAAGCAGAGTGAATATCAATGTACCCTCAAAGGAATGCTGTCCAGCTTCAGGGAGGTGTTATTTGGGCACCAGCTACTGCTATGAATAGTGGGTACAGTCTATTCCTATCAAATATAGAAGAGAAGAATATGGGAAAGTTATAGACAGGAAGAAATAGGGTTACTTCCTGGAGGCAGAAGAAGGGAATGGGTGGAGATTCCTTCAAATATAGAGAAAACACAACAACTTCAGCCTAAGAAGCTTGCACACTGGGATTCTTCCATTCGGGCATGAGTTATTGGTAGAATGGAGAGTTACCGGTACAAGTGGGTTATTAAATACAATACAGGTAGTCACAAGATGAACCTCATGTACCAAAAGAAGCCAGCAAAGGAG
Organism: Tricholaema leucomelas; assembly: GCA_013400475.1. Classification (NCBI taxonomy): domain Eukaryota; kingdom Metazoa; phylum Chordata; class Aves; order Piciformes; family Lybiidae; genus Tricholaema lacrymosa; species Tricholaema leucomelas. The sequence continues at coordinate 1,787,863 of WAAF01000837.1, read as the reverse complement.
ACAAGCAGTCTGCAAACAGACTGTCTGGTTGCAGACACGATGAGAGGGGCAGAAGAGACAGAGTTGATCAGAGATTAAATTTTCCGTGATGGCACAAACAACCCCCCTGAATACACGTGAGTTTACTTGAGCAGGTTTGAGCATACAAAAGGGCTAGGATGGCACTGAGGCAGCATGCAGTCACAGTGAGAGTATGTCCTTGTAAAATGTTGAGGATCTGCTGTAAATTGTTACCTTCTCTCCGGCCGTTGCTCCCTCATTATTTGTTCTAGCCAGTATGTGAAAAGAAGCTTTTTAATATATAAGCATGTAATCAAATCACATGTCTAAGTCCTTCCTAACTCCAACTTAATTCTTTGCTATTTGTTATGTTCAGTGTGATAAGTATGACAGAGCAACATATATTAGCTGCAGGAGGCATGTCTCCGTCCCAGGCAGGCTGCTTCTGGCTCTAGAAAGTCTAAAAGCACAATACAGATAATAGGTGGGAGAGAGCAAGTAATATTGCCCCCACGCTACAGCCTGAGAACCAAGAAAGAGACCTAGTAAGTGATTTTCCCAAGACTTCACAGGAGGTCAGTAGCAAAAGTGGATATTGAAACCCTCTCTCTTCAGCATCCATCCGGTGTTGCAGTCACAAGGGCAGACTGAATGTGTATGTTGAGTTTATACAGTCTTAAGTCTTACTGAGCCACGTTGTACTTTCCCCTGCCCCCCCACTGTTTCCGGTCCCCTTGCAGTTATTTTTGGTCTGAGCTCAGATTAGTGGTACTACTAACTCCATCCACAGAGCCAGCCTTTTCACCTACTTACAGTTCTGTTGGTGAAGTTATTGAAGTCTGTCACCAAAATTTGCTTGATCATCTCTGGTGTGGAGACCACCACAAACATCTGGCGACCAATGTAATACCTACAAATAAGAAAGAAGTCATTTTAGCAGATAATGACCGCCAGAGAACTGTCTGCTCCCCTAACATACCACTTTCACCTTGAAAATACTTGCCACAAACAAGTATCTCAGAAAATATATCCCTTTAAGTAAAGCACATCTCTTGACTACTGAATTAAGAGACCTGCTCTTGGGATTTAAAGGAAACAGCTTAAAACTTCTCACTGATGAATCAATACTTGGCCAACATTTTAACGTAAAGGTTTACACACTGTACGTTCACTATGAATTCTGTACAAAGTGATGCAGTTAACACCAAACTACAGAGGGACAACATATTAGGAAACAACTACTCAGAAAATCATGAAAGACCTACACAATTGATTATTCAGAGTTAGCCACACAAAATGTCTTTCTGTGAAAGTTCTGCCTGCAAGAAGCCTTTCCAGAAGTACCCTCAGCATGGCTGCAGTGCAGGCACACTTCCTATTAGCACTGGAACTGAGTGCATCTTAGACCCCAGGCTCCGCATTACCACTAACTGATACCATCATCATCTTACATAACAGCAATGGAAATAAAGACCAAACAAAAAAAAAATCATCAAATGTAAAGGAATTTGAAAAACTTAAGACTGGATGAAAGGAGTCTCTCACTCTCTGCTTGTACACACTCTACCTCCCTACTCCCAGTTTAATATGATTTTGTGGAACCAGGGTCTACCCTTCAGTGACTTCACAACATGGCAGATGCCACAGAGGTACTGGGATCCACTGCAATCCCACAACTCTTTGAGGTGCTCCCTTCTTCAGCAGCTACCAGCCAGCAGAGGCTGTTCGCAGTCCCTACCTCTCATGATTGCTGGACTAGAAGGACTACACAGATAGTGCTGCCTTTACTCTGCCCAGAGAGTAAGCTGTAGGCAGGCACAGGAGGGCCAGGCAGCTCAGAGCACAGCACAAGAGCAATATCACAGATGTTGCAATACCATGGTAATATTGATGCCAAATCATTTTGTTATGATATAGCTTAGTATCAATATATTGCTTATCACCTGTCTACATTGCAGCAACAGAAAAGACAAGCAAACCCTGGGCTGAATTAAATTTAGTAACTGGAGGTTCCCATGGCAATGAAGCAGCAGCAGTGCTGCTTTCACTGAGGGCAAACAAATCAAGACAAATATCTTGATTCCAAAGCAGGATTTCACAGTCCACCCTGACCCCTATAACACCCAAAACTCAGAGCAAACAAACATCAGAGAAACAGAAAATAATTTTCCTTGGGAAGGAAAAAATCTTCTTTCCTCTAATGGGTTTCCAGAAGGAACTCTTACTCCCCAGATCCAACCCACAGGGCTACACTTGAACCCTAGATACAGGTAGTTATGTTATATTAAACAAACAAACAAAACCCCCCAAACAAACACCTTTTTCACCTCTCCTAGTTTGTTAAACCACAGCAAAGTAGTTTATCTGTTAATGGTAAAACTTTTCTTCAGAATCTTAGTAAGTGCATAAGAGAGATCTGAACGCTCTGAAAATGGTCTTTGGCAAAAGAGGATCATGCCCTATGTGCCCCTTCCATGTGTAGTTTGTACAATTTCTTTGCCATTAGAGTTCACAAAGTGAACACCTGTGCTGCCCCAAATCTACCCAGGATGATCAGGCATAAATACTGACCTCTCACATTCACATCTTACTTTTCCCTTCTCCAGGTTTAGCAAATTCTCATCTCATTTAATGGTTAGTGACTGATTGTCCTCCAACACACAGCTCTTCACAGGGATCAAATCCCAAATATTAGATTCCAAATCTGAATCAAAGTTGATTATGCCTACCCAGATAGCTTAATTCTGACCACCAAGAGGCACCACATCATGCAAAATCACCTTTGAGAGACACTTCTTGTTCATTTCAAACTTGGGAAACTACAGGACTCCAGCTCCAGTCCACTGGAATAACAGGATGCTACTTGTGGTCAGAGTACTTATGTCACAGAGCACTTTGTGCTTGAAAGCATTCAGGACTACAGTCTGGGACAGAAGCATCTCCTGCTCAAGCTGCTTTTAAGAGAAAATGACTCACAAGCCAAGCTTATGCAAACAAATCTATGCAACATCCTTCAATTCAGACCAGTCACCTGAACTCCCAGTTCTGCTTCCAGAGCTAAGCACTTTCTTTTCTATTTCCTCTTATTTAACAGCACCTGTTGTCCTTTTCCTTATACGTAAGGAGAAAACATCTTCTAAAATTAATAAACTGAAAATACTGAAAACACATCTTAAGTTAATTTTTAAGCAAAGTTCTGTCTGCATTTAAGGAATAACTGCTGTAAAGCACACACAGACTATCATCTTTTATTGTATCCCAAACAGCAAAAGCTCTCTTTCTGTTTTTTCTCCTAATCTCTGTATGTAATTTTTCTAATCTTTTCTAGGACACAAAAAGAGAGGGCGCATGGACGTGCTTCGAAAGTCATAATCCAAGGTTAGGAGTATGACTTCTATGATATTCCTCTGAAGTTAAGGAAAAAGGACTAGAGTTCAGCATGAAACAAAATTGTCTGAGCTCTTCCATTTAACTATCAGAAGTCCAGAACCTGCAATGCCACCAGAAAGATGCTCATCTGAGCTTTAGCATATTTAATGACCTTTGCAGGATTGAGGCCTCAGCCACAAACCAAGAAGATACCTCCCAAGTAGATTTGATTTTATGAGGTTTTGTTCACTTGTTCCAAAATGGCAAGTAAAAGATCAAATCCTCCTGTACTCTGCACTGGTTAGACCACACCTTGAGTACTGTGTTCAGTTCCGGGCCCCTCAGTTTAGAAGGGACATCGAGATGCTTGAGCGTATCCAGAGAAGGGCGACGAGGCTGGTGAGAGGCCTCAAGCACAAGCCCTACGAGGAAAGGCTGAGGGAGCTGGGATTGTTTAGCCTGGAGAAGAGGAGGCTCAGGGGTGACCTTATTGCTGTCTACTACTACCTGAAGGGTGGTTGTGGTCAGGGGGAGGTTGCTCTCTTCTCTCAGGTGGCCAGCACCAGAACGAGAGGACACAGCCTCAGGCTGCGCCGGGGGAAGTTTAGGCTTGAGGTGAGGAGAAAGTTCTTCACTGAGAGAGTCATTGGACACTGGAATGGGCTGCCCAGGGAGGTGGTGGAGTCGCTGTCCCTGGGGCTGTTCACGGCAAGGTTGGATGTGGCACTCGGTGCCATGGTCTAGCCTTGAGCTCTGTGGTAAAGGGTTGGACTTGATGATCTGTGAGGTCTCTTCCAACCTTGGTGATACTGTGAGACTGTAATAATCTGTTCTCCCCAAGCAGATAACATATTCATCCCTGCCATGTAACTTCATTTTGGTTCTGCATCACTACATGAGGATATCACCCGTCTCACATAGACTTAGATTTATTATTGAACACAACCTGATATTCTTGTCAGATTTTAATAAGTAAGAGTTTGAGAAAAACAAAAGCCTTCTGGCAAGCACATTACAAATGGGATCATGAATAATTTAGGACAGCACTTTTTATTAACTTTCCCTTGGTTAATCTTTTCACATGGCTTGTCCACACACAAAAGTCCTACTGTTAACTACAGTGATACAGGACTGTCACATGGTTTGGCCCAATCCTTTGCAGTATCTTCATGTAGGACACACAGGATGCAATACAAATGCTCAGGACTAACTAGCTCATCTCTGCAGAGAATCAAAAATGCATGAATGTAGTACAGCATCCTCAGAGTGATGCTACTCTGTCTACGTGGGGGAATCTGTTGTCATACTGGTAAAAATAAATTGACCCACAGGAGTGTAAATTTTCTCTGTAAATAAGGCTTCAGTTATTTAAGTTATGCTGTTGGTGTCATTTCTATTACATTTCAGTCTAAACTACAGTCCTCCAAAACAGAGAAGAAAAAAAACCCAAAACCCTGCGTTTTTAGACCAGGAGCTTTAGCTTCATTGCAAGCAGAGATGGGAAAGACCTGGTAGCAGTACATCAACAGTATGAGGATAGTGTTAGCTTCCTCCCGCACACGAAAGGGGAGATGACAAGCCATCAAGCCAGTAGGTTGCCAGTGCAGAAGCAAGTACCTATGTTCTGCACCACCTCCAGGACGGACGGGCAAAAAGTTTATCAGAAGTGTTCAATGGAGGGCATAGATCTACTTTCAGAAGTTGCAGAAAAGGCAAGTTGCCCTCCAGTGTGTTTACCAAAGAGTTTGCATGTCAGGGGGTGGTTACATTGCAGTATATTGAGCAAAGGAAGCTGATCTGCATCCAGAGTGTTTTAATAACTGAAGATGCTAAAAACACCCTAAGCATTCAACTGCAGCAGTTTAGTTTTCTAAGAATAGACAAGCACCACTCTTGCACTAATTAATGAAAAGGACAGAGACTTCTGCCTGTGTTCAGGTTTCACCCAAGATGTTTAGTCATTCAGTAAATATGTCTTTTCTTTTACCTGCAAGTACAACCAGCAATTCAGTGACGACTTCTGCTGTTTTGTTTGTGCATCCCAGAAATGTGGCTCAGGTGCTGTGCTGGTAGGCCTGACAGGGCGAACATGGGCTTATTCATGTTGGCTTGCCCAGACATGTTCCCCTGCTTCCCCTACTTCTGTGCTGGGGGGAGGCAACCATGGGAGGGGAGGGTGAAAGCCCTGGCTTCACGTAATATGGTGAGGCCTGGCAAAGTGCCATTCTGATTGGCTAATCTGTGTCCAGTGCCCCATTAGTCTCAGGCTGGATATTGATAAAAGGGATAAGACGGTAGCACGGGTGCTGCTGCCTCATTTTGCATCCTGAATTTGCCTGGAGAGCTTACCAGAAACAGGCTTTAAATGCCTGTTTGGACTAATTGGCTGGATGATCTGGGAGGTCTCTTCCAACCTGGTTGATTCTACGATGCTATGATTCTATGCCTACACGTGATCAGCCTGCATAGCCAGTGTGACATTGTGCTGAAAGTGCACATCACAAGACACCCTGCCTGCACCTGAAAGTCTCCTGCTAAGACTAGAAGTCCTGGAGATACACAGATTGTCCAGAGGAGACAGGAGACGATGTCAGTGATTGTCTGCCTCCTTTTCCCAGAAGTCTGAGAAGAATCAAGTCTCAGCAGGCAAGACAGAGTCACCTGAAAGTGTCTGAGCACTGTCTGGGACTGTGGCTAACCCCATGAGTTGGGTAATGACAATTTTGTGACTAAATACTTAAAAGCCTCTTCCAGTATAATATTTGTGTTTGCCACTTTAAGAAATAAGTGCTTTAGTTTTACCTGTTCCCCACATGTATAAATTTCCAAACTGTGCATTTTTGAACCTGTGAATAAGTTTTCTGGTGAGTTTTAATGTTAATAAACAGTTTTCATAGTTAGTAACAATTATTGCCTGGATATCAAAATTAATACTGATTATTAATTTTGCATAATCCATCACAGGTGTCTCAATTTGCACCCAGTGCCTTCAATGGTCATGATCACAACAAGTTACCCCACGGAGGTAAAAGATGCCTGACAGGTGAAACTACAAGCTGAGACAGGAGTAAGACAAGACCTACAATGAACTGCTTAGTCCCTAATGTGACTCCCAAGCACCATCTCCATTTCCAGTATTTTTCAGGGACAAGCCAGGAACACAAATTTCTGTTCTCAGATGATATAGCAGATCGATCAACCACTTTTAATTTGAAGTGCCAAGTTAGCATTATCCTTTCTTCATCACCATGATCATTCTGGCCACACTGCATGGTCATCTGTTGCGATGTTCTGAAACCACAGCTCTGAGCAAAGCTCACAGCAACGTTGCCTTGCTGCACAGGAAAAGATGGAACACACACAGAGCACATCATGGCAAAGAGCCATATGCTTTTGTGCAGCTGCCGTGTGGGAAACACCTGCAACCCTTTCACCTTGTTTATAGTGCTGCTGTCAATTCACACAAGACTTTGATCTCCCTATCATCGGTCCCATGTATTATAAACACATCACATTAATCATAAAACACATATACGCTGTTGAGCAATAAACAAGGCTTTGTTTTCTACGCTGCAGTCTTCTAAAGTACACAAAGATCATCTGGAAAGCTAAATGAAAATAGAAAATTTTATTATCTCTGTGTTCCTCAGGAAAGGACAAAGAAAATTAATAAAAAATAAGAAAAAAAAAAAAAGGAAGGGGAAAAGGAGAGGTATGCAAACAAACAACCTTCTTAGGAGACGTTTCCTTAAAACAAAGTTCCTCAAACACTCTGCCTCTTTTGTTTAGAGACAGCCATTCCCTGCATACAGAGAAACACAAAAACTAATAGCACACTGCTTATTTAGAATCAGAATCATAGAATCAATCAGGGTTGGAAGGGACCACAAAGACCATCTAGTTCCAACCTCCCTGCCATGGGCAGGGACACCCTACCCTAGATCAGGCTGGCCAGAGCCTCATTCAGCTTGGCCTTAAACACCTCCAGGGATGGGACCTCAACCACCTCCCTGGGCAACCTATTCCAGGCTCTCACTACTCTCATGATGAACAACTTCCTCCTCATGTCCACTCTGAATCTCCCCACCTCCAGCTTTGCTACATTGCCCCCAGGCCTGTCACTCCCTGAGAGCCTAAAAACCTCCCTCCCCAGCTTTTTTGTAAGCCCCCTTCAGATACTGGAAGGTGACAACAAGGTCACCTCAGAGCCTCCTCTTCTCCAGAATGAACAGCCCCAACTTTTTCAGTCTATCCTCATAGCAGAACTGCTCCAGCCCTCTGATCATCCTTGCGGCCCTTCTCTGGACACACTCCAGCATGTCCACATCCCTCTTGTAATAGGGGCTCCAGAACTGGATGCAGTACTCCAGGTGGGGTCTAACCAGAGTGGACTAGAAGGGGAGAATCACCTCCCTCAACCTGCTGGCCACACTTCTCCTGATGCAGCCCAGGATCTGGTTGGTCCTCCGGGCTGCAAGTGCACACTGCTGGCTCAGGCTGAGCTTCTCATCCACCAGCACTCACAAGTCCCTCTCCTTAGGGCTGCTCTCCAGCAGGTCATTGTACTTAGTCTTGGTGAACCTCATGAGGTTGGCTTGTGCCCACCTCTCCAGCCTGTCCAGGTCCCTCTGGATGGCATCCCTGCTCTCCAGCATGTCTGCTGCACCACACAGCTTGGTGTCATCAGCAAACTTGCTGAGGGTGCACTCAATGCCTCTGTCCGTGTCACCAACAAAGACATTGAACAAGACTGGTCCCAGGACTGATCCCTGAGGGACTCCGCTTGTCAATGGCCTCCACTTGGACATGGACCCATTGACAGCCACTCTTTGAGTGCAGCCATCAAGCCAGTTCATTATCCATCTCATGGTCCACCCATCAAACCCATGTGTCACCAGCTTGGAGACCAGGATGTGGTGTGGGACAGTGTCGAAGGCTTTGCTCAGGTCCAGGTAAATGACCTCAGTTGCTCACCTCTCATCTATTCATGTTGTGACCTGTTCATAGAAGGCCACCAGGTTTGTCAGGCAGGATTTGCCCTTGGTGAAGCCACACTGATTGTACCCAATCACCTCTTCACTATTCTCCTGTCTCAGTAGTGCCTCCAGGAGGATCTGCTCCATGCTCTTACAGGGCACAGAGGTGAGACTGACTGGCCTGGAGTTCTCTGGCTCATCCTTCCTACCCTTTTTGAAAATGAGAGTTATGTTTCCCCGTTTTCCAGTCAGTGAGGACTTCTCCAGACTGCCAGGACTTTTGGAATATAATAGAGAGGGGTTTAGCAACCTCATCTGCCAGTTCCCTCAGCACCCGTGGGTGTATCCCATCAGGTCCCATGCACTTGAATGCTTTCAAGTTCTGCAGGTGATCACAAACCTGATCTTCACTAATGATGGGCAGCTCTTCCTTCCAGCCCCTGCCATTATCTTCCATGACTATTTAAAATAGGGCTGAAGCCTAGCATTACTTGCTTATTTCAGAGGGCAGCAAATTGATTTGTTATGAACACTGTCCTCTGTCAGTTCTCACAGGTGAATTAGACTCTGAAGGACAAAGCAATTCCTAGCAAACAGCTGCAAAGCCCAAGTGCAGTCTTCATGGAAAGAAGGGGGGTTGAGAGGAAATGAAAGGAGGAGACAAAAAATTATCAGGTACCATGAGTCATATTATTATTTGTTATACTAGCAGCTAGAGGCCTCCAAGGTCCCCGGGCCCTAATTTGGTAGAATTATATGTAAGTAGAAGGCTTATTCTAGGCCTGTTAAAAGTACAGTTTAAATAACCTGGAGTGACAAGCAGTGGGGCAAATAATGTCCTCCATTCTTCATCTGAGGGACTTGGGAAAAGCAGGTATGGATGAATTGCTAGCATTTTCTTCCTTTTTTTTTGACACTTGGTGAGAAAAGAGCTCTTCAGTTGGCTTGTACACCTGGAAATTTCACACCAGCTTTCTTCAGACTAAGGAAGTCTGCTGGAAAGTCAGGAACTAAGTCATACACCATTTCTGCATCTCTGGCTATGCCTCTAGCTGGCAAGATGCCTTCCTGAGCTATTTTACAAACTCTTGATTAGCTGAGTATCTCTGGATTAGAGAACTGAGAAATGCATGGCTACTTAAGAAAAAAAAAATCAAAGCAAAAAATTCCCCAAACCTCACAATGCCCTAGAAACAGGTGAACATATTGCACATAAAAATGAAGTCCTTGTAGCCCTGAGCCATTGCCAGCACAGAGAAAAGTTTCAAAGCACAGCTCTGCCAACATACACACACACATGCCTCAGCCAGAGCCTAATCTAAGCCATTGTGTAAATTCCTGAAAAAGAAGACATGGCCACAGTGATTTCTATTTAAGAATAAATTGTTCCCCATTTCCCTTTATCGATGGACTATGCTTCTTTTTATGTCATGAAAGCTTTAAATAAGCACATAGAACTATTAATTTAATTCCTGACTGTATTGAAAATATCACATAACAAGATGCCCAGACACTCACACACTTTCTGCACAGCTCTGTATTGCTAGGCATCCACTGCTTTGTCCACATACCCAGGATTTAAAATGCTATCTTCGACATACCAAGAACCTCTGTGATATCTCAGACTTGCACCTTGCCAAAAGACCTCTCTTTCTGACATGCTTAAGGAGGTATAAAAACGGGAAAAAATGAGGATTATTTATGTTCTCCCCATCACTAAAAGCACAGCTATATTCAAAGAAGCTCCTCCCTTGTCAGGTGCAGTAAGAGACTCATGGTATGAAATTAATATATTTAGTGTTGACAATAAAAAAGGAGGCTGATTGGGGCCATTATGAAGCACAGGTCTGGTGGAGTCTTGCAACTACCTTATACCACAGTGCAAACAAGATCTATTTCTGGGCATCTCTAACCTCAGCTGGGATTTAGCAACTTGAGGGTGTCACACGCATTTACTAAGCCCTCCTCCCTTCCAAGTGAGCAGTGCGGGAGATGCAGACTCTGCATGGCTGTGCTAATTCATTCATGAAATGAAGTAGATGACATTTACCCACATATAAGGAATGACAGGGATTAAATTAAGCTCACAAAGTGCTGTGAAGAGGAGAAAACCACACCTCTGAATTATACAAGCGTATTTGGCAATCTATGTCCATTTGGTTTTCTGAGGAAATCTGAGTCCAGATCTAAGTGCAAATACAAAAACTGACTCCCATATTCAGAGGTTGAGAAGAGAAGCAGCAAAGGGCATGGTCAGTAAAAGCAATCGTTTCCTCTCTTGCTCCAGGTGGTCTGCAGGAGAAGCCAGACACCAAGACAGTGTGGAGCTGCAGGGTCCTGGACTGTGCTCCTCTGCAGCTGAGGAGATGCCACTTTCTAGGGCCGGTGGGGTTTATTTTTATCTTGGCAACCAGGCTAAGATGATTGCCACCACTGCCACCACTCCACGTGCTTGCATCATACTGCTAGCACTGATTAGCTGCATCAGTATTCCTCTTAATTAATACAAAATGAAAGCTGTAAACAGGGTACTGTTTTATAGGATGCTACTGGAGATGAAAAGTACTGTGATATTAATAAGAAACCATTTGCTCCTCCCATCTGGGAGTGTGGTGCTATTACTACTAGGTGAAGCTGAAAGCACTCATAGCTCTTTGCCTCATCAAGAGTGCCAGAAGAAGGTTTCTAAATCTTTTCCCATGGTGTTTCTATCAAGCTTGAGCTGTATTGGTCTGTGTTTTGTTACCCATGTTTAGACTGTGACATTTTCACCAAAGCTTGTTTTGTCTGTGCTGGTTTAAAGCAGGGTATGCCTGACTGACCTCATGTGATGCTGCAGTAGACATTTCCTGTGGGTTTCAGCATATTTCTGTGCCTGGCCTTTCTCTGGGTTTGCAAGACGCAACATGAGAGCAGTCTCATCTTAGGCTCTTTGCACCTAATTCACTACCAACATACTCCTTTGTCATGCCCTGAGAGAAAACCCAGGAGACTACTATTTCCAGAACATTAGAATACTATTTCTAGGAAAGGCTATGTCTGGGGGAGAGCAAACTTTGTGTGTCTCCAAATTTTACTTGCTACCATCTATACACAGTACATTTGTATGAATTTGTATGAGTCTATTGTTTATATTCAACAGTGATACCTATTTTTATCAGTGCAGTGAAAAAAAAGGCAACAAAAAAAACCCAGCTACAAGATGGCTGAAGAGGATAAATAAACAACATAAGGGAAGCCTTTTTTTCTCCATCCTTTTTTTCCACACAAGGAGGAGAGACGGGTCTGCTCAACACTTATCCTGATTTCTAGTCAGAAGCTCTAAGCAGCTTCTTTTGACAGACAGGTAAGCAATTTCTGGGAAAGAACAGGCAGCATTACCCTTGTAGGGCTACAGCCACTTCATGCAAGATAAATGAAGAGGGAGAAGCACACCTGAAGAAGACGAGGAATGACTGTGATGCTACGTCAAATAACACGGCTGAGAGAACACATAGAACAGGGTCATGCATCACAGGGCTCCTTTCTAGCAAAGCAGGGGTGGCTCATTCAGATGGGTGGTAGTGAAGTCATGGAGGTTCCTCAGCATCCTAGAAAACTAGAGAGCAGGCATGAGTCATGGCTCAGGCTCCTAGGAAAGTTTGGGGACAGGGAACAATCAGCAAAGCATATATGCAACTGTATGGAGAAAATGAAACAGGAAGGAGGTCAAAGGATTTAAATACAGTTGGTGATACTACAATGCTGCAAGATACAGCAAGCTATAAAATAGCTTGACTGTAGTAAAAACACAAGTGTAATAAAACTTGCTAGTTACACACCCATCACTAGACTTTATATAAGCAAACAAATTTTTATATGACTAAAATGAAACCTGTGTGGTACAACTTCTGCCTTTCATGAAGTGTTTCTGTTCATGATAAAATTGAGGGTTGAAGATTGTGTAATTTTTCCTCCCTGTAACTTGACATCAGGCTCCAAAGAGCCATCCATAAGTCTGTGTGCCCACAACCTTCATCTCATATATACTTCACATATCACGACTAGACCTCCAGTGTGACTGGGGTTTTTCACATCTCCCATTTTTGTGAGTGATTTTAGGCCTGAAGGAAAAGAAAAGACTTTCAGAAAACACCAAGTATGTCTATCTGTTGAGAAGTCAGGTCCTCACACATATCTTCAAAAGAAGCATTCAGAACAGAGACACTCCAAATCAGTAGGCTGCTTCTGTTTGTTTTAATTCTACACTTTATCTTCGATTTCTTTTTAGGGAAGACGGCTCACGTGCCTCCTGTAAATATGAGCAGCAGTGGTGGATGATACAAAATTTTACTTTTGCATGTGTTAGAAATAAATGTATACATAATTTTGTTTCAATCTACTCCTTCTTACCAGCATTTTGATCTTACATCAATGAGAGAAGGACGATATATTGCATACTTTCCTGTTTCATTCCTTTGTTCTGTTGACGTTAACATGGATATGTGCATTGCTGAAATAATAGTGTCTTACTCTTAGAAAATCCCTCAGTGGTAGTGTCGTGGGTTTACTAAAGATAGGTGGCAGAAATTAAACTCTCAGATCAAATTGGAGAGAAAATACAGAATTGTATTCAGAGAGAGAGAAATACAGCGACAGATCTTACAAAAAACAATTTCCTCATCCATGGCAAACCGCCTTGAAGTTTTCCCCATCCCCCCCAACAAAAAACTAAATCTGCCTGCCCCAGTGCTCCAATCCTCCCCCCCCTCTGCAGCCAGCCAAGAGGCCTGCTGCTTACATGTTCCCAATAGTGGGCTCCTGCCACACACCCAGGGCAGGAGGAGGAGGAAAGGAGAACGAACTGACCTTGTTGTGAGCTTATACCAAGATAGCAGAATTATGGGATTGAATAACAATCTTCTAGTCCCCAGAACATTTTTTAACCCTATAGCCTCAACCTGGGACAGGTAGATAGGATTCAATATACTTATCATTTTGCATCATAAATACAGCATGATGAAGTGAGCAAGCCAAACCTAATTTTGCACGACTACACGTGCATACACAGCTTGGTCATGACTACCAGCTTGAAGACATCAGAAATTTATGCAAATGAAAGGGTTCAATAAGTGGAAAGAAATGGGTAGGCCATTCATCTGGCTTGAGAGCAATAAAGACAGATTCCAGCCAACATAGCACAGCCTTACTCAACCAAGTAAAGGTTTGTCAGACTGGCCACGAGGGGGACAATAACCAGAACTTGCTTTTCGTTCCTGCTCTGCTTTAAAAAAATATGTCGAAACAAAGAAAAAAAAGGACAGTAACCACCTACTGAGCTCCTGGGAATGTACTTTTTTTATGGTACACCATACAAAATGCACACAGGAAAGATTCATTTTTAAAAATCCCTGTATATCACTGGCACTGTGTACTTTTTCTATGCATTCTTAACATCTACAAGCATGCACACAAAATAATCTAATTTTGTTAATGCATTATTAATTGCATACTAAGCTCAATAAAAGTAATTTCCCAAAGCTTTATACATTTATCATGAAAGCACTAGCAAATTCTTTACAATAAAAATGCTAGCTGTACACATGACCAAACTAAATTATCTTGGGAATTGGCTAATATCTGACCATGTGGAAACATTAGAAAGCAGGGCTTTGTTACAGGACTAGAAGGGAAAAATAGATGCATTTTCTTACAGAAAAAAAAAATGCAATGATAAAGACATTTTTAATAGTAACAAACGCTGCAGCTCCAGGAAATCTTCCTGAATCAGTTCAATCTGTGTCGTGCTGGACTTAAAAAAACCCATTAAAAATAACCATGATAAATTTCCTAACCTCTTTCAGTGCAACACACAGAAGACAAAGGAAACTGCAATTCAACTGAGATAGAAAAGAAAGAAAAGAATGGGAAAATCTAATAGCTTGTGCATCAGTGGTAACATCCTCGCTAACAACAACGGGCAAATCTGCGCCACAAAGGATGACAGGAACAGGAGTGATGTGCACAGCTGACAACAGCACTCCAAAGTAATGACTTCCAGGAAAATCTCCTCTTACAAATGGACAACACGCTGCTGAGAAGTAGTTGAGTCATGACTTTCATAACATGGCAAATTATTTCAGCCTAAAAATGGACGTACTGAAAACAGGGTGCATACAGCTCTGGTAAGCCAGCTATGGGGATAACATCTACTGACGGCTAATATGCTCACCTGGTTTAAATTATTAAACCTTGCTGAAATCTAATATACATTGAGGGATTTTCCCCAATATTTGATGCACTGCCATAAGAAATAGATCATGTTTCAAACAGTAATATTAGTAAGAGCATTATCTAGTTGACCTATTCTCCATTTATCACCTTATACACATGATCGATTGTAACAAACATGCTTCTTTTGCTGCTCCCTTGTTTTTGAGGGGGAGCAGTGGGAAACTGTGCAACAGCATATCTTAAACAAACAGAATCTGAGGATGGAGGAGTACATCTTCCACAGATGCACCCTTTCACCATGCAGCAGCAGGTTCTGCTAACCCACCTCCTCCTTCTGATGGCCAGACAAGGTGTAGCGTAACACACTGACACTAGTACCCGATTCCCACATGCACACTGCACACATTTGAGCTCCCTTCACAGCTGCATTAAATGGCTGTCCTGGGCTGACATCTGACTTACCCACGACATTCTTTCCTTTACTTAAGTGAAAGAATTTTCACTGTGAGGGTGACAGACCACTGGAACAGGCTGCTCAGAGAGGTTGTGGAGCATCCTTCTTTGGAGGTTGCGGAGCCTCCTTCAAAACCCATTTGGATGTGTTCCTGTGTGATCCTGCTCTGGCAGGGTGCTTGGACTAGATGATCTTTTGATGTCCCTTCCATTCCCTAATATTCTGTGATTCTGTGAAGGGTAAAGAACTTCTCTTCAGCTAAGTCATGGCTGCTGTGACCTCAGGACTCCACAGACTTGCCTCATTTCTGACTCATCCAAGTAAATGCCAACGTCCAACATCACTTTTCTGTGTTACTCTCAAACCCTCTAGATCTCTGGAGCCTGCTGGAGTCGTTTACTAGAGCCTTTACCTCCGAACGGTTGAATGTACATCAAACACTAGCAGCTGGACTTAGGATTTTTGAGGAGAATAATTCTCAAAAAAAAAAAAATCTACCCCTAACTCCTATAAACTAAGTATACAAAGAAAAAAAAAAAAAAACCACCAAACAAAAAAAAAAGCCCAGGCACAACTGTAGAATGAACCATCATTGAAGTAGATACATTGATCTATCAAAAATGATTGAAGACTGACAATAAAAGGGTTATAAATGCTTAGAAGAAAAGGAAAGCAAAAACACAAATCCAACCCACCAAAAAGCTTCCACCTGCATTCACAGGGAAAAATGGACTTCAACAATAAAACACAATGGCAATGCCTGTACATCTTTGGTAGCTGCCCCTCCCAAAAGCTGAAACAACCTTGCTATGAGCCAAGGAAATGAAAATGTAAATGCATGAGCAGTCACTTGGGGGATTCAGATGCTTTGTGTCTTGTACACGAGGGGAGGGGAGGGAGAGGGAGAGGGAGAGGGACAGGGAGAGGGAGAGGGAGAGGGAGAGGAGAGACCATTTTTAATATTTGTAACAACTGATAATGCTCTCCTGGAGCTTTTTTAATCCAGGAGAGACCTTACAGTTAAATATGCAATGCTGTCTGCCTGGCTGCATGCTTTTGTCCTCTGACCTCAAGCGCTGTCTACTGCTTCTACTCCATTGGCAGGAAGCTGCATGCAGGAGCAGTCTGCAGATTTTGGGGGTGCCAGACAGAGAAAACAACCTGTACAGCTGCAGCCTGTAGAAATCCAATATTCCAAATGGCAGGCTCAAAAGAGGCATGGAATGGAGAAATACATGGAATGCACTGTGCAGGGAAGTCCTATAGGCAGGTATAAATACAGTGGTTTGTGACAGGAGTATCGGAATCTACTGAAGGCTTACAAACTGTGTATCTGTTTAAATATTTTACTAAGGAAATAAATATGAGGAAAATTGTGGTAGTTTCACAAAATGTACTCTGTTATTCACTACTGGTAAAAACACAACTGCATTAGTTATTAGGTAAAAGCAAATAAAATACCTCTGATGCAGGACAAAATTTAGGTCTGTACTAAGAATATGTTTAGGTACGGGAGATCATAGAATGGCTTGGGTTGGAAGGGACCTTAAAGATCATCTAGTTTCAAACCTCTACCATAGGCAGGGACACCTCCCATTAGACCAAGTTGCTCAAAATCTCATCCAGCCTGGTCTTACACTCTTCCAGTAATGAGGCATCCACAATTTGCCTGGGAAACCTGTTCCAGTGTCTCACTACCCTTGTAGTAAAGAACTTCTTCCTAATGTCTGAGATAAATCTACCCTGCTCTAGTTTAAAACCATTACCCCCACCTATAAGGTCTCCCCAGACACTTCTCCAGACTGAACAGACCCAATTCTCTCAACCTATTCCTGTAGGAGAGATGCTCGAGCCATCTGATCATCTTTGTGGTCCTTCTCTGGACCCATGGAGGGTCCATAGACGAAAATATGCAACAGATTCATGTCTTCTCTGTATGGGAGACTCAAAAGGTGCACACAATACTCCATGTGGAGTCTCACAAGAGCAGAGTAGAAGGGCAGAATCACCTCCCTTGAATCATAGAATCAGACAGGTTGGAAGAGACCTCCAAGATCATCCACTCCACCTTACCACCCAGCCCTATCCAATCAACTAGACCATGGCGCTAAGTGCCTCATTCAGGCTTTTTTTTTAACACCTCCAGGCATGGCAACTCCACCACCTCCCTGGGCAGCCCATTCCAGTGCCAATCACTCTCTCTGGGAAGAACTTCCTCCTGATATCCAGCCCAGACCTTCCCCAGCACAACTTGAGACTGTGTCCCCTCGTTCTGTTGCTGGTTGTCTGGGAGAAGAGACCAACCCCCATCTGGCTACAGCCTCCCTTCAGGCAGTTGTACATAGCAATGAGGTCACCCCTGAGCCTCCTCTTCTCCAGGCTAAACGACCCCAGCTCCCTCAGCCTCTCCTCATAGGGCTGCATTCCAGGCCTCTCACCAGCTTCGTTGCCCTTCTCTGGACACGTTCCAGTTACTCAACATCTCTCTGGCCATGTGTCTTTTGATGCAATCCAGAGTATGGTTGGCTCTTTGGGCTGCCAGCACACATTGCCAGCTCATGTCAAGTGCCTCATCAACTAGCACCCTCACATTCTTCTCTACAGGGCTGCTTTCAATGCCCTCATCACCCAGCCTGTATCTGTGCTTGAGATTGCCCCCACCCAGGTGCAGAAGCTTGCACTTGGCCTTACAGAACTTGATGAGGTTGACATGGCCACACCTCTCCAGCCCATCAAGGTTCCTCTGGATGTCATTCCTTCCCTCCAGTGTGTCAACCGCACCACACAGCTTGGTGTCATCAGCAAACTTGCTGAGGGTGCACTCAATCACGTTAAACAGCATTGGTTCCAGTACCAACACCTGAGGGACGCCACTTGTCACAGGTCTCCATTTGGCCATGGAGTCACTGATCCCAACTCTTTGAGAGCAGCCATCCAGCCAATTCCTTATCTACCGAGTGGTCCATTCATCAAATTCATGTCCTTCCAATTTAGAGACCAGGATGTTATGTGGGACAGTGTCAAATGTTTTGCACAAATTGAGGAAGATGACATCAGTTCCTCAGCTAATGCTCCAAGTATTAATTTCCCCATTTTGCAGTACACTTCTCTGCCTCAAAAATCAGCATTTAAAATATTTCATAGAAAATAATGTAATATTTAATGTCTAACACCTTTCCAAGTCACACTGTTACCATCTGACCTATTTTAACATATGTCTACTGTGCTGCACCCGTAGACCTACTTTCTCTTTCTTCTGCCCCATGCATAGCTTATTTCCCACTGGGCCAAATGGGCAGCCAGAGGAGAACATTTTTAGGGTGCTTTGATAATATTCTGATTTGGCCCTTCATACAGATTGTCTTTTAAGATGTTCTATGTGATAAAAGGTCCCAAAGAACTAAGATCTTCTAATAATGTCACACTGGAAGGCTCTGCAGCAATAACCAGTGTCCCCATCAAGATTCTTTTTCACTAAAACACATTTCAGCATTGACAGAAAAGCCTGGATTACTGCTGAGCAATAAAATGTCTACCGCTAGCCCTTACAGAGTCAGAACATTGCTCCCAACTCACTCCTTTTTCTGTAAACTACTTTGAGATGTCTGGGTAAGTCTTAAAATTTGCTGTACAAAACCTAATTTTATTCAATAGGCACCATCATCCAAAAATTGAAGTTATATAACATTAGAGAGACCTAAAAACATTGGGTCAAGATCCTCAAACAGTCATGGCTCTATGCCTTTAATGGAGCTACTCTGAAGTAGATAACAGCTTGAAGGTCCAGACCAGAGTTTTCAGGCTGGTTTACATGGGTGAGAAAGGAGATTCCGGGACAAGATGAATCTTAATAAAGTTAGACTAGGAAAAATCCTGCATGTGAGCCCACCCCTGTAGATATAGTAATTGCTGGGAGAGACGGTCAGTATCCTCCCTGATAGTTTGTGTCCTCCTGGAATTGCTGTGTCTATGCATGGGAGAGATTTTTGACATTACTACAGCTGTTTAATTATACCAATACATTTCTCTTACTGTGACTAAAATAAACCCTCCTTCAAGACAAGCCTTCAGGTTTAGGCACCAAATTTAATGGAAGCAAAGAAAGAATCGCTTTCCCTAGGGTAATGGCGGCTCAGCTCGTTTCTCACTCCCTAAGCTTTAAAAAGGCAAAACCAAAACAAAAAACAGTGGAAAACAACTTCTCCCTCTGCACTGGGGTGTACCTTTGCCTACTACCTGATAAAATCATACCCAGCTCACTACCAGCAGAAGGGCTGACATAAAGCAGACTCTCCAGGGGAAGAGGAGAAGTAGTGGAACTAAGAGAAAGGGTAATTTGAAGATGGTGCCGAATTGACAAAGGAGATATTTTGTTCCCCTTGCTACTAATAAAACACAGTAGACTACAATTGATCCACAGACAAATAAGGTAGGGGGAAATATAAAACTTATATATATCAAAACAATAAAGAAGTAATGAAGACATTTATGAAAGGTCATAAAACCCTTGGAATGATGTAAAAGTTGTCAGGTCACGTTACTGTTTTCAGCTCAACATGGATAAGAAAAACAGCAAGGAATCAAAATTAGAGCATTGAGAAAAGACAGCAGAGAGAAAAGATGGAGACAGAGAGAAGAAAAAGGAAACAAAGCCAGAGCGAATACTTAGTGGGAGTGAGTGTGTGTGAGTGGGAGGCTTGGCTGACACAGCCAAAGGCTGTGTGGCCACCCAGTGAGACCCAGACAGACTGGAGAGCTGGGCACAGAGGAACCTAATGAGGTTCAACAAGGATAAGAGCAGAGTCCTGCACGTGGGGAAGAATAATAACCTGCACCAATACAGGCTGGGAGGTGATCTGCTGGAGAGCAGCCCCATGGAGAGGGACCTGGGAGTGCTGGTGGACAACAAGTTGTCCATGGGATAGTAATGTGCCCTTGTGGCCAAGAGGGCCAATGGGATCCTGGGGGGCATTAAGAAGAGTGTGCCCAGAAGATTAAGGGAGGTTCTTCTCCATCCTCTACTCTACCTTGGTGAGACCCCATTTTGAGTATTGCATCCAGTTTTGGGCTCCCCAGTTTAAGAGGGACAGGGATCTGTTTAAGATAGTCCAAGAGAGGGCTACAAGGATGATTAGGGGACTGAAGGGCATGGATTATGAGAAGAGGCTGAGGGACCTGGGGCTTTTTAGTCTGAAGAAGACTGAGAGGAGATTTAATACATGTTTATAAATATCTGAGGGCTGGGTGTCAGGAGGAGGGGGACAGGCTCTGCTCACTTGCTCCCTGGGATAGGACAAGGAGCAATGGCTGGAAGCTGCAGTACAGGAGGTTCCATCTCATCATAAGGGGGAACTTCTTTACTGTAAGAGTCACAGGACACTAGAACAGGCTCCCCAGGGAGGTTGTGGAGTCTCCTTCTCTGGAGAATTTCAAGGCCGGTCTGGATGCATTCCTCTGTGATTTGAGCTAGATTGTATGATCCTGTTCCGGCAGGGAGGTTGGATTTTATGATCTCCCTCGGTCCCTTCCAACCCCTAACATCCTGTGATGCTGTAATTACAGCAAGAAGCATGAAGATAAAGCCTACAGGACAAGATCATCAATGTAAAAAGAGCAAAGAGAACAAATCCCAGAGGCAAACAAATGGTAGTGCTGTCAAAGGACAACAGGCAGCAGCTGATGGGAAGTACCTCCATAGATACCTGGCAAAGTGTAGTCATCCCCAAAGAGGAAAATGTTACTATTTATATGAACCTAAAAAAGAGGCATCCTCGTTAATTTATCACAGTATCACAGTATTATCAAGGTTAGAAGAGACCTCATAGATCATCAAGTCCAACCTGTTACCACAGAGCTCAAAGCTAGACCATGGCACCAAGTGCCACATCCAATCCTGCCTTGAACAGCTCCAGGGATGGCGACTCCACCACCTCCCTGGGCAGCCCATTCCAGTAGCCAATGACTCTCTCAGTGAAGAACTTTCTCCTCACCTCAAGCCTAAATTTCCCCTGGCATAGCTTGAGGCTGTGTCCTCTTGTTCTGATGCTGGCTGCCTGAGAGAAGAGAGCAACCTCCTCCTGGCTACAACCACCCTTCAGGTAGTTGTGGACAGCAATAAGGTCTCCCCTGAGCCTCCTCTTCTCCAGGCTAAACAATCCCAGCTCCCTCAGCCTCTCCTCGTAGGGCTTGTGCTCGAGGCCTCTCACCAGCCTCATTGCCCTTCTCTGGACACGCTCAAGCATCTCAATGTCCTTCTTGCTGACAAGAAAGGGAAGAGGACACACCCATGTTGGGTGGAATGATGCATTTTCCTCCCTCTGTATAGGAGTCTGGGGAAATGATTCAGGAGCTTTATTCAAAAATTACCATGCATGGCAGTGGGAACACTAGTTCATAATCAGATACATAGCAGGTGAAGCCAGAGACCATTAACAGCTACTGAACATTACATATTGTATGTATTGACTTCAAGTTTACATCAATATTTCTGGGTGCTGTAGGAAATTCTAATAAAAGCATTTAATATGTAGCCTAATCTACAATACTGCTCTTTTCTCTTACTTCCTAGTAGGATTAGTATACTGAAATAATGCCTCAGGTTGTTTAGGGGTTTAAAAGCCCTCAGTCTGCTTCTTCCCAAATGGTGGAAAAGGGGTTGAAAATTGCTAGGTGGACTTTATAGCCTGATAAGAAGATCAAAAAATGCAGGCTCTGGTAGACAGTGAAGAGGATAGATCAAGGTGAAATTAAGTCTAGGAAGCTACTTTCTGTAACTGTGAGATTCACTCAGAATATTTGCTCCTCCTGCTTTTAATTAGGATGACACAGTCTGGTATGCAGGTGCTGATCATGATTCTGTTACATGATAAGATGAGACAATCTGTTTAGCAGTCCCATTCCAAGCTCTTTAAAATTATGATTTTAAGCATTAATTAGCTAAGAGGCAGGCAGAACAGATCAAAGATCACCTATGCGGTATATTGTGTGTAAAACTCTCCTCAGGTATAGTGTTTTCAAAAGAAACTTCAGTTTTCAGATAATCTCAACCTAGACCTCACAAAGACTATGCTTTAACAGCTAA
This sequence comes from Tricholaema leucomelas, assembly GCA_013400475.1. Taxonomy (NCBI): domain Eukaryota; kingdom Metazoa; phylum Chordata; class Aves; order Piciformes; family Lybiidae; genus Tricholaema lacrymosa; species Tricholaema leucomelas. Next base: position 1,765,770 of record WAAF01000837.1, on the reverse strand, counting down.
GTGCTGCTCTACCAATGTAACAAATGGAGGTGAAACCTTCTACCAAAGCTGCTACGTGAACATGCAGAAGCAGACCAAGTTTCAATCAAGTGCCTCAAAAGCTAAGAGGGGCAAGACATAAGGGCCTGCTGTCTGTTCCCCTCATCAGTCTCAGGAGCTGACACAGTTCTGATCAACCTCACAGAGCCTTTCTGTGTCTGAGAAATGTGGTCTCAGTGTACCAACCAGAGGATTTCCCTCTACACAAACACTAATTCACTGAAGGCTACCAAACCAAAGCAGTTTGCATATGCCATGAGTACAGAAATGAGCATAAGGAACATGGTGCAGGCAACTGGCACTGTCTTTTGATGCCTTGCCAAGAGCATATAAATACTATCTGTCTCATTTGGTTATATTTCACCCTCTCTTTCCAGAGGTGTAAAAGTCTATATTAGGTCTTTGACTTACATTAGCTTGAACAGCTGCAATAGAGTTCTAGAGCAGCCATGGGTGGGGGAAAGAAACCTGAAGAAAATGCAGCAGTGAGCACATACATGCAGCTCACCAACCCCGGGGCAACGTCTACAGTTTCAGAGAAGAGATGGAGCACTTTCTGTGTTGAAGAGTTTATCACTTGCATCAAGCATTTCCATCCCAATGGCTTTGCCTGTGTTGAGAGCTGGAGCTGTGACATTTCAATGAGCCTTTGAATCTGTGTGAATACATAGAACACAAATGTCCCTGTGTTCAGAGACTGCAAGAGCCTACTGTAATAGATTAACAGCCATCACAAAGTAAACAAGTTTAAGTTGCATGAGTCTTCTGGGAGATCATAGTTCACACATAAGATCTGTCCATGGCTAAGAGCTCATTAGTGAATACCTTCAGCATTACTACTACACTGAGCATCAATTTACAATGTTCCACAGTCCTAAGTACATCTGACATACGACAGCGAGACAGAGGGAACCCTCAGCAAGTCTGCACATGATACCAAGATGAATGGTGCACTTACTAAGACTGAAGAATGGGATACCACCCAGAAGGACTTAGGCTGGAGAGGTGGGCTGAGGAGAATTTCATGAGGTTCAACAAGGCAAAGTGCAAGGTACTGCACCTAGGTCAGGGCAATGGCTGATAGCAGTACAGGCTAGGGGGATGATGAAACTGAGAACAGCCTTGCAGAAAGGGACTTTCAAGTATTGGTGGACACGAAGCTGGACATGAGCCAACAATGCACACTTGCAACCCAGAAGACAAATCACATCCTGGACTGCACCAAAAGAAGCATGGCCAGAAGGTTGAAAGAGGTGATTCTGCCACTCTGCAGTGATGAGGCCTCACCTGGAGTACTGTGTCCAGCTCTGAGGCCCCCAACACAAAAGAGTCATGGACCTTCTGGAGCAGGTCCAGAGAAGGGCTGTGGCATAGGGAATCAGAGGGCTGGAGCACCTCTCCTATGAAGACAGGTTGAATTAGGGCTGTTCTGCCTGGTGAAGAGAAGGCTCTGGAGAGACCTTACAGCTACATTTCAATATCTGAATGGGACCCATAGGAAGACTGGGGAAGGACTGTTTAGAACGTCTTTTAGTAATAGGACAAGCAGCAATGGGTTTAGACTGGAGCATGGTAGACTTAGATTGGACATAAGAGGCAAGTCTTTTACAATGAGAGTGGTAAAATACTGGAACAGGTTGCCCAGGAAAGTGGTTAAGGCTCTACCCTGGAGACATTCAAGATCATCTCAGTGTGGCCCTGGGCATTTTGATTTAGTTGGGCCCTGATTCAGTTGGAGGTGTCCCTAGTCACTGCAGGGGGAGGTTAGACAAGATGACCTTTGAGGGCACCTTCCAATCCAACCCATCTGTGAAACATGCCAGAATTAGACTAGTCAACTAATTTACTAACTCTTCCCATAAACTGCATCCCGCAGGTCGCCATACCCGGAACATAAAACTCCATAATGCTCAGGCAGCCCACAAAAATGATTACAACTGGAACAAAAAAACTAGACTCCAGTTCTCAAAACAGTACAGTATGCCACCTTTTGGGTAAATCTTTAGGCACTAGTCTCATAAAAGGCTGTATTTTTAAGACCAATTAGCTCTAGAGAGACAAAGAAAAATGGTGATGATATATGTACAAGTAACTCAAAGGACTTGTTCCAGCAGCTTAACCACTGTAAAAAGCCCTATAACCAATATCTAATTACAGTTAAGTTGGAGAGTCAAAGGGAGGTTTAGCATTGTACTGTGACACTACATTTCTGCCAGCAAAATTACTGAGTTTTGGTCCTTTATTAAAATACAACTTTTTTAGAAAACAGGTTACTATTAACAAATTCTGAAAGCATTAATTAAAAGCAAGAATGAAGAGGTCTGAAAGTTTAATTTGAGAATGCTAAGATTTACCTATTGTTTAGTGAACTTTTGAGTTAATCTTTTCCATTTCAGAAAGAACGGCTAGGCACATTACACAGAGGAGCAATAAAATTGTCTACATGCAAAGTGCTGTCAAAAGAGTGGGTGGGGAGGGGGAAGAAATATATTTTCTCCCCATTAACTCCTTTCAGCTACAATAAACCTGGGTGTTTATGTGTACCAACAGCAGTAAAAATATTTTTCAGGCACAAATATGATTGTTTCTTTTATGGCTCTGATTCAGCAAGGTAGATAACTTCTGCCCAGCTTGAAGTATGTTGAGTAATACTGTTGATTTGAATGGGATTACTGGTGCTCAGAGTTAGACACATGTTTAAGGGTTCTGCTGTACTGTATCCACAGTTTGCAGGTATTTAAAGGAAAGAGAGACAATTTTTACTCACAATAGCAATTCTGGGGCTGGATCAACAATCACATAGTTAAAGCACCTTATCACAACACGTAAATGAGGAAACAGAAAAAAGTAAATCTTGATGAAATATGAAAGACTTTGACCACAAAAGTGTATTATTGCTCTTTAAGAAAAAAAAAATCCAGGCAAGGGAGGCTACCAAAAATCGTTATCAGGTTAAACATGAAACAGAGATTACGAAGAGCTATAGGTCAGAAGTAGGAAGACTCTTTGTCTTCTCTCTCCTCTGTCCTTGCCCAAATATGGTTTTCTCTAGCTGAAATACCGAAAATAAATTGTTTAAGATATCAAAATAAAGAAAGGACAATAGGAGAGGTGGAAAATCTGTAACACCCCTAGTACAAAATAGGAAACCAAACAGGACAAGTGTTTCATAATACTAAATTATTTCTTCACATGAGCCTTCAAAGACAAAGATTACTCATTCCTGGGATTACTCATTCCACATAGAGAAGAATAAGGCTAGAAACAGAGAGATTTAAAAAAAAAAACAACCCCACCCAGACAAACAACAACAACAAAAAAAANAAGAAAAGCCTTTTCTTGTGCACAACTGTTTGATTATGGACTCATCTGCAGAAATGCTAACCAGTGTCATCTGCAGCGACATTTTGGGGGGGGAGACTTCTGAAAAAGCTGTCAGCTACCAGAGTACCTTACAATCACAACTCACCCTGGATACATTTCAGCTTTGTGACTGGCTCCATGACATATCCTAATCCCTTAAACTACCCAATTATTTAAGTGACCAGGCTTGATCTTCATTCCAGTAGTGACTTAGGAAATCACTTGACAAATATTAGCAAGCCCTTAAGGGAAAAAAAAATCAAAACCAACATCAACAAACAAACAACACTCTCTACAGATCAGACACTGAGTAATCCCATAGACACCTTAAGAAATATGTCCTGTCTTAAGTTACTTTCTGTGTATTACTATAGAATGTGATGAAGTAACTCACTGCAGATAAGATATTCTTTATATGGAAATGGAGCTCCATTCATATCTGAGTTTTCATAAGATGCCTCAAGAGTGTCTGCACTTTGGCATATTTTCATGGTACTGTACTGATCTTGGTAAACTTACGCTGGAGTCCAACAGAGGCTCAGTCTTGGTAGATGAATTTGCTCCTGGTGGTTTTATTAAGGATTGAGAATGTTTTCCAACTTTGATCTTGTCACAGATGTTCTCAATTCCTCTTCTCATTGGAAAATGGATTTTGAGCTTGTTGCCTCTATTTGCCAGTTCACACCCTGACGGCCCTGAGCTCAAACATTTCAGTTGTCTTCTAATTTCTAGAGAGGCAACAGTGGTCAAGGGAAGGGCAACTGATGTTATCTATCTGGATCTGAGTAAGGCATTTGACTCTGTCCTACACGACATCCTGGTCACCCTGGCATCCCTCAGCGGTCAGTGCTGGGACAAGTGCTCTTTAACATCATTGGCAGGGATATGGACAGAGGAATCAAGTGCACCCTCAGCAAGTTTGCAGATGACACCAAGCTGTGTGGCACAGTTGACTTGCTGGAGGGCAGGGATGCCATCCAGAGGGCCCTGGACAGGCAGGAGAGGTGGGCCATGGCCAACCTCATGAAATTCAACAAGGCCAAGTGTAAGGTCCTGCACCTGGGTCGGCACAATCCCAAGCACAAATACAGGCTGGATGGTGAATGGCTGGAGAGCAGCCCTGAGGAAAAGGACCTGGGGGTCTGGGGTGATGAAAAGCTCAACATGAGCCAGCAGTGTGCACATGCAGCCCAGACAGCAACCTTGTGCTGCACTGCATCAAGGGAAGTGTGGCCAGCAAGGCAAGGGAGGGGATTCTCCTCCTTTACTCTGCTCTTTTAAGATCCTACCTAGAGTACTGTGTGCAGTTCTGGAGCCCCCAACACAAGAAGGACACGGAACTGTGGGAGCAAGTCCAGAGGAGGGCCATGAAGATGATCAGAGGGCTGGAGCAGCTCTGCTCTGAGGACAGGCTAGAAGAGTTGGGGCTCTTCAGTCTGGAAAAGCGAAGGCTTCAAGGAAACCTTATAGTGGCCTTCCAGTATCTGAATGGGACCTAAAGAAAGGCTGGGGAGGGACTATTGACAAGGTCTTGTAATGACAGGACAGGGGGTAATGGGTTTAAACTTTAAGAGGGGAGATTTAAACTAGATGTTAGAAAGAAGTTCTTTGCAGTGAAGGTGGTGAGACATTGGAACAGGTTGCCCAGGGAGGTTGTGGATGCTTCCTCCTTGGAGGTGTTCAAGGCCAGGCTGGATGAGGCCTTGAGCAGCCTATGGCAGGGGGCTGGAACTGGTTATCTTTGAGGTCCCTTCCAACCTAAACCATTCTATGATTCTATTATTCTAATTCAAACTCCACCCTCTTGCTACTCTTACACTCATCTTTTTGTCTCATGCCTTATTTTGTTCTTGTCCTCTTTAACAGTTGTTCTACTACATAGCTGTTCACACTTCTAACAGCAGAATGAAGTTGAGAATTGAAGAAAGAGTAAGAATAGAATAGGGTTTGACCTGTTTCAGATGTAAAAGGACATAAAGAAAGTGTCACCCTATAGACTGCACTGAATTGTAATCTGTTCTTACTCATTGATTGTATGCGGTGAGGTCTGTGTTACAAACTAGTACATTGTTTCACACATCCAAACGCACTGATACAGCCGAAGATAGAACAGATTCATTTATCCCAGAGGCAATTACCTGTCTGCTTGGAGCTGTATCGTATTTCCTGTTCCTCCACTGGTCGTATGTCATTGGACCAAGACTGNGGTCCCTTCCAACCTAAACCATTCTATGATTCTATTATTCTAATTCAAACTCCACCCTCTTGCTACTCTTACACTCATCTTTTTGTCTCATGCCTTATTTTGTTCTTGTCCTCTTTAACAATTGTTCTACTACATAGCTGTTCACACTTCTAACAGCAGAATGAAGTTGAGAATTCAAGTGAAGAAAGAGTAAGAATAGAATAGGGTTTGACCTGTTTCAGATGTAAAAGGACATAAAGAAAGTGTCACCCTATAGACTGCACTGAATTGTAATCTGTTCTTACTCATTGATTGTATGCGGTGAGGTCAGTGTTACAAACTAGTACATTGTTTCACACACACATCCAAACGCACTGATACAGCCGAAGATAGAACAGATTCATTTATCCCAGAGGCAATTACCTGTCTGCTTGGAGCTGTATCGTATTTCCTGTTCCTCCACTGGTCGTATGTCATTGGACCAAGACTGTATTACTTACTTTAGTACTACATTCCAACTCCCAATCAGCCATGCACGCTTACAGTGCTGCAAAGTTCTAAGTGTGCAATCACAGTAGCGTGCCCAAATGAATACAAAGTGTGTACAGAAAGCAAAATTAACTCACTACCTCTACGGCTCTGCTCATATTGTAGCAGCTGCTTTCCTGATTCCATAAAGGATACTCTCCTCCTCATTTCTCCCCTCCAACCCAGACATTCTCTGTCTCTCTGTTCTTACCCACCGATTTCCAATCAGTAGTCAAAACTTTCATCTGAAAAGGAACAATTTGGTATGGTGAAGGTGAAAATAAAGCATCAAAACATCAAAGTTCAACGTAAAAAAGGGACATAAGCCATTAATTACTACAGGGCTACCTCCCTGTACAACTATGTAAAAATGTTCAAGCAAAATCTTAACCTGTATATTAGTTTATTGTTTTCCAAACAGGATATTCTTCATTTCTAGTTTTTGTTATAGAGTACATGTATCTTAGAGGAGGGATTTTTATAAAAAGAACTCCAAATAACAGCCAAACAAAGACTCACACTGTAGCAGGATCTCTTCAAAAGTCACATCAGTGGCTAGGATTGCCCCATTGAACAGGAATGCTTCAACTCCTCTTTTGAATTGAAACAGAGATGTTTGTTTCAACATTGGCCTCCATTTTGGGCCATCGCTGTATGAAAACAGACAGTTTTCACAGCACATACCCACAGCTGAAGACTATTTGCATTGCCTCTCTCTATAACTGAATAATACCATCACCTCTCCTTAGGATCTGCACATGGGAGCAAAGAAAAAGGGAAAAAATGGTTTTGTGACCTACAAAAGCCTTACTTGAAATAATTCCCTACGACTCGGGGCCTTTTGGAATGGAAGAGATATATTGTTTTGACTTGATTAAAGCTGAAAAGTTGATTTGACATCCTGTTGTCAAGGAAACCAATTCACACACAAAAGAAAACAGTTGTGATGGTATCATTCAGACTATTCAAGTGACCTTAGAAAGAAAAAAGGCTTCAGCTCCAAAGATTTGTATTCAACTCACTTCACCACTGTAGAAATAAAGATCATTGCTCTTTATGCTTATTGGAAAGCAGTTTTCAATCTGGAAAAGCAAAATGCCACATCTTCCAACTGCTAGATCCAATAGCTTGCTGGGACTATGTGTATAAACACACCTACCACTTATTGCCTTTTTCAAAGAATCAGAAAGAATCACATGGAAGATGCATAAATAAGGAGGAGGAATTTCTTTAGTTGCCAGGACCATGATAAATCCCCCCCTATGATAAATACTACATCTACTGAACAGCAGCTCACAAGCCATGTTTTAAAACCTCCTTCTCCAACTAAAATAAAGCTTAGCTCAAGCACAGCAATGTTTGAGGCCAGATTTGTCTTCCCAAGAAGTATCATAAAGCAGCATTTTTTAATCTGCCACCCTCCTAGATCCCCCACAAATTGAGTTTTTCCTGTATGCAACAAATGGAACACAGTTAAGCTCACTCTACTCACTCCTACACCAACAGGATCCCAAAGAGGCAGAACTGTCCTGGCTGAGCACTACAGTATCAACCAGCTTTGTAGCCCATGCAAGTCCCACAGAGATTTCATTCCCTAACGACTGTGGGAAAGTGAAAGTTTCTATCTGCTCACACACTGTAATTATACATATATTTCTCCAATGACATAGCCTCTGCCTGGCCGAGTGAGCAGACAGATAACCACATAGTAACTTTTCTCAAATTCAGCTTAGAATAAACCCCCCATGCATTATGTTAAGAAGGAGGGGAACACACTCAGGAATGAATGCCAGTGTTCTTACATTATTGTCATTTAAGGGCATCACACCAAAGGTCACAGACATAATAACTCTCAGTCATTTTCCATTTGTTACACAACATATAAATTGCCACAACATTAAAGAATATCCTTCTCCATTCCTGGCCAACTAAGACACTGCATTATTTCCTCTTAGACAAGTATCTAACCCTTGGAATTCATTATTTCCATCACTTCTTGCAGCACTTTGTCCTCAGGGAGAAATGCCACAAGGCAGCTGTGACTGGACCATCAAATGTTTCATATGGTCTAGCCTGACTTCTTTCTCATAGAGCTTTTTGGCTTAAACTCCATACAAAATATTTCTGATCAAACATGGACACACATATTCATAAACGTTCCCTTACAAAGTGTGTTAAACACCTTGCAGAAAACAGGGGTGAGGGGAAATGACAATGTCTGTATTTTGTGGATATTGCTTGGTATTTCTATATTGAAATAATAATTATGCTAGAAACATCAACTGACCACAAGGATAGAAACTACCATCGCCATTTAAAATGATGGCAACTGGAAAGCAGTTCTTGGAAGAGAAATGACATTCACAGAAACATGGACGGGCTTGTAAGAAGGCATATACTGCTTAAGCCCTCTTTACTGCTAATAAACTGCTAAGATAGCACAGCTGAGCTATAGAGAGACGAATGCCTCATTTATAATCTGTACTTCATTGTATTTTAAGTTTAGGAATTTTGCATAAATATAGATAGCAACAGCTGAACCAAATTTCAGACGATTTCATAAATAGGCTTTTTTTAAGATGAGAAATTATTATTTTCACTGCTCATTGTAAGTATAAAGAATACACAGATGAAAAGAGAATATTGAAGGCTGGTAGCTTTGTACAGTTCTGAAAAAGACTCAACTTTATGTGCATAATTAAAATTAGAAAGAGAAAAATGAAGTCCAAGACAAATGCTGAACTAAAATAAATGAAGGCTACTTACTGCATGTAATCAAACAACCTCCATCTCTGTCCCCTAGACTGAAATGCCACATTCTGCATTTTGATGAACACCTTATCTTTTAATTTTCTTCTCTCCCACCCAACCAACCCAAACAGCAAAAGCCAGAAAAGAAGAAAGCTGATGGCACTAGGCTTACCCACAAACAGGTCCATACTCCTTTATGAGTTTTGTGTGGTTTTCCCAAAAACCCTGGAGAAAAGAAAAACCACAAAGTATTTTAGAGCAGTATCTAATAGAAACTCTTAATTATATACCGTTGCTAAGATTCACACCAAAGCTTTGACCCTCAGCTAGGAGAACCAAAATCTCACCTTTCTCTCATTGTTCATCTGAATCTGGAAACGATGACAGAAAAAAAAATCTCAACCCCAAAAAGTATACCTGGAAAGCCATGAAACATGTTTTCATCAGGGTTTTAGATTCAAAGTTTTTGCTACTGTTTTATGGAGGGTTTTGTTTGTTGTTGTTTTTTTAACTGATTTCATGATTGCAGTCCTGATTAATCTTTTTTTCTGTGTATGTATGGAAAAAACAGAGAAATTAGTAACAGAATAAGCAGATGACTTATTACACACAAGAGAAGCACAGGGTAACTGCCTTGTTCTTTTTGGGGTTTTGTGCTATTAACAACAAAACAAAACAGAACAAAAAAAACACCACAACCCAAACCCCACCAAATCTGCAAAGTTGGAGTTTATCATGAGGCAGACACCTGGGACACTCTGCAGAACAGGAAGCAGACTTATTTCAACAAACTTCTAGAATTTTTACTGTGTTTCATTTTCATAATTGATGAAAATTGGTATCCATTTATCTAAATAAACCTGCCACTATACTAAATTGTTAGTGTCCTAAATGAATTCAGATTGATTAATCTGAAAGGTGTGCAAAATGTATCCCCCCACTAATGTTAATATAAAAAGTCTGTTTTAACAAAACTGCTATATTTGAGGTTCACATTGTGCTGTGTTTTTAACTTGCCTATGGAAACAAAACACGTTTGACTGCATTAATATCAATTCAAAAAAAGACTATTGTGATCTATCTTCATTCTTCAGAGAAAATTCACTAATAGAAGCCTCATACTTTTCTTTTTTTATGACTTACTATAGAATATTAGCTAGAACAATATGAACTATTGTAAATTCACTAACTGCACACATAGATAAACAAGACCATCTAATGCGTGTATGCTTTGGGAGCATTATACCACACCAGGCAAAAGAAATTCTAGTAATCAAAAGTATCACAGTATTACCAAGGTTGGAAGAGACCTCATAGATCATCAAGTTCAACCCATTACCACAGAGATCAAGGCTAGACCATGGCACCAAGTGCCACGTCCAATCCTGCCTTGAACAGCTCCAGGGACGGCGACTCCACCACCTCCCTGGGCAGCCCATTCCAGTACCCAATGACTCTCTCAGTGAAGAACCTTCTCCTCACCTCAAGCCTAAATTTCCCCTGGCGTAGCTTGAGGCTGTGTACTTACCCTACTTATCACCCTTGGGTGCTAACATATCACCCAAATTGGCCAAGCACCTGCCACCACCCACAGTCCTCCTTTTATAGAACCCTTATTCTTCAGTTCTCTTCAAGTGTTTTTTAGTTTTAATATGGTTCTGCTCTTTTATGTTTTTTAATCTTGTCTTGCAATCTGTGTATTGTACAGGACAGTGTGTCTCCAGGTTAATGCAAGAACTTCAGGCTTGCCCTAAGCTCAAAAAAATTAGAGTACTGGACAGAGTGTAAGAAAACACACTAAAGGAAAATTATTAAGGAGGTGGTTTAGATGATTGCCTGAAAAAAAAAAATATTCTCATCTGAAAAATACTTTACTACTAAGGTAAGCAGAAATGGCTCATCCATTAGCACACAGAAACTAAGGTGGACAGAGCCTCTGTGAAACCACAAACAGATGCAGCTGACTCAAAAAAGGCTTTTATCCGCAGACATTGAGGGAGGTGAAAAGGTACATACGCGTTCACAGTGACCTGCATTTTGCTATAGTGATACTTCAGCGGTAGCAGGATTTCAGCCTGCAATTGTTATGATTTCAGTATTACCAAGGTTGCCTACTGCTTTCCCCTGTTGATGCAAGGGGAAATCCTGGGGCCACATTCCCCACCCCCACCCCCTCAGTTCTATTCTCCAGTCAGCTATCTAGACCGTGTGAAGCGAGCTCATATCATCAGTGCATTCTGACTTAGAGAGTGACTGCAACCTGCGCAAGCACAGCTGACGTTTACAGCCACGCTGAGGCACCAGCAGGACACAGGGCACTGCTGGAGGTTACAGGGCGATGCTGAGTACAGGGTGCAAAGCATGGCTGCATCACAACAGCATCAGCTGCTCGGGCCAGAGGGACTTCCAGTCTTGTGAGACCATGCCTAATCAAGTCTGCTTTCCAGCCCAACTTCCTCCTAGCCTAAGTCTTCAGCGAGGACATCCTAAACTACAGCCTGAACCTTGCTGCTCTTTTGCTTTGAATTGCAAGCACGCACATAGGTATTGCACTGGTTGTATCCGCCAGCTGCATTCCAGAGAGCCAGCAGGATATTAACATTTACAGGAAGCCTAGGCTTTAATGATTCAGTGAAAAAGCCTTCCAGAAAGATGTATTCTTGGAAGTGCTGCTCCTGGCTCACTACAGTACAGGGGGTCAGGCAGAACACATTTCAAATCAGGTCTGTTAACCAGTAACTGGTTTTCCACCTCCAGGTCTACTAAATGATTGCACTGGCTTTAAATTAACCACACGCAGTTTTTTTCCCCCAAGTGAAAAGTAGAAGCCTATAGGATGGGGGCAGAGGAGGAGTTGAAAATATCAGGAAGAGATTGTGAGAAAGCATCCTCCCAAGTAAACTCAGAGTTTGCTCTCTACACTCTGGGATACTTTATCACATCCTGCACCACTGCACACACTTACACGCTGTTGCCTGCCTCTGCCACCCACTCACAAGACCCACTGCTATCCTGTACCCCTTCATGGATATGGTGAACACCTGGGAGCAGGTCTCCTCAGACTGCCTGGGAAAAGCAAGGAAACAGCACATGTGGTAGCTGGACCAAGGCAGAAGGAACATGTATGTGCATCCCTTACAAGCCAAGGCATACCCTGCAGCTTGGGTCACATGAAATAATTTGTGCTTTATCTCAATAGCCACGAAGAAGAGAAATCACAGAAACAATCAGATTGGAAAAGACCTTCGAGATCATCAAGTCCAGTCTATTACCCAACATTATCTAATCAACTAAATCATGACACCAAGTGCCAAGCCATTCTCTTTTTTAAACACCTCCAGGGACAGCGACTCCACCGCTTCCTCAGACAGCCCATTCCAATGGCCAATAACCCTTTCTATGAAGAACTTCTTCCTAACATTCAGCCTAAACCTCCCTGGCACAGCTTAAGACTGTGTCTCCTTGTTCTGTCACTGGTTGCCTGAAAGAAGATGAACCTGTGATGATCTTGGTATACAGTGAGAAAACATGCCACATCCACGTAGTGGTTGTGCAGCATCATCCTTGAACATGGCTTCCAGTAGACAGGTACCTTAAAAACATCATCCTTCTATGAGTCATGTTTAAAACACAGCAAGTCTCATAAGTGTTTTTAATAACTCATTTACACCAGCTGAGGTCTATCTGCTCCAAGGCAAATTATTGCAGGTTTGTCCAGGTTTGCAATTGCAAATATACTTAGTACCTACAGGATAAGTAGGCACCTGCCCAGCAGCAGCAACTGTTTTATGAGAGAATGGAGAGACATCTCTTCAACTCAAGATCACCTAGTGAGTAAACACCATGAGAGGAAATGAGCTTGGGAATGATGCCTGCTGACATGTACCCAGTGGCTTAAGTAGCAAGAAGACAGGAGCTATAATGCAGCAGCTTATGGGGTAGCAAGTGGACAATCAGGGAAAAATGGAAACATATGTGTTTTGGGTTTTTTAAGGAAAACAGACGGAAACTGAAAAGTAAAAGAGTGCACAGTATTACAAGATGACACCATGTGCATCAGGAGGAGCCCTAATATGTTAAACAGTAACTCATAAAAACAAAGTGTAAAAGCATAGGCAGTAATGCTGTTCTAAGTCACAAAAATCACTTAACTTTTTCTTTGTTTTGAAGGTGCAAAATATGAATTGTCATCATCAACAACTCAGAGTACAGCTGGGGCAGAGGGTACTTGCTGTGTGTGGCCCCTACACTGAGATACCAGCCGGATGACAGCCTGTTACCAAACAAGATAATGCAGGACTACAAAAAGCTTTTTTCCCTGAAGAAAGCATATTTTATAGCATCTGGTATACCATGGAAACAGCAGCTCAAGTGGGCTGACTGCTGCACACCCAGAAGGCTTCTTTGTTTACATGGCTGGCGGTTGCCTCCCTACAGGGAATTTGCATTCTCCCCTTCCTTTGAGCATGTATCATCAGCTGCATCTGTGGGCAGAACCACTCATAAAAGTAAATCCTGCTCTCAGGGATACAGGTGCAGCTCCTATGATGGGGACAAGATTTAGGTTTACATTAGCCACAGCAAAGTCTGGTCATTGTCCAACACCTATGTTGAGATACCAATGATCAAGACTTCAGCTTCAGCAGTACATATATCTAAGGGCTTTAGAAAGGACTTAATTGGCTGAAGTATCCCTTTCCTTCTTTTAATAGATTCTACCACTTCAAGATAGATTCTTTGGCAGTATCTTCCATGTTGCATATTCACCTTGCTAGTTCCTCACAGCAAGGAAAAAGTCTGCAGCAAGGTCCTCTCCTCTCCATGATGAAAATGGATGTAGGCACGAATCCAAAGTTTTCAGAAAGAGGCAGTAGTACCATGCATTTTGATGTTTGGGGTCCCTGGCATGAGGCATATCCAGTCTATTCTTACTGGTTGCTCAGTACCTGCAGATCTCATGACTGCAAATGTAGATTTCAGAGCCTTTAAGTTTAAACTTGATCTTAAAGTGACCCAGATTGCATGGAAGAGGCTGTGCACCATTTCAGCTTGCTGCAGCTGGAAAACACATCATGTAGATTATGAACTTAGCTATAGTCCTTAAGCCTCACTAGATAAAATGGTTTGGACAGGAACACAGAGCTGGGAACAAGCAAACACATTCTCCTGACAGCTCAAAATTTGGACTCCAGAAAAGTCTGTTTCACTGTGATATTAATAATCACAGCATCATTGTTTGAGTGCACACCTCGTATCAAGAGACAAAAATCTATGTAGTTATGGTACATAATGACAATGAATGACATTTATGAATCAGATTTTAGGATTCTGCAGGCTTCATGTCTTTTTGTCCTTAGAACACCTTGAAAAAAAAAACCAAACTGCTAATAATCTGGTACCCAAAGTAATGTCTCTTGTGCCTTGTTTCTGAATACAAGCTAACATTTAATTAAAGAAATCTTGTATCAGACTGCAGACCATACTGAAGGGATGACCTCAGATTGTATATCATCTCCAGTAATAATCTAGTGAAAACACTAGGATGCCAGCAGACAAGAGAAGGAAAACAGCATGAAGTTCTAACCGGTCTGGTTCCGAGTCATGTACATAGTTTGTTTCCTTTGATCGTTATCCTTAATGGCTGTCCTCTGTGTGTAATTTGGTTTAATTTACATGCATGCTATTTCAGATTTTAAAAAACACATATAGGCCTTACAAATTTATTAAAAGCAGCCTTCCTACCCTTAATAGTTATTAAGAGAGGTTAGTGTTATGTAATTAAGTTAATCCTCATCTGTAAAGTCTTATTAACCGAACACTAATTGAATTTGCATATGAAAATTTGGACAATGTGTTCTCATTATATTTTTTTTTTTAATTACCTAAACTAAATACCAAACAAATTGGTGTTTTTTTTTTCCTTCTACCTTTTCAGGTCTTGAACAAAAAATTAGAAAGCAGGTTTCTTTATATGTGATGCATTAGTCCTTGACGCCTGGAACAAGGAGCAGTTGTATCACTGTTCGGAGAAACTGTTCATGTCCTTCCCTGAAAGATGGTTGTATTCCCTCTTGTATGAGTTGTTTCTTTCTTTCTGCCCTTACTCTATGCCTTTCATCATCCTCTTCTTCTTCTGGCATCCATCGCCTGCCCCGGTCAGAAAAGGCACAGGCTTTCAGGATTGAGTCATACCACGCAAAGGATCAGATGGCACTGAGGCATCACCTCAATGGATCATATCTCTCATAAGGATCAGGTGGCACAATACAATTCAGTAATGCCAATTTAGTACCCCATAACCTGCATCCAGCCACCTTGAAGCCACCTGGACAGTTTTGTAAGGGCACTGCCCTTTCACCCCCAAAAATCATTTGCCAATGAAGTCCCAAGGAGAACACGGCCTCATGTCATTCTCCTTTGCCTGGGTGTGCCTACATTGCAAAACAAAACATGTTTTGGGCCCTTTTCAGTATTTTCTTGAGACATTTATGGGTTTAAACAGTCAGGTTTCCAAGAGGGAATTAAGAAAAGCACATCATCCTTTCTGGTATTTGCTGTCTCTCTTCATTAACCAGGTTAATGCATGGTTCTAATAGGCTGGTAACTGAAGAGTCAGCAGGAGGGAGGGGAAGCCAAGCAAGTAAATATACAATTGAGAGCCTGACCTCAATAGCATGCAAGATTTCCCAGTGCATGGAACACACACAGTCCAGATATCCTCACAAACCCCACCACATGTCTTTAACATCTGAGTCATAAGAGCCAGTGCTGCAGAAGTGGCATGGCTGGACAGGGCAGCTACAGCTGGTTCACAGCTCCTCCAGCACCAGTGCTGGCTCACCAGTTACACACTGACACCCTCTTCCACCTAAAGGAAATACGTAAAGGAAAGAGCACTGGGGTAATATGAAATGAGATACATTGTATGTTATTGTTCTTTAGGAAGATAACATTTGCTAGGTGAGAGAAGAGTGGAAGATGAAAAGAGACTTCAGGCTGGTGGCAGGAAAACAGTCATCACGTCCAAAAGGATGAAGATTAGGATAAAAAAATCAAGAAAGAGTAAACATGCAAGCTGTAGGGAAATTAGTGTAGACCAAGCTGAAAGAAAAAGTACAGGCATAATAGAAAGAAACCCATAGATTTCTCAAAGGTAACTCTTGGGACAAACCGTGTTCGGTGTTTTGAGGATTGACTTTGGCACAAAAAGCAGGCAGACTTCAGTGCAGTACGTTCACAGCTCTGGGTTGAAGGACAGACTCCTCGGTAGGCAGAGATTTAGATTGTCATACTAGAAAAACTGGATGACCTGAAGAACCTGAATAACTGTACCAGAGGAGAGTCCCTGGCTGAAAGCAAAGCATTATGTCCTTGGAGGAATTGTATTAGCTCCAAGAAATTCTGCAGAAGATTAATAACAGAAAGGGGGGAAAGCTGGATTGACACAACCACAGGATAACAATGAACAAGTAAGGCAGAATCTACAACTGTAGAATATCCAGGATGTGGTTTCTCTGGAAAGCTCCATGCAAATCTGATAAGCCACACTCAAAATGAATGAATTAAAACAGGAATGAGTGGAGAAAAGGGTTACAAGGATCCTCAGGGAACAGAAGGCCTGTCTTACAAATCATAATTAGGAGAGTTCATTTTAGCAAACCAAAGGTTCATTTTAGCAGACCAAAGGGAGCAGATATGCTTGCTGTCTATAAATGTACTGGGAGTAATCACCAGGGAGGGAAAAATATTTAATATAAAGGCCCACATTACTAAAAGATCAAAGATGAGTATAAACTGGCCAAGGATACATGTTGCGAGAAATCAGGTGAAAGTTATTGACTATCAAAGCAGTAAGAGATTAGAACAGCACCTCACTCAAAAGAGAGGAGACAAGAACCTTAAGGAGAGGTTTTAGGCACGGGAGATAGGATGTGGGCACCGTGACAAAATAGAGTGTAGGATGAATGACCCAGCCCATCGTTCTGGAGGGCCTGTAGGCCCAAAAATAGGCTTATTTTTTGCCTTACTTTGCCCAAACATGTTTTCCTGCCTAAGCCAGAGGTAAACACATTAAATGGGTAAACAAGCACAAAAGGGGCACAATAGGCCTGGTGCTGCAAAGTCTGGCCTGCCTAAGGTCCAGGTTGTAAACAGGTTGTATAAGGTGGCTGTAAACGTGTTGCATAGGCCCACGCACTTAGCATGTGGCCTACCCATGCTCTTCCCATATTTGGGGGGTACTAGACTTGTGATTTAGCTTATTATGGTATTGTTTGGCTGACTGCCAAACATGATTGGTCATTCTAGTGGCCAAAGGGCCATTAATCTGGGCCCACAGCTGATAAATAGAGGCACACAGGTAAACAACGTGCTCTGACTCCACTGCTTCTGCTCTCTTGCTTCACCAGCGTGCTCTGACTCTCACGCACAGGCCTCGTGCTCGGGCCCCCCCTGCTCTCAATCGCTCTCATGCAGGCACACCTCGCTCATTATGAGCCTTTAGACTCACTAGCCTCTTGTTTATGCCTATTTGCTGTTATTACGGAGACCAGACTCCGAGCAGCCGTGCGTCCTATTGTATGCCCGCTGCCTTATCATTGCCTGGTAAGCGTCTTTGCTGCCGAGTTACCAGGAAGCAGACCCCTCCTGTCTGCACATGCAATCAGCCTGAGTAGTCAGCGTTGACCATGCTCAAGATTGCACGACATCCTTCTCCTGCACCTGAGGTCCCGCTTACGAATTCCCTGAACAAAGCATCCAGAAGAAGCCAGGAGACAAAGGCAGAGATTGCACCCTTCGACCGGAGAACAAGGTCAGAGACCATTTGTTTCCCCTCGATAGCTGGGAAGATTGCATCCTTTCCCCAGAAGTCGGGAAGATTCTCCTTTCCCCTGACACCGGGAGGATTCCAGTCTCAAAGCCCATGGACAAAGCTCCCCTGAAGATTTGGACACTAGTAATAGGCTGTGACATAGCCCCGGAGGGTGATTATTGATAATTAATCAGAATTGTGAGTAAATGCTTTAATGCCTCTGTAATTCCTATCGCCTCCTGCCATAGAGCAGGAAGAGTTTCAGCCCACTCTACTGAGCGAATAGTATATAGACCCCAAGTGGCATTGAGCCACGAGGAAAATTCCTCTCTCTGTTTATAGTTATTATAATATAGTTAATAATAAGTTATCACAGAATCACCAAGGTTGGAAGAGACCTCATAGATCATCAAGTCCAACCCGTTACCACAGAGATCAAGGCTAGACCATGGCACCAAGCGCCACGTCCAATCCTGCCTTGAACAGCTCCAGGGACGGCGACTCCACCACCTCCCTGGGCAGCCCATTCCAGTAGCCAATGACTCTCTCAGTGAAGAACCTTCTCCTCACCTCAAGCCTATATTTCCCCTGGCGTAGCTTGAGGCTGTGTCCTCTTGTTCTGGTGCTGGCCGCCCAGGTAGTTGTAGTCAGCAATAAGGTCTCCCCTGAGCCTCCTCTTCTCCAGGCTGAACAATCCCAGCTCCCTCAGCCTCTCCTCGTAGGGCTTGTGCTCGAGGCCTCTCACCAGCCTCGTTGCTCTTCTCTGGACACATTGTGGTATTAATCCTATAAGGTACTTCATGACTGTGTAGATCCATTTAATATTAAATACAGTGGCTGGGGGTGGCGAGAGTTCAGAATATTGAAGTTAATAAAGATATATTTTTATAAATATTATCTCGCACCAATTAATTTCTCCCCTCCACCACAAATCGGCGTAGGCGGCAGAATCCCCCTCCGCGACACCCATCTACGCCAGCCACTCAAGGTGATACACTGCCACTTCCAGAATAAGAGAGACTCTTCTCATGGAAAAGATTCACTGCACTTTCATATAGTCATGCTGCATTCACACTTCTAGTTGAATCACCTTAACTTTCCAAAGCATTGCCATATAAATATGCCCTCACTTTAATTTGGCATACTGCAATGAGAGTCTCACTTTCTTTTTGTCTTACTCTTTTCAAATTCATTTCACATTACAAAATTCATTTCCACAACACCTCTGGGAACGCAAGTGCTCATCTGTCACAGGTGGGAACTTGGAAGTACACAAGATTAAGCCATTTGCCAAATGCCACGAAAGAAATCAGTGGTAGAGCCAGAGACAAGTAGCAGGTCGCTCAGTCCTCCTTTCTTGGTGTCTTACAAACCCAATGCTTCTCTGCCACAGAAACACAGACAGTATATGAGACAGGAATATCAACAAATTTTATCTGCTTCTGAGCTTTCAGACATATTCCATGCCTAAGGCTTTGGAGAAAGGCAAGAGAAAAACAATCTTACATACATGGTTAATTCTAAAATGTTTTAAATAGAGGGAGGTTTCTTCCTCGTTCAACTGTTAGCTAAAGATTCAATTACTCTTATCATAATATGCATAGCTACAAATGTAATTAGTCATAAAATTATCCAGACCCTCAAATTATTCCAGCTGCTGTATTCAGGTCCCTGATTCTTTCAATGATGAATTCTCCTGACTGATTACACTGGTTAAAATAATATTTCTTTTTATCTGTTTAGAAGTTGTCTACCATTAGCTTAGACCTCGTTTGTATCTGCTGAAGAGCTTTAATTGCAACCTTACTATTTTTATTTGGAGTGTTGTCTAGATAACACTTAAAGCTGCAAGGCCCTTATTTTACTTAATAGTAAATGTCACAGAAGACTCCTATTCAGGCTTCTAGGAACCTTTATCAAAAGCAGAAAACATGTCATTATGAAGACATGTAAAGAGAAATACAATTTTTTGCAACATGTGTTCATAAAGGGCTCCATACGAGGCCTTACGCACTGCAATTTGTCAAGAAACTAGGAAAAAGAGAAGGAAGTGATGGATCTATTTGGGTTTTTTTTTTACCAATTTCCACTAAATTTCTAAGTTGTCATCTTGCCAGACCAGGTGTAATTCTTTCCTGCACAGTCTCCTGTATACAGTTCACTGGACTGCTAACCATCTTTTTTGCCTATATTGCTATATCTTCAAATTACAACAGGAAAACAGAATTACAGTGCGCTCCATAGGAGGGAATTCATTGTGCAATAGAAGACCATTGCAACATGTATTTCCACTGTGTGCTCAATGTCTCTCAGATGGATTAGTGTAGGCATTCAGCACATCTTACTAATGGTGAATGAATTTTATTAGTTTCCTTTGCTGGCCTCCCTTAAGGAAAGCAAAGTAGTAATTGCGTAATGTAAAGAAATGAAAACGACTTCTTGTAGGACAGACAGGCATGCTGGCTAAATCTAAGGAAAACACATTGGGAGTACTCTGACAACACAGTTTTCCAGGGCAAAAATAAAATGGCATTTGGAGAAAAGAAAGTTAACTTTTTTCCTAAAGAAGGTAGATAAAGAGGTTTTTTTTTCTCCAAGGAGTTCTTCCCCTTCTGAAGAGTGTCCCTCTCCTTAGATCCATCAACAGTAGATACCTTCAGATTAAGAAATGTCATTTTTAAGGATAAAAGGTATTAACTAATCACATTGCACAATAGTCTTTTTTAGGTGCCACAGAATGCAAACTTTGAAAAAGTACTGGGAAAAAGAGCACTGGAAAAATTATGTCCAAATGCAAATTTTACATTTTCATCTCCAGAATTAGGACAAGAGTGTTTTAGCTGTCTTTTCTGACACAACCTCTGGGCTATCTCATACTGTTTTAACTCACTAGTGTCTAAGTGGATACTATTTAGACAGGTGGGTCTCAAGAAAGCCTCAGCTTTAGGAAGCAACACAACTCAGTCATGGCAATTCTGTGAGTCAGTGGGTGCTAATATCTTGGCCTCCTCAGAGATATTTCCCTTGTGTAATGCTAGGAAACTGTCACTTGTTTATGAACTGATGATGAAATCCAGGCAAATTAATTACGTGTGACCACCAATTTTCAAACTATGAAGTAACCAAAGATTATCACAAACTTCAGTTACCTGAAGTAGCCAAAGATTATCACAAACTTCATCTGTGTTCAGCTCCAAAATTTTTATCATGATGATACTAAGACACAAAACAGTGCCCAAATGAAAGTGCTAGGCTACACACAGAGCACTCCATCAAGAGAAGAAACCTGGAAAGAGCATTACATGTGACAGACATTAGTTGTGCCACTTAATGTATTACTGAAAGATACCAGGACTATTTCTGTATTTTAACATAGCTAGACAAGCCCAGCTTCCTCTTGTCTAATTTCCACCTTGTATGGATGCAGGCTTTCAAGCATGAAAAGAGAAAAATGTCCTCATAGATTGTACTAGCTTTTGACGCAGAACAGAGCATGCTGCTATCTGTAGCATGGACAGGCCAGGCATAAGCATGACAGGTCCCTCTTTACTACCACCTATCACATGCCAGCTCTATAAAAGTCGCAATGCTAAGGGCAGATAAGTCAATGCACAAGCCTTGAGGTGAGACCATAAATTCAGCAGGGCATGAGGGAGCACATGCGCTGCTGAGCTACAAGCATCTTCACTCCAGCTATGTGAACAAACACTCTATGCTCCATCCTGCTCCCAAACTGACAGCCTACTAGGTAGGACAGACCTGCCCTAAACCACTGTAGACAGAAATGTGTTGTAAAATCCTGTGTAGAAGAGAATAGTTTTATCCCTTTGGGAACAGCATAAGCTGCAGCCCCAGCAGCCACATCACACTAGCTGACTTGTCACTTACCTTAAAATAATAATTCCAACAAAATCTCCTTGTTTTCAAAAGGTAAGTTACACTTCACATTCTGTCCTCAAGACACACACTGTTTAAGACCCAAGCCACCCATGTGGTAGCTAGTAGGATCCAAGCATGGAAAACAGACACACTAAAAAGACCTATCAGACCTCCCTGGAATGAGGGATTAGGAAGAAATGGAGAGAAACATGCAGTGCCAGCTCCTGTGTAGGCTGGAGAGAAGATTGCAGAGAACAGTGGAAGGAGGCTGCAGTGGAAAGAGAATTTGAGACACTTTTAGGGATCAGCAAGGCCACTGGCCAACTCCTAGAGTGAGGACAGGGAATGCCAAGCAAAAGCTTCAACTGTGACAATTTCACAGACAGAAGAGCTTGGTTTTCACAGTAGGGAATGAAATGGTTCATATGAGCCATTCATTTCTGTTTCTAGATCATCACAGAGGGCTGGATTCTGGTTTGTTTTAAATTAGTGATGTCACACACCTGCAAATACCAGATATTTTCCAGAGGAACTGCTGTATTTAGCCTCCCTTTCACAACTCCATTCATCTGTGCCCAAAGAAGAGAGAGTTTTGGCACCCTCACTCAGTACAATGGCTATACAGACCTAGATGCTTTGGCACAAGGCACAAAGTTGAGAGCAACCACTGCTCCTCCTTCTCCCTGTGAATTAGCTACATTCCTAAGGGATTCATCGACTGGCAGAAAGCAAGTACTGCCTGGGACAGAAAACAACTCTTTCAATCACACCCTCCCAATAAAGCAACAACCTGGAGGGATTGCAGAGGAAAACAGCAGCAGGGGATAACAGCATGAACAAGCTCCTTATGAAGACATCATCTCAAATGGAAAACTGTCAGCATTTGCACTGTACTGCATCTCTCATGTAGACGGTACCTGCAGAGTTGAGCGTTTGCACAGCCTTGGCTCCAAGATGGTTACCTAGAGTAAACAACAGTTACAAAGCAGGTGCTTTCTTCTGCAGAGAGTTCTCAAAGAAAAGGGCATCCCTGTCTCATAAACAGTAAGATAATAAATTTATGGACCATTTGAAGAACAGAATCTGTCCAGAAGTAAGAATAAAAGCAATATGATGCACTGATGAGAAGCTTAACCTGTCTGACATCATTCATTGACCCACAGCAAAAGGGCTGTAGGAGTGATCATTGGAGATCCACTCATCCATCCCAGGAAGTAAAGGGGCGCCCTGTCTTTGCACTGGAGATAGTACAGGGCAACCTACAAAAGACACAGAGAATCTCCTGTCAGGTCTGGCAATAACCTGCTCTACATTGGCTGATCTCTAAACCAAACCCTTGCACAAACAGCACATGAGGAAATAGTGGTGAATGGACTCACCATTCACTGCCATGTTCCCAAGGGCTTCCACAGAGATAGGACGGTATAGGGGCTGCTTAAACTTCGGGGATTAAATGAAGAGGTTTTAACTACTCTAAAAATTTCATAGGCCTATCACAGATTTGGGTCAACAACTCCTTTAAATTCAAGGTTAAAATTACAGGGTTGATCTAGGAGTAAAAATAAAAGCAAGACCCAGATGAAGAAGGTATAAATCTATTCCTCTGACTCCCCTGGTAAAACGTGAAGCTAAAAGTGTTATATACACACCTCCCTGCTTATATGTAAGAATATATATATATTTATTCATAACAGTCTCAGGTTATTTATAGGACAATGCAGGATGTACAAGAGAATCAGGTCCTTCAAAATACAGGCAAATATCTCAGCTCCTGTGGAAAAGTTCATTTCTAAAGAATGATAGATGAAATTCAATTAAAGAAACAGCTTTGAAGCTCTGTCTTTAGAGCAGAGCTCCCCTCTCCTGCAAATCCTTAATGCAGTAGCTGGACATTTAGCTTTGTCACATGTCAAAACCTTTGTGCCTTGTAAAGAAGGATGAAGGAATGTTAACATCCTCTTTTTACCTTAGCGGGTTGTCAGAGGAGGTGGGAGAAAAGAAACCACAAAGAAAACAATTGTCAATTTGTGGTCTTGACCATTTAAAAATGGATCCCAAAATAGTCTGCTAAATTGTTTCACCCAGAGCAAAATTACCCAGGGATACATACATGTGCACACAAAACCAGCATCTCTTGATGCAGTGCTGATGGTGACTGCAGTCAAAGCAGTGTTACTGCGTTCCGTATCATGAAAAGACCACAACGCAGTAATTATTCTGAAAGGTTTGCACAAAGCACGATCATTAAGCTAACGTTATCCCATTATTGTTTGTTGCTATGGAGATAATATAATCAATATATTTTCTGGATTGATTTTTTTAATACCCCTAGCACAGTGCACAACATAGCAAGATTTAGCTCAATGCATTAACTGATTTTAGTTTATGATTGGCAAAGTCTTGAGGCAATAGATTGCAATCCATCTCACGCCTATTATTCTATCAAGACACTTAATGTCAAAATCTCTGCTGCAAAAGCAAGTTTTCCTTGTTGAAAATGAGAGAAAGGATAACATATTTCTCTGAAGAGAGGCAATCTTTTAAGCATTAATTTAACACATTGCTATTTTTCCTAAGCCAAACAAAAATTACCAGACTGACTACAGAAGCAAGTTGTGTTTGAACTCTTGACTTCAGGTAATTATTTATTCCAACAAGGATGCTTTGAGGCATTATCCTCCTCCACGTAATATAAACTTCCTGAAACAAGACAAGGCTCTGAGAAGGTGTTGGGAATTGTGGTGCTGTGCCAGAGCACACTGGATGCAAATATAGTCCACAGCCTTGCCACCATCTCCTTCTGCACAAGCTTGGAGGAGTCAAACACTATCTGCTCCTGTGCTCAGGGAAGACATTGGGCACTCGGCCACTTGCCACATGGTAAGATGAAACTGTTTTAACCACAATTCTCAGTTTCCTTGTTCATAAAATTGCAAGAAGACTTCTTTTCTTCCAGGTCTGCCTCTGCAGATGACAAGCTTTTAGCAAATCGAGCGAGTGCCCCTGTGTTAGGGCAGTGGCAAGGTCTGCACAAAACTAAGCCTCAGATCTTTGCAAGACAGTGATATAATATACAAAGAGGTTTCAATTATGCCCCTGTTATTTCAGCCTGTTAACTCTCCTAAGAAGACATGGGCTCAACATTGTGCAAGGTCTCAAAGCCTGTTAACGTATAATTCCCATAACTGTTCATAGAAGGATTTTAATAGGTTCACCCCTCCCATATGCCCATACTGTGGTCAACTGTCTTTGCCTCAGTCCCAAAGTTGGCTCTATTTCATCATCATGGTTTATGCTCAGGCCAAATCTTACCAGTGCAACATGTTAGACTTTGCATAACTAAATAAAAGGAGTTGTAGCAATGTCAGAAAGTAACACTTATTAATTCCAGTGAGAATCGTATGGTTATGCTTTTAGGTGTTACAGTGTGGATTTAGCTGCCTTGGGTTAGACACCAGTGAACATTTTGGCCATGGAGTATAAAATGCTTGCATAAAATGTGAAATTATTAATCTTAGTAATCACAGTAATTTTATTTTCTCCCTTCCCTAAAGGCATCAGATTGGGTGGTCTTGTCCTTTCATGTCAAGTAGGCTGAGGTCCACTAATGCTACTTTTGGACTCTCTGGAGGGGATCCATCAGGAATGATCATTCACAGATTACGTATGTTCCCTATGCAACACATCTGGCCCTCTGGGCCCAGAGGATAAGCAATAGATTTAAGAATGCACATTCACAACCCATCCCCTGTAAGACTGTTGGCTGCCACTAACTTAAGGAGAGCTGGGGCTGGTTAACAAACCACCTCTGCCTTCTTTGCTCTGCACGATATGCAGTCATTATGTTTATCAATGATGCCACTTTATCAAAATGACTCTGAATTGCTGTGTGGGCACATGCCACAGTGTGTAAGATAAGCACTGAAGAAGACAAGGATTGCTTGTCTTCTTCACTAGTGTGGCTAGTAGGATGAGGGAGGTTATTCTTCCCCTGTACTCAACACTGCTCAGGCCACACCTTGAGTACTGTGTTCAGTTCTGGGCTCCTCAATTCAAGAGAGATGTTGAGGTGCTGGAACATTTCCAGAGAAGGGCGACCAAGCTGGTGAAAGGCCTGGAACACAGCCCTGTGAAGAGAGGCTGAGGGAGCTGGGGTTGTTTAGCCTGGAGAAGAGGAGGCTCAGGGGTGACCTCATTGCTGTCTACAACTACCTGAAAGGAGGTTGTAGCCAGGTGGGGCTGGTCTCTTCTCCCAGGCAACCAGCAACAGAACAAGGGGACACAGCCTCAAGTTGTGCAGGGGGAAGTATAGGCTGGATGTCAGGAGGAAGTCATTCACAGAGAGAGTGATTGGCATTGGAATGGGCTGCCCAGGGAGGTGGTGGAGTCACTGTCCCTGGAGGTGCTCAAGAGAAGACTGGACAAGGCACTTAGCGCCATGGTCTAGTTGATTGGATAGGGCTGGGTGATAGGTTGGACTGGATGATCTTGGAGGTCTCTTCCAACCTGGTTGATTCTGATTCTTACCTTATTTATTTTTATGTCATTTTATAAAGCTTTTTTTTCTGCTGGATGGGACTCAGTCAAGCAGGTATGGTACCCATCCAAACAGGCTACTGTCACATGCACAGCCTTAAAGGATGCCATCTGCTAGTAAAGTATTGCTTAATACACATCATTGTTTCAAATATGAAGAAAAACTTCATTTGTTTCAAACCACTGACTACATGCTGCCCACCACAGTGCCTTATCATGCAACAGCCCAGAAATTCTGCAAAAATAAAAACTCATTTAGCTGCGGTCAGTCAGGGGATATCAATTTTGGTAACAAGAATGATACAATTACATTCCTAAGCAATTGGGCTCAATAACAGACAGACGGCACCTCCGGTAAATTGGCTGCAGGCCTGATTTTACCACTGTCATTCATACTGAGCAGAGCTCACCAGTGAGACCCCATTTCAGTGCTAGAGGACTAAGATATTACTTAGGAAAAATTGTAATCAGTGTCCCGCTGCAAAGGTTGAGGCTAATCACGCTTTGCTTAGTTACATTCTATAACTGCTGTATATCTTCTGGCCAAAGATTACCATTTGCTTTCCTTTTTTTTTTCTTTTTTTTTTTTTAATCAAGTCATAAAAGAAAAAAAAATTATCATTACTCAACAGAGAGACTGAACTTTGCCGCTGGAGATTGAGCTCACATGTAGCAGAGAATCATGCAGCGATCAAAGGCATGGCACAAAGGCATCTGTCAAATGGGAATTTTGTTCCTGCCCAACAGGACTTCTCCTGGAGCTCAGCTTTGCCAGCCCAGCTGTCCCTAGCCCATACATTGGCCCAGGCTGCTCCAAGAAGATACCATGGTCCTAGAGCCTCACCTTCCTGACTTTTGCACACACACAGAACATAGGCTTGGCTGTAACAGAAAGGACAGTCCTTACATAGGTCACACCATGACTCCCACCTGGAGTACTGTGTGCAGTTCTGGAGCCCCCAATACAAGAAGGACATGGAACTGCTGGAGCGGGTCCAGAGGAGAGCCACGAAGATGATCAGAGGGCTGGAGCACCTCTGCTATGAGGACAGACTGAGAGAGTTGGGGCTCTTCAGCCTGGAGAGGAGAAGGCTTCGAGGAGACCTTATAGTGGCTTTCCAGTATCTGAAGGGAGCCTACAGGAAGGCTGGGGAGGGACTCTTTACACGGTCTAGTAATGTTAGGACGAGGGGGAATGGGTTTAAGCTGGAAGAGGGGAGATTCCAACTGGATGTTAGGAGGAAGTTCTTTACAGTGAGGGTGGTAAGGCACTGGAACGGGTTGCCCAGGGAGGTTGTGGATGCTTCCTCCCTGGAGGCGTTTAAGGCCAGGCTGGATGAGGCCTTGAGCAGCCTGCTCTAGTGGGAGGTGTCCCTGCCTATGGCGGGGGGTTGGAGCTGGATGATTCTTGAGGTCCCTTCCAACCTAAACCATTCTATGATTCTATGACGCAAAAGGCTCTTACAAGTCTCCTTCTCTAATCCCACCACAGCTTGATATAATGTAACCTGAAGCACTTTGCCCTCAATTCTGTGAAAAGGTGGATTCAAGAGGAGATTGGAGGGGAAGCCGTCACTGCGTGTTGCAGAGCTGCGTTTGCCGGCTGCGCAGCAGTGCTGTGCTCTGGGAGACAGGAGCTGTTCAAATGTTTTGACAGAACATGCCGATTCCTCGGGAATGTTTTTATTCTAGTCAATGTGCCAATTCTGCACAGATTTCCAGTGCAAAGCAGGCAGACAGTCTGGGTCTGCTGAAATAATATGACTTCGCCCAGAAAGGATAAAAAGTTGCATTTTCAGACTATTTTTACCCAATTTGTGACTGTATTTGTTTTAGTCAATTTGTTGCATTGTTTTCAATTTGACCCGGAATCTCCAGTTTCTAGTAGGCACCGAAGACAGGCCAAAAGGCACCAAAACACTGTAGTGAATTAAGCTCAACTAAAAGACCGCTGAGATTTTTGATATACAGGTTTGTAAGTAAACAGCACACAGAGACAAACAGGGAAACACAAAAAAACCCCACCTTACACTACATTAATGATGTCCTAACTAGGGCTGCCTAGCCTGCTTCTGCAAGAACCTAAATACCTCCATTTCTGCATTTGTGGTTATCTTTCAAAGGTTTTTTTTTTTCCTTTTGCCTTAGGGAGTTATTTATAGGGCTATTATAATTTGAGGTCTGGTCTTCTTGTGGCAGGTCCTCCATCCAGGAAATGAAATAGCATTAGAAAATGAAATCTTGTGTTTATGAGGTCTTCAAGATGGCTCCCTGGGGCATGGTGGGGGGGTAGGGAAGGTAGCGAAAAACATAAACACAAATATAACTACAAGACACTTGCATGGTCTCTAATTCTATCTGTCATGAATTACATGAGACTCTATTAAAACAGAGATCCCTGGTATAAGGTCACCAGCTAGCATTTTAACTCCAAAGTTCTCCCATTTCCCTCTTGTGTGTGACCAAGTACCTTCTGCACCCCACCTTGACTGCAAGGTGCTCCTGTCCAAGACTGTCCTCAGATGTGAAACACAACCATCACCCTCCTTCCGACTGTCTTGCCAGGCACTTTTCACAACACATTTTATGTTGCCGCATATTAACTGATCAAGGTAGATTTGTTCATCCCTTTGCAAAAAAATCACATAGCAGTCACCCATTGCTTGCTCATACTTCTTTCTACTACTTTCCTAGAGCTACAAGCTGCCCTGTCCTACTCAGAGTTTGCTGTTTCCTCTCAATATATAGATATAAAAGCAAATTGATAAACGATCAATGAAGATTTTACAGTTCCACATCCCCTTTTCCCGTGTGTCTAAAGGAACATTCTCCTCCAAACCCTGATATTGTCGTATGTCTTTTTCCCTTTTCTTGAGTGGAACATAATCACTGTGTTTAAAGTTCCACTCAGCTTCTCAGAGAATACTCAAACTCTTTAACTCATCATCACACATGACTTCTTATGGCTCATGTAGCCCAGTTTTCACTACTCCTACTTAAATCACCTTTGGCACTACACTACTTACGAAAAGGTCACAGCTTTGCCCATACCCAGGACTGAAAAAAGACCATCATATACAATGCATGGAAAATGTGGAAGTTCATAAGATAGTAAAGACACATTTGCAATTATTTTTATGTGGCTTTTACATAATTCATCATGAAAGTATGTATTTTGAAGTATTTTAAACATACATAAGGGAGGTTATTTTTTCTATCTCTTGTCACAGAGTGAAAGAAAAATCACTGCTGTTCAGTGAATGGGTTGGTTTTACTACCTGAATATTTAAAATTGCACCAGTGCACCTGTCCAAAGAACATTTCACTTATCCCTCTGCCTTAATAGAAATAATGTAAAATTCATGGAATATTTAAAAATTACCAAAAAAAGGAAGCAGGAAAAAAAGGTTAATAACAAAGAAACAAAACTTTAAAAGTACAAGGGCAACCCAAAACTGTAACCATTCATTTCACTGTATTGCATGTGAAAACAGAAAGTAAACAGAATAATTTCAAATGCATGGGCTTTTAAAAACAAACCAAACAAAAGGAAAAAACAAACCAAACAAAGGAAAAAACAAACAAACAAACAAACAAACCCAGGCAGTTCACTGACAAATCAGATTAGAATCCAGCTCTGGTTGATTCTGGTTTCACATTATTGTCTGCACTTAGACATACATCCTCTGTGGATGTGGAGAATTAGATTAACTTTTGATCTTCCTACCTATCTGACAAGATTGGTCCTTTCTTACACTTCCATGCCCTTCTAGGCAACTTGCATTTCAGGATCAAATTGTATAAATATTTAACAAAATAAAAAGAGCACTCTAGAGAGTCCAAACTAAGAGAAGGTTGAGCATGCAATGGCTGTTTTGTTTCTGTCCAGTGTCCACAGCTATGGAAGTCCTCACAGCCCTGTCCCAATCTCTGTCCTGCAAACTCACCCTGTCCTTCCCAACACTGCACCCCTTTTACCATGGCTAAAACCCAACTGCTTACTCAGAGCCTCGTGGGAAAAGTTGTGTTTTATCTCTACAACCTGTCTGGGGTGAGGAGGAAAGTGGTAGAACCCAGAGGATCATGAGTCTTACACTCAGATAAAGCTATCCAGATATAGGAGGTGATGCCACCCAAGGTGCACCACAGACAGCCAGAAGATAGCACACGATGACTACCAGAGAATTAATGGCACATGTTTGAAAAGGCAGTTCTCCAAACCCATCTATTACTCATTTTAATACAAAGCCTCACAGAAACTGAGCCCAGCTAGCCGCAGTGGATCAGATCCACAGCAGATGTACCTTCCTACTCTCAGAAAGGGCAGGGGAAGTATCTTGCTTGCCACCCTTTCAGGATGACTTGCTGTACAGAAGGCCAGTTCCTCATTTGAAAAGACGTGTCATGCTGTAAACGTTTCTAGTGGAGCTTGGTTTAGCAGCACTTGTAAGAAAACCCTAATGAAAATAAATTGTTATGTATTTACCCATATGCTGAGGAGCATATGGCTAATGCATTTAGACACTGCTAATGAAGTTAAGACTCAGCTAAATTTGTTGGTTCATGGATAACAACTGTTCTCAAGAACCAATCTGAGTCTGCTATAATTTTAGCATTACAACTGATACCTAGTCATTGTTATAGGTACTGATCCCACTGACACAGAAGAACTGCTTTTCTGAATATGAATTTCTCTACATCAAAATAAGAAGGAGAACAGCCTATGATACCAGACTTACAGGTAAGCTGAGCAAGTTACAGCTTTGTTTAAAACAACAGATTGCTCTTACTCACTGCCACCTGGAGCTGACTGCTTTCTTCGAGGACTAAAAGAATTTTATTTAGTCCAAGCCCACTTTCTCCAGGGCAGTGTCACACTGAGACAACTACAGACAAACCTGAACAGAAGACAATCCTATCTAAGAAACATTCCTGGTTTTCTAAGTTCACATGTAGGAGTCCATGAAGCTTACAACACCAGCTACGGAAGTCGTATCACTATTGTCCTGCTCTTTGAGATGAGGGTCCCTACTTCTTTTGGGAATCCTACTTCCTGTGTATAACCACAGGGATTCTGGACTCCAAGGTAAATTGTCATTTAAAGGATTGCATGGGTCTATCTGTATGCCGCTACCATTGCAACTTCACATTATCTTCATGCTCTTAAACCAACTACTGCGTAGCATGTCTGTGTTCATCATTGATACATGTCATACCAGAGCTAGCTTCAATTTAGCAGTATACACTGCTTAAGGAGCGGGCTACATTGCAAATTCCAGAGAGTTATGTGATGAACATGCAAATATGTTCTCCAAAAGATACAATGCATGGCAAATTTTCCCAACAATGCTCTCTTCAGCCACCATTTTAAGCATCTGCCATGACCACAACCACCTTCATGCCTCTAGAGAAGTGTTTCTGAGTTATACTCACTGCTCCCCCACAGGCACACTCACCCTGCTGAGACCTCACAAGCTCAGAGAGAAGCCACAGGGGTGAGCCACATCACAAGTCCACCAGATGCTTTTCTGAGAAACAGAGGTCCAGGTCTGGCTAAGGGGTGAAAACAGTATCTAGTCAAGTGGCAGACAGTTAATTGCGATGTGTTGATTTCCTGCGCTAGGTTCCCATAAAGGCAGGATGCACTGATTTCATCAGGGTATCTGACAATGAGAACATCTGATCAAAGAAAGTAGCACAGAGTATCAGCTGAAACTAGGAAAATACATGTATCTGAAAGAAAGAGGGACTGTCTTTATAGCTGTATGACTATACATAGAAAAACATGTCTAACCCCAGGTTTTCTGTCACAGTCCAAGCTGTGAAATGACTAGGTTTACATCTGCACTGCATGTATTCATGTCACACAAAATACAAGCATGCACGAGCCTCCTGACCAAAGAGAATTTCCCAGGATGTAAGAGAAGACCCAAGAAGTCTATCTGGGTAGTTAGCAGTCCACGGCGGATGCACACAGCTGACTGAGGGAGGTAAAGACAGGTTGATTAGTGATGCCACGGCTGCCCTCTGTGGTTCCACAAAGATAGCTATCAAGTTGCAAAGCACACACTCCCCATCCCATTCTTCTCTTGTTTAACTCCCTATCCCATTCCACTTTTGTTTATCTGTGCGAAGCAACACAAAACCATATGCCAGCCTTCAGTCCCAGTGTAAACTATATTATTCCTGTAATTAAATCCATGTCTGTAACCTGAGAGGTCCTCTTCTTCCCTTCCTTCACCCTCCCGTCCCCTCTTCCCCCCCCCCTTTGCCCCTCTCTAAACTTATTTGGGTTTACACACTGTGTCATTAAACTCCAGAACAGTAAATGCTGTAGCTTCTCTCTCTCTAAGCACTGACATGCTGTTTTCTAGGCTAAAAATTTGATATGGGGTTAATTTCACTCTTGAAAGGACTCTGCCTTTTATTTTTCTTATGGTCTAACTCAAAGGATGTTTTAGGAAGATGTGTAGTGGAAAATGATCATGTTTGCTCTCTGCTTTCTCCCTGCACTGCTCCCCTTCTCCACTTCCATCCATCAGCCATAAAACAACATAGCCCAGCCAGATCCCAAACTGAAAGCAAGACAAAGCACTCACACAGCCCCCACTTCCATTCAGGGTAGCCCAGGATCGACAAGTAGGCCAGACAGAAATAAACAGAGTAAACAAAGAGCATCCTGTCCAAGTAGAGAGGGGCTAAAGAAAGTGATGTCTTTCATTAAAATGCAAGGCAGGGACAAAAACACACAACCAGTCAAAAGCATTACTAGAGCTTGCTAGGAGTAACAGGAGGAAAGCAACACATGATCATGCCATTATAAGGACTCGAAGCACATCATTCAACTGTACACAGGGCACAGCTGCATATCCCGCCTACCAAGCACTGCAACAAGGGCAGCCAATCACATTCCTACCACCACCTCAAAACATCAAAGACACTGGAAGGCTGAGTAAAGAACAACACACACAGGTCCAGTATCAGGCAACTACAGCCATGCAAATGTCACGGCCAATGACATTCTAAAACAGCCTTTTTAGAAGAGGGATGGGAAAGGGGGAGAAAAGCACAGCACAAGTGTTTGCCGTGGTTCTCCAGGAGGAAGGGTAATGTTCTGCATGTGCCTTCTCAGTTTTCAGAGCATCTGTCATAGAATAAAATCATTGGCCTGGGAATTAATAGTAGAGACTTGTGTAGTCCTGCAACCTGTGGTTCAGAAGCCCATACAGACGCACGTGTCCAAGTCCGTGCCGTGCGTACCTTTGTTACACAGCTATCACAAACTTGCTTCACATTTTTCCACAGACTGGTAGGGGAAGAGCAGTGCATGGAGAGGGGAGGAAACAGTCAGAGGAGTTTCTAGCAGAACAGCCGTCTGTGCACTGCAAGCCTGCTCAGCTACTGGGAAAATTGAGCATGCTGCTTTTTTTTTAAAACAGCCTAATCGTATTTACTATTGCATCAGACTCACCCACTATGAATTGTTCTCATGCAATGGAAGAATTTTTAATCTAATATCATGGACTCGGCTAATTTCCCTGCTGCAGAACTGCAATGATTTCCTATCTTCTCATTTTTTGAGATAAGCCTATTAACTTGGGTATGTTTTAGTTTCAGGGTGTGATTATCTCCCTTCATTGCACTTGAGAGACAGAGAGTGGCTTACAGTAAAATAACTTTGTTTTCCCCAAGTCAGTTCTTAAAGTCTGCTTCTCCGTGATGGAGATAGGCCTTTGCTGTTGCATTTCCCTTAGCCCCTTAACTTGCAGCACTTCCTCTCAGATACAGTCTATTAACAGCAACTCTTATTTTACTGAAAATAAAAATACACTGTTTGAGAAATCTCTCAAATAACTCTTTCCAAAAAATGTATTGAAAAAAAAAAAACCCAAACATTTTCTTGTTTAATATGTATTTGAAAGTTTAATAAAGAAGCACACAACCCAGCAGTACTGGTCAAATCCTGCTTGCATGGTTCCTCTGTTTTTAGGCACACTTATAGAAGAAGAATAGCAAAGAAATAAAAAAAAGGATGATTAAGCCTGATGCTCTGTTCAGATATGCGGTGGAGCAAATAGAACTTTCACTTCATTCACTTCAGTAGAACTGATTTACACGCAAGTAAGAGAAAAGACACTTCAATCCTTGAATTTATGTCATTACAAACTGAAAAAATAGTGCTAACTCCCACAACTGTGTTGAAAGCTTTTAATATTTAATGCTTTTTCTTAAATCTCCAGGTCTTAGATTTACTTGATTATGTAAAGGGACACGCTATCTCCTTCATTTTTAACTCAAGTTTCTAGCAATCGTATCCCAGAAAAGAAAAAAACCAACAAAACAATGAGATGAGGACACTTTGGGGATTGGAAGGTTGTATATGCTAAAGTGTTTTGATTTCCCCTTAATTTCTAAATCTCACTTTAATGCAGGGCTTTTTGACCTGCGTTGATTTGCAGATCGAATTCAACAGTAGAAATGTATGAGATCCCTTCCAACCTAGACCATTCTATGATTCTACGATGTTACAGAGTCCCATATGGCACATATCAATCCACTCCTCTTAGTCATCATTCATTAATTACTCTGAAATAAAAGTTCATGGCTTGAAAACCACTAGTCTGGTAATTTAGTGTGAGCGGTTTGCCCACACAACATTGGCAATACCAAGAAGGAGCTGGCCTGTTTAAAAGGGAGACTCTCTAAAAAGCCAGTTCATTCAAAACACCTGGTTCCATAAACACACAAGTGCAAGAGTCTCTTAACATTACAGATGTGGCGGCAGAACAAATCGATGTTTCGCTGTTCCCGTAAAACAAAGTAACTCCAGCCCTCAACAAGCCACCACTGTCCCCAGGAAGGTGCTGAACAACCTCAGCTTCTGCCTTGCTAGGGAAGTGTCCCTGTATTGACCACAGTGAGAACACTTCTGTCCCTGAAAACAGTCTCCTAGAGAACGGCCTGCAGTATAAAAGCAACCAACCCTTCTGTTACCAAGGCATTGCTATGGGCCCTATTTGTAAGAAAGCAGCCACAGGAGCAGATCCAGAAAATATGGTAGAATAAACGAGAAAGAATTATTAAGAGCCTGGACCCATTCTTGCCTTTTCCCACCAGCAGTGATAAGACAGAAGACAGACAACAAAATGTTATAATGCTGGACATATGGCCTGGTAGGGCTTATGGTTTTGCACCCCTGTTTCAAAAACCTGCCTGCAATTATTATTTCTTGGTATTCCTTTAATTATTTTTTCCCTAAAAGTTAGTAAAATAAAGTTAATCTTTTATTCACTAGCCTGCTTTAACTGAATGCAATTCTGGCAAATACATTTGCCTAATAAATCACAGATAGCAGTTTGCAAGAACTTTCCACTTCTATGCTGCTACTGGCAAGTCTATCTACAACAGACCATTATAACTTAGCTGCTAAGCACCATTTCCTACAGAAAGTGTTAGCAGGTGACTGGATTTTGTCACCAATGGGCCACAGAACTTCATGCTATGCAGCAAAACTGAAACCCAAAGTGCTAGGGTGAACTGTCTGTATTCCACATCATCAGCATCCCCAGTAAGTTAAAGTCATTCTGTCAATTCCAGTTCACATTAATCAAGTGTGAATCATGTCTACTATTTATGCTATCTTCTAAATAAAATCAGACCTACAAGTAAAACTGGTATTTAAATGGGTTTTACAACGAGTCAGATATTGACAGAACAATCACCATGAAGACCAGGTGAATAGGCACTGTACTGCCATTAATTCGAATCTTAGCATAGATATTGATGACCATACACTTAAAAAAGGGAATTGGACAGCAGCTAGAGTTAGTCCAGATTTCATGGAAAGCTGTTAGATTTCAACAAAGACACATTAGAGGGGTCTTTCAACCACAGAAATGGCGGCTCTTCATTATTAAGAGATCTTGGATCCTCAGAAGCATTAGTAAAATTGAACAAGGAACAAAACCACAACATTAGCAGACTAATGAAAGGGCATGTGTGAGAAGAATTAGAGAACCACAGAATCACAGAATGGTAGGGGTTGGAAGGGGCCTATGGAGATCACCTGGTCCAACTCCTCTGTTAAAGCAAGCTTACCTAGATCACATTGCACAGGAACATGTCCCAAAAGCTCTTGAAAGTCTCCAGAAGGAGACTCTACAGTCTCTCTGGCCAGCCTGTTCCAGTGCCACAGCACCTTCAAAGTAGTTTTTCCTGTGAATCTATCAATGTGATCTAGGTAAGCTTGCTTTAGCAGAGGAGTTGGACTAGGTGATCTCCATAGGCCCCTTCCAACCCCTACCATTCTGTGATTCTTTAAGTGAAACCTCCTGTGCTCTACTTACCCGTTGCCTCTTGTCCTATCACTGCCCACCACTGAAATGAGCCTAGCCCCATCCTCTTGACCTCCATCCTTTAGATATTTACAAGGAACAAAATCTGGAGGAAGAATCCCAGTACTTCATCCCCCTTCCCAGTCCCAATATTTGGGGTACAGAGCTAAAGAATTCATTGGTACTCAATTCCACTTACTGCTTAGGAGCAAGCAACATTATAAGCTTTAAAATAAATGTGCACAATCAGCAAAAACACAAATAGAAAGGTCACAGGAGCCAAAACTACTCAGAACAAACCAGCTGGGGCTACTTAATATAATCTGTTCTATTCACATAACTAACTTTGTTTCACTGAGGGCATGAACTTTTTGGGAAAAGCTCAAATAATTAGCTGTAAGAGCTTACACATTTTCTTTTCCTCAAGTTTCCCCTGAAACTAGAGCTGTTTGTGCACAACTGCTTGTATCAATTCACTCAAAACACTGAGTTTTCCTTATTCTTTCCAGAGGGAGATTCTTGAAGAGATGGTATTGTTGAAGTGTAGGATTCCACTCAATTCCTCCTATCTCCTCCTGTTCATTGTTCCCATCACTTTGGATAGATACAAAGAAAACCACATCTTACCTCATGGAAAAAGAGCAGGTTTCCAATGAAAGGAAGAGGTGGAGGATGTCGGATCCCTACTTTGCTTAGTCTGGAGAATGCAGATGTAGAGTATCTAGAAAAAATAAGGTAGTCAGTTAATTTTGCATTTCGTCATGACAGAATTTACCATACTAATCAGTGTGGATGATTTCCCTGGATTCAGAGAGGGAGAAGATGCTTTCTGTGGTGGCCAAACAGAACTGCAAATGTCATGACATTGCTCTGCAGCTCCTCAGGTCACAGAAGAAAACACAATGCAGTGGTGTGCAGCAGAGAGGGTAAAAGAATGAAGGGTCTCAAATACAGGTCTGCAAATTGACCAGTGGAAACAGAGAGCTTCTCTTCCCATGTAGGGTCTTGTAAGTCAGAAGTGAGTCTCCAAAGCAACATAAGGTTGTGAGATCAAAATAGACATTTGGGAGCTTGACTAATGTGGCATTGCTGGTATAGGAACAAGACAATTCTTCAGACAATTATTTTCTTTTTTCTTCCATCATTGCTACATACACAGATCAAAGAACAAGAATTCAAACTAGTCTCAGTTGTGTCTGAGCCAAGACACTGTCAGTATGTTCAAGTCAGGCCTAGCATTTGGGCCAGATGTGCTGATTAAGTCATTTTACAGCTACCAGTCTGCAAATTAAACAAATACAAAACATAACGGGAAGCAAAACCCAGACTGAAAAGCTTCATGCATCTCTTGTTTCAGATGAAACTGTGGCATGTTGACAGGGATAAGACAGGAAAAAACAAACAAACAAAAACCAACAACAACAACAAAACAACAACAACAAAAAACAGTCCCAAAGTTTGGGGTTTTTTTCCTTCTACTCTTTCTTAATACAAACAATGGATTTCAGTTAGTGCACTTCAGTGAAACTTA
The DNA here is from genome assembly GCA_013400475.1 of Tricholaema leucomelas. Classification (NCBI taxonomy): domain Eukaryota; kingdom Metazoa; phylum Chordata; class Aves; order Piciformes; family Lybiidae; genus Tricholaema lacrymosa; species Tricholaema leucomelas. Next base: position 1,727,812 of record WAAF01000837.1, on the reverse strand, counting down.
CAGTGCAGGAGCTAGCAGCAGCAGTTTTGATTAGTCAGACACAGTAATACTGAATGCTATCATGCTGAACTCCATCACCAGGAGGACCAGTGAAAAAGATCCTTAATAGAGGCTCTGTCTATATTAACACCTTAGCTCACACCAATAACATACTTTTAAAGCACTCTCCCTGCATGATGGTTCTGTATTCAGGGCAGCCCATGCACGTGCAACTACACTTTCTTGAGAGGAAACCAAAACTTGGAAGTTCTGTTCCCACCCTTCATCTCTTGCCAGGGCAGGTTGAGAACTAATATACAGTGCTTCAGCTTTGAACCCTAAGCACAGTGAGACTGTTTAGTTCTGGGGAGCAAATTAAATATAGTCTAAAATAAAAGCTGTGAAATGCCTATAGTGTAGGAGCTGTGATAGCAACTGCCTTAGTCTATCAAGTCTGCAAGTCATATGAATGACACAACAGAGAGATGGTAGAAGCAGTGCTCTCAGATCCCAATGGGCTGATTCTCTCTTAAATACTTGCATATGGCCCTGTTAACTCTGAAGGTCAAGCTAACCTACTGCTATGATTTGGATTTCTCCTTCTTCAGGACCAATAATCGACACATGCCTCATTTGAAATGCCTTACATGACGCAGGCAGGAATATTCTAGTTTAACCCAATAGGCAAACTGTGCATTGGGTAATGGTGAAGTGGGGAGAGAAAAGAGAAGCAAGTGTCAGGAGATGGTCCTTTTTCTGCAGCAGAAGAGAAAGAAGAAAATGAAATACACAAAATTAAGAGAATTAAATCTCACACGACCAGCAAAGTAGAGTGGGATTTAAGTATTGAGTTAGGTTTTTGCTCTTCTGTTTCCCTAAAGCAGAGTATCTATTCTTTGAACAAGTTTTCTTGTGTGAGGATATTTTACAAAAATCCTAATCAGAAAATGAAGATTTTAAAATCTTAAAGCACCAGTAATGAGGGTTGCAATGGGGCAGTACAAACCTTCACAAACAAAAACCCTCTCAGTAGAAATTATATGTCATTCTATGCAAGGATACTGGTCCCATATGAAAGGGTATTGTGGAGTAAAGGCACAGAAGTTTACATTTATTAAACACTGAATACACATTATTGACTTTTTGGTTACTTAGCTGCTTTAAAAATAGGAGCTTTTCCTTATATTTACAGCTAATACTCCTGGGGAAAAAAATGTTTTAGCTTCATAATGACAAACAGCCTACATGATACATTTTCTTCCCAAAAGAGAACATTTTTTGCTGCTGTTTGAAATCTACCTCAAGTGTCTTTGTGTCATCACAAAGTCCTCATCTTCACTATGTAAACAGTGGAAAAGATTAAAACCTCTCTCAGTGGAAATCCTGTCGATTCTGTTACATTTTATCTTGACTGTTTTCATTGTAAAATATGTAACAGATCACAAAGCACCAGTCTGGGTTACACTAAATGGCTAATTTCTCTGTAGACCAGACACTCCTGGTGTGTCCACACATGGCAGTAGTGTGTAGACTCCTACTCTTCATGTAGTGAAAAGTGTCTGCAATGGAGCCTTACACTATACAAAGCAAACTGTGATCACCAGCATTTAAAAAGGAACACAACTACCGAGTACAGTGCACTCCATTTCAAAAGGCAAGAAACATACAGACTCTGAAGACTATTTATGCCTAGATGAGCAGTTCATCTTTGTCAGAGTCTGAACATTAATGGCAGCTCCACGCAACTGAGGATTTGATTTGCTTTCCTTTCTCCCTTCTTAACGTGTTTTCCTCTGATGCTTTTTATTCAGCCATCTTTTGAAAGCCTACTTCAAATGCAAGAAAACACAGTTTGCAATGAGATGGGAAACAGAAGCACTGTAGTCAAGCTAGACACAGAAATAAAATAAAGAAAGGGTAAGGCCAGCAGGGGGAAAAAAAAACCTTTTTTAAAATCTCATCAATAAACACATCTAGCTCTGTCTTGTGATTTCACAACGTTGCTGTTATTGTAGAAATATCTGCAGTTTTGCATAAAAGAACAGTAATGCAAGTGCTTAAACACTGACAGTGCTGCATGCATGGAAGCAGGAAGTTTCCACACTTCACAGGTAACCTTGACTTTGACCATTTTCATGTAACAGTTTACTTTCTGCAACCTTAAATATTGTGAGCTGGTTTTTACCCCCCACCTCTCTAATATTTCAGTTCATTCCCACCATTTTGGATGGGGGAGAAAGAGGAAGGAGTGGCTTGGTGGCTTTAATAAAAAAAAGTCCTATATAAAATACAATAACCAATAAAATACAATACATGAATCTGACAGCTTCATGGCACAAAGCTTTGTCTCTTCAGCCAGAAGCAGCTGATAACTCACACAGGCTACTTCACATGATTCGGCTACTCAGCACACATGTGTCACACTCTTGGCCAGCGCCTTACAAGCTGCGTGCAAGCACACTGTGAAACAGTAGTTGGGCTTGTTGCTGGGAAGCACAGGTAGGCTAGAGATGGAAGAGTGCAAACAGCCATGAGACATTGACCTGGAGAAGCTGTACAGCTAAAGAGAACAGTTCTGAGCCCACCTTATACCAACAGGAAGTCTTACTTCTCACTCAGCCACTAAACACACTTCTGTGTTAATTCATCCCAAAAAGTAATTTGTTATCAGGCAACCTTCTGCTGTTGCTGTGAATGCACACTAAGGGTAGAAGACCAGCCAATGGACTAGAAGGGCTAAGGCAAATGCAAAATATAGAGGTGATACTGAGAGGTGACCAAGACAATCAAAGATACAACTTCTGAACAAAGAATAAGGCTATAACCTAATGCTGGGAAAAGCAGCAACTGGTGCAGGATATGCCAAACATATCTAAGATCCTGCATGTCTTAGAAAAGAAAAGATTATTACCAACAATTTTAATTTTAAATAATATTAAAATTCACATATGGATATTCAGGTAGTGAGATAATAAAATAAGCACTTTTCCAATCTATATACTATGGAACTCCTTGCCATGGAATGTTGTCTCTTCCAGAAGCTTAAAGAGCTACCAAAATTGATTAAATAAATTAATGAAAGGAAAAAATAAATCAGCAGGCACTTTTAATTTGTGAAATTAGCAACTGTAAGAGAGAAAGACGAGAAGGGAGGGAAAATGAATCAAATTTATTTTTCTAAGTAGAAAAATGGTCCATACGTTTCTAACCTAAAAGACAAAACTTCAGACACTTGAATTTCCTTAAGATGAAGAAATCTGTGTGTGAAGGAAGGGGCATGAGAAAGGATAGAACTCTGATGGCAGCAATATTTACTAGACAATCTAGTGCATTCTCCCACAAAGGAGAAACGTACCCTAATATTTACACATGTAGAGCTTCCTGCACAACTATTAATTTAAACCCTAACATTATATTTTGAAGAAAGTGACAAGACATCAAAAGGAACCAAAGGAACAGTGGTAACAAAGTAGATCAATAAACAATTCAATAACTCTTTGAAGATGTTCAGATGGCCTCTCAGAGCTAGATGTTCTCTGTATATTTTAAACACAACTGTTAGAAGAAAGTTAACATGCCAAATTCCTGGAGGCCAGCATAACAGATCTGAGCTCTCTGAAATACGAAATTCTATCCACAAAACACCACACAAAAAAATAAGGAGGAGGAGTTAAAATCAACAGATAACTAACATAAATTGCAGTGGATATATACTCAGCTGGACTAGCCACCTGACCAGACAGGCCAGTACTGATCAGTACTGCAAGAAAAAGTATCATACAGTCTACCAATAAGTGCAATCAATCTATGTAGCAGATAACATTACACAGTTTCCAATTCTACACCATAGAGTTCAACATACCCTTGAAATTACCCCACATTTCTCTCAACAGAGAAAGTGCATCATTCCTTCTACATCTAAGTAATGCACAACCTAATAATATCTGAAAGCTATAAGCTAGGACACTCAGAGATAAAAAATGTGATGTTTAATCTCATTGTTGGGAGTTGGGAGGTGTGTTATTTTGGAAGACTGAATGGGAAAACAAAGTCTTTTGCTGAGATAATGGAAATCATTCCTGCCAAACAAAACAATCATCATGCATTTTCACCTATGTGCCTTTATTTACATATACCCATACTAGATAAAAGTTAACAATAGGATGTATTGTGCTTACAAAGTAGTGATAATACACAAAGTAATGGTAGCCTCCCCAGCATTAGAATGATGGCTTATACAAAAGTATACTACCATTCCTGGGAGCACTACCTATACAGCACAGTCTGCCAAAAACATCGATGTCATCCCCAGGTTGGCTACAGAGTTAGAGTTTCTGCTCTTAGCCCTCTCTGAGAAATTTTGCATGTTATGAATACTGCAGCAGGGTCACTAGAAAGCTGCCATCAAAGAAGTCATCCTCCAGTCTGATGCTCAAAATATTTAAGACAGAAAATCATCGTATGGTCACATTCCGACAGAGGAACACAAAGAAATCAGGCCCTGCAAGTGAGTGAGTATTGCAGCCTCGGTGCATATCCCCTACCAACCTCTGGTTGTTACCTCCAGAAAGAGCACTCGCTAAAAGAAAAGCCAAAGAAATCTGAATCAGCTGCCCATTCCCAGAAGACAGGTAGGTCCTGAAGCACACTCTCACAAAACAGAAAAGAGAAAAATAAATCAGTCATAACCTTTCCAAACCTCAGTCAATAAAGATTATCAAATAATCCTTTGGTGTTACCTAGCTGTGAAAATAGACCTTTTCAATGAAAGGAAATACACTTCCTTGTGTAGAATACCAGTCTCAGCATAAGGGATTATTGCTATTGCTAAAACAACAACAGAAAAGGCGACACAGGATATCCACAAGTATAATCTCATGCCATTCTAGAGGTAAGCTTCAAACAGAGTTTAGCCACTCTGGTCTAAGGTGGTTTGAGTATTGTGATTTCGTTTTCAAGCTTAGCAAATCTTCACTTTTTAACTGTGAATGTGTAGTGCTGTAATACCAGTTTCATAGATAATGAGAAATTCCATGTAACACTTGCTCTCCATAATCACTTGCATGCACTTTCAGTGTTTTAATTTTGACATAATTGCACAAGAAGAAAACAGGCATACACACTTGCACCATCTGCCTCCACAGAGGCAGATGTTTTCCAGCTGCAAAACCTAAAGGACCACAGCATTAATTATTATTGCGTTAAAATATTTGCTAATACACCAGGAATAATGTGCGAGAAAGGCCAAATCATATGTCCAATATTAAATTTATACCTCTTCTATCCGCTAACAATAATTGTTTAAGCCATACTGTTCTGGTCTGCTGAACGATTTTTTTAGTGTCTCTTATCTTAAGAGTCCAGAGGAGAGCCACGAAGATGATCAGAGGGCTGGNAGGTGTCCCTGCCTATGGCGGGGGGCTGGAGCTGGATGATCCTTGAGGTCCCTTCCAACCTAAACCATTCTATGATTCTATAAGAGAACCAATAAGCTCAAGAGACTGGTTGCAATAAGGCTGCAGGTTGTCACAGTGTGTTTAAAGTTTTGGGAGTTGCTTTGATTTAAAAAAAAAAAAAGAAAGAAAGAAAAAATAGCAGTGAATCAAGGCCAATTAAATTAAAAAGCCCATACAGAAAAGCAACATGTTTCACCATGCTCCAGAGTAGCCCTGGGAGAGACAGATGGTCTGTACAGCAGGCCAATGACAATATTTCATCAGCTCTCTCAGAGTGCAGCCCCTTCACACTGGGCAGTACTTTTTCCAAGTAAAGAGGAAATGAGCAGGAGTCACAGATCCACAGCTTCAGCTCTTCATCATTAGCTCAACACCCTTAGACACAACGTTGGAGGTCAACATCAGCAAAGGCTGTTGGCTCCTTATAGCAACATGTATCCCTGGAAAAGCAGATGGAAACCCCACCACAGGTGAGTACAAAGGGTGGTCTCCTCACCAGGAGTGTCCACAGCAGATCTGAGTTTGGTGCATATATAAGGCCATAGATGATGTCTGCAGGAAGCCTGGTCAGAGCTGATAGCTAAATTCAGCTCTCAACCATGGGCTGAACCTTCCCTTTGCTCCCTAGGACCACTGGTTTCACATCTTTCTTACAGATCAATTTCCTCTTCTCCCTTTTTATTGGCACAGATATTATGAGACAAGGAGAAGAAAATGGTACCACCTCAAGGCTATAAATATTCTTTCTTCAGCCAAGCAGACTGAAGTTTGCATAAACAGGTGCATTGCTAGAAACACAGTTTTCAGAAACCACAGCAAAATTTCTTTTTCTTCTCTATCCCCAAGTAATTACATATCTTAATTTTGTAATTAGACATCTCAATTGCATAATTAAAAGGACTTGAAGTTTCAGCTTAATGAGTCTTCCTAATTGTTATGCAAGTTCATACCCTGGTGACACAACTCCTTCTTTCAGACAACATGGCACCTGTTTCTGTAAGCATCTCAACCATTCCCACATACCAGGAAACAGCATTATGGATGAGGGATGCAGTTTCATGCTTAAATCAAGGAAAGAAAGTCTGCTCGGGAACCTGATCCTTCTGACTTTTCTTTGTCATCAAGGAGGTACTCATTAGGCCACTGGTCCTTTATTTCACAGAGTCAAAACAGGATTGTAATGCTAGGGTGGCTACATTCCTGAAACGTTATCTAGCACACATATCAAGCAGTGTTGTGCTGCGCAGGCAAAGCCAAGTTGTATTCCCACTAGTGCCTGTGTACCTCAGCTGCCTTTCATTTTTTAATCCATACAGTTGTAGTCTATCAAACAACATGCTTGATGTCTGTTGCTGTCAGGGAACTGGTTTTAGATTTCAGGTCTTCTTCCATATTTCTTAGCAGCATCAGTAAGTACAGAACCACCCAGCACTATTAAGAACCAGCTGGCATAAGGCTTGCACAGAGTTGCACCACGACAGAGAAAACCAAAATTGCTTCAAGAGGCTCAATGTGTCCCAGTGCTTTTTGGCCTGAGATGCCTTCCTTGATGGAAGGTGAGGTGAGGAATACAGCCCTGCCCCCTGTCAGCATATATATGCCAGGATGCCAGGCACCAAAGCATTGCCAAAGAGCTACGGGAACAAAGCTCCAACAATCTTCCCCATTTGTAGTCTCAAATGACCAGCTCTGAATAGACTACAGAGACAGTTCACCTCTCTTCAGGCAGTTCTGGATAAATGCAGACAGACCTCATGATTACACACAACATGATTTTATTTTTTATTCTTGTTTTGAAGTTAACACCAGGGGCCACCATTCATCCACTTCAGTGTATATGGCAGAGGTCCTGCCAAGCAGAAATAGATGTGATCAGAGCACTAGAGATCATTTCATAGTGTACAGAGAGCCTGAATTAATGGTCCACAGCCCAACTTTCTTCTGGAATTTCCTAACTTGTGTGTGCTTGACTTTACAACCTCAATAATGTGCCTTTAATGCAATTTTCTGTTCTCAGGGTTTTTTAAAAAGCTTGTTAAAAATCCATCACACTGCATCAGTTTGAATCCCCAGCAGTCATCAAAAGACCCTAAGACTATGGCACAGACCTTTGCCAAGTGGGCTAATGGTGGAGCTGCCAGAAGAAGCAGGCTGTCTCTCACACAAGGGAGCTGCAAGGCAGAGCCTGCTGGAAGGTCTCTCTAATACTTTTCCTCAAAGAGAAAAAACATAACAATTGAAGAGTTCCTAAACCAAAACACTAGGCTTCTTTCTGGGTACTGACACCTCACCAGTGAATCCCCATCTGCTCCTGGGCATACCGTCACATCCTCACTCCTCACTCATTTGTCTGCCAACGACCCCCAGTCCTAGTCTCTGCTTCTCTCTTGAGCAGACCTGCATTGCTCCCCTCACCCAGTTTCTGCCTCACCTCCTGTCATGTCTTACCCAACAGATCCCTTCCCAGCATAGTCCCACACTTGCCCAACACAATCCCACACTGTTTTGTATCAGCCATTGACCCCTTTCCATGCAGTGATGTATCTCATTTTCTCCTCCTCTAATCTCATTCTTACCCGATTGTTTGCACAAGTCCTCTCCTTTCTTACCACTTGACACTCACAGTACAAAACCTTTTCCTCTTCACAGCAGCACTGCGCAGAGGTGGTGTGCAAGTGGAAGCCAAAAGGGCTGGGCAAGAGGTGGCACAGTTCTCACGTCTAAGTCTCATTGATGTTGTCACATGGGGGATCCAATACAGAAATGTTGCTTTCAGTTCCTACAAGCTGAACCGCTCCCAGGGTCTTGTTTCCTTTTCAGCCCCCAGCACAGACAAAGGGTGGGAACGTACTTACCAAAGAGAGAACCAGAAATATTTGCTTTAAATTATATAAAAAATATGTATTATCATGGAGTGAATGTGTACAAGCTGCAATTTCTCAAAGATCATTTTTACAAATTTGCATGAGAAAGGCAAACATTCCATCCACTACCAAAACCCACCTTCTCTCACCAAACATGGAATCCCTGCATCAAAGCTAATGTAAAAACCAAACACAACAAAATAACAACCCCCCCCACACACAAAAGAATCCCTCGAACAAACACAAACCCCAACCAATAACAGAACCAACAAATCTGCAAACAGCAAGATCACAAAAATAAAACAAACCAAGTAACATTTTTCTTTTAGACATTTGTCTCAGAAATTATGGATCTTATTTGAACCTTAATTTTTCAATAATTCCACCTAAGGCAAACACCAGCCCTGGAAAACTTCAAGCCCAGCTGCTTAGAGTTTGATAAAGCAATAGGCAATTGAAAATACAGTTGTATAATGGGAGCATCAAACAACCTTAATTTGTGATGCTCTCAAACTCAGCTATAATTAAGTATGCTAGATTAAAAATTAAGGAAGTGCTGGCTCTCAGTCTGAGCATGCACATAAAATTTCAGCTCATAGCTAGTTATTTCATGCAAGTTCTAATCCATTATAGCAGGGAGGTGGCAATGACAATGTTGTCTGACCCTCTGCCTGCTCCCCATGACTTAAAAAAACTGGGAGCACTCTGATGCCACAAGAAGAAAGGATGTCTCTTCATTTCTTTTTCCTTCCTCAGATTTTCATTTCTATGTCTCTCATTTTACATAATTCCCAATTACAAATAAAACCCACTACAAATTAAGTTACATTTCACATGCACATTTCATTTCCACACCATTCAGGTACAAAGGAGGCACAAACACCTCTGGAAGAGTGATCCCACATCCTTGCAGGTGGCTTAGCAAGCCACCTGAAGCAATAGAAGGATCTACTTGAAGTGAAAATGCTTCAGGGAACAAATGACAATCTGCTACATCACAAAATAGCACCATTGCTGGCTATGAAGCCTTAGAACTAAACAAGAGATTCACACCTAAACAGTTCAAATCCAGATGTCTCTTTTGCTGCATGATGTAATATCACTAGAATTAAAGTGAAGAGTGTCCAGAGCTCCCAGTGTGAAAAGCAACAAAGCACTATGGTCACCAAGGAGCAACAACATTAATTTCTGAAGGGAAGAAGGGATAATCATTACAACCTCAAGGCTCCTGCATATATGAACAGCGAGTGGAAATACAGAAGTAGGGTTCAAAGACTTGTGGAAATACAGAAAATACCTCCTCTTCTTTTCCTTTGCACTTTACTCATGACTTCTTGAGTACCTATAGACTGACGAGAGTTGAACCCACAGGAAACTCAGTTCTTTTCATAATGTGAATTATAAGTGGCAAAGTAGAGAAAGCAAGGAATATGCATCATTTTATTCCCTACCCTAACACTATCAGAATACCCTTTAACAACCATAAGCATGAGAAAGGAAGGGCAGTGAAATTCTTTCAATCACCTCTCTATGTACTCGAGCAGTCAGTCACCAACACCAGCCTGCATAAGCCATCACAGGCCACTAACAAAGGCTGATACCTACTACAAAACAGAAGGTACTTTATTCGAATAGATGCCAAAGGAAAAGCAGGATTTCAAACAGAGTAGATGAAAAGATCATGGAAAGCAAACTTCAAGGAGATTCTCTGAACTTGAAAAACTGCCTAAAAGAAGTGGGCTCAAGTGTTGCTCCCAAGTGCCATCCAGATTAAAAGCAAAACGAAAGCAATTGGTGTTTCGTGGAGCTCTGCATCACCCACTCAAACCACACGGAGACTAAGCAACCGACTGCATGCAGGAAAGCAACACTGGGTATGCACCAAGTGTCAAACTCAGAGCAGAATGGACTGAGAGGTATTTTCACAGTATCACAGTATCACCAAGGATGGAAGAGACCTCATAGATCGTCAAATCCAACCTGTTACCACAGAGCTCAAGGCTAGACCGTGGCACCAAGTGCCACATCCAATCCTGCCTTGAACAGCTCCAGGGACGGCGACTCCACCACCTCCCTGGGCAGCCCATTCCAGTAGCCAATGACTCTCTCAGGGAAGAATTTTCTCCTCACCTCAANCCAGAACTGGACACAGTACTCGAGGGGCAGTCTAACCAGTGCAGAGCACAGGGGCAGAATGACCTCCCTGCTCCTGCTGGCCACACTATTCCTGATGCAGGCCAGGATGCCAGTGGCCCTGTTGGCCACCTGGGCACACTGCTGGCTCATGTTCAGGTGGGTATTGATCAGCACCCCCAGATCCCTCTCTGTCTGGCTGCTTTCCAAAAAAAAAAAAAAAAAAAAAAAGAAAAAAGCAAAAAGCAATAACACATCAGATGACTTGTAAAACAGAAGGCTAGCCTATTCAGACAGAAATATATATATTTTCAGATGCTATGCTTCTCTCTGGGCTGATGGTTTTTAAAAAAATGCTTGTTGCACATTATCTCATCTTCTGACCGCACTCTGAAGTCCATTCTGGCCATTCCTCCTTGACAAAGATAAACTCCAATTCCTAGGAATAATACTCTTTATAAAGAAACCTTTGTTCAGGTTGGAAAATTTTCATTTTCAGAGCCTGACATGGAAATGGCTTTCCTGGAACAGAGTTGATTTGCATTACTTGGTGTCATAGCACATGACAGCTTACTCTGCAGCCTGCTTGTCTGCATCTTCCATAATCCACACAACCGCAGTCCTCCTCTCCATAAAGCAATTCTGCATGTGACAGGAAGAGCTAATTTTAATAAAGCATCTTTGCTCTCACGTCAGTCATGCCCTCTCTCAAATTCTTTATTTGGCAGGCTCATGGAGGCAATTTGTAATCATTTCTCTCTGCTAACAAAAAGAAAGTCCATTACTGTTGCCTTTTGCTTTGACTTCTGTGTTCAGTTTGGAGCAGGACACAATAAGAAAGACCTTGAGGTTGTGGATCATGTCCAAGGAAGATCATCTAAGATGGTGAAGGGTCTTGAACGTAAGTCTTATGAAGAATGACTGAAGGAACTGGGTTGTTTAGTCTTCAGAAGAGGAAGCCCACCAGAAAACCTCAAAGGAGGCTGGAGCAAGGTGGGAGTTGGTCTCTTCTCACATGCAACAAGTGACAGGACAAGAGGAAACAGGAGGAAACAGCCTGAAGTTGTGCCAAGGGAGGTTCAGGTTAGATATTAGGAAAAATTTCTTCACAGAAGGATTATTAGGCATTGGAACAGACTGCCCAGGAAGGTGATAGGGTCAGTGCCCCTGGAGGGATTTAAAAGATACATGGATGTGGTGCTTAATGGTGTGACTTAGTAGCAGTAGCTTAGCAGTAGTGGTGGGATTATGAGCTCTAAGCAAACAGTTGGACTTGATGATCTCAAAGGTTTCTTCCAACCCCAACAGTTCTACAATTCTATGATTCTGTTCTATGACTCTTGGGGGTTTTGTTGCACAAGTACTCTGCCATACAAATCTGTTAGACTCCCTACACAGTACTTCTCAAGAGACCTGCTATTGCACTTCTGTCCAAGACCATCCTTTCTCCTTCAATTAAGATGCAAATGCTCCTGGCACATGAAAGCAAAATGCTTCAACGGCTCAAGTGCAAACTCATTGAGAGAGCAACCAACATACAGCCTTCGTACGCACAGCGAAGGCCCGATCTTTGACAGGAGTTCGTAGCTCCTGTTGAAATGAAAACAATAAATAAATCATCATCACCATGAGGTCCCCTGAAGTGGAGGGATGTCTGTGCACTGTCGTTTGATTACTTTTTAACTACCACAATGAATTAAAATTCCACAGGGTGGTAACAACAGTGAGACACTACCATGAACAATTCACCTTCAAAGAGAGGCAAGAAAAGAGTTGAATCTCAGAGAAGACCGTTTTCTTCACCCTTTTCTCAGATGCCTGGGTGCACATCAGTGATCTTTTCCAGAGTCAGAACAAAGAAACTGGATGATGATACACATAGGCTTTATAAGAGATTAAGAAGTTGACAAAAATAAAAGGACTGACAACAGAACTGGGATTGAGAGCAGAAGAGAGTAAGTGTTAGGCATGATACAAATTACAGAAATCCTGGCAGGAAGAAAGAGGCTTGTTGAAAGAAGGGAAAGAGCTACTCATCTAGTCTCAGAGAAGTCATGTACTGGAGACAGAATGTAGGATGTCAACACTGCCTTGAGCTATGTATAAGGAAAAGACTCTGATTCTATGAAATAGATTCATTAATTATTACAGCTGGATTTGTGTACTTCTTGTGCTAAACTAAAACAATGCTAATTTTTTAAATGCTTGTTACAGACCTCCACCACTATTTCCAGCTTTAGTTTCTCTCCAAGGAGCTAACTACAAGCTAACCATGAAGCTGGATGTCTGAGAACAAATACTTTCACTTATTGCTGGGGAATTTGAGTTTAGTGCCTGTCATAAGGGAAGCTTGACTGAGAGATCCAGTCATGGCCAAAAACTAACAAACAAAAGCAAATCAACCAAACAAAAATTTGACAGAAACATTTTAAGTGAAGTAAAATGTAAAAGACGTTTGATAAAGTATTATCACACTCCACTCAAACCACATGCAGCATAGTGGTGCACAAATCTAACCTGGAAAAAGGTGACTCTCACTGGCTGCTACCAGAGCCCTGAAGATAACCTTTAAATGTCACCCCCAAGTGGTAAGTTAAACAGCGGTAGCAGGGTAAAGGCCCAAGTGTAAGGTGATGCACTTCCACACTGGCATACAACATTGCATAGTGGCTGCTTTATTTACTCTGTCACTACATTAGGAAGTGCTAACTCAAGCTAAGATACTTTCAAATCTTTTAGGAAACATACTTCTGTATTTACCTATACATCTCCATAGATACATTCATGAGCACACATACACACAAATTAAATCTGTTCACTTCCCTACAGAACAAAATGAATACCCAACAGTTTTATATGTTTTGTATACTGTCCATTTTCTACAAGGGTTCCACACATTATTCGTACTTTTATTCGCACTGAGCATCCACCTTTAACATGCAACTGTCCCTTGAAGATGCATCTGCAGCAAAGGCAGATATTCACACTAGCTCCCTTCAGAAGGGGCTTGTTTACTCTTCCTTCCTTCAGAAGGGAAGCTCCCTCACTGAAGAATACTCAAGTAAAGGCTAACATGCAAGGCTAAAGATTTTCTACACTACTATCACAGGTACAGTTTGTTCTTTTTTGTTTGGGTTGCCCTCTGGAGAACCTAGCCCTTCTCAACTCCTTTCACTTGAAATCCATGCAAAGGGCTAGAACCCATCCACAACTATCACATTAGCCTAGGGACCTGGTGTAGGCACTCTGCGGGGCAAATTTCCCTGTCCCTAAGATAAAAAGATAACAAATCTTTAGGATTCTTGAAGAGGAAAACAGAAGTTATGGATAGCTGCTTACTTGAAGTGGTTTTGAATGCTGATTGATTGATTTCACTTCTGTATCCATAGGTATCAGTATTTAGGCAAACAATAGTCTGAAAAATCATTTTTTAAACTCATGCAATAGAGAAGGTACAATTTCTAATGGGAAAAAATGAGGCAGCATCCTGGTGAAGGTGAACACTTTCAAAATTAAATATAACATAACATACACCTAACAAAATGACTGAGATGCTTTGTACTAAACAGTACTGACTGTTTACATATCCTGGAATGGTAGCACAGTTCAGAGCATTTCAAGGACTGCCAGCATAATCCCAAAATGTAAAGGGACAAGAGAAACGCAGAAGTAATGGTAATTCAATTAGCCCTATATCATCCTTACATAAAATTACTATTTACACAGTCTAGTAATATTAGGACGAGGGGGAATGGGTTTAAGCTGGAAGAGGGGAGATTTAGACTGGATGTTAGGAGGAAGTTCTTTACAGTGAGGGTGGTGAGACACTGGAACAGGTTGCCCAGGGAGGTTGTGGATGCTTCCTCCCTGGAGGCGTTTAAAGCCAGGCTGGATGAGGCCTTGGGCAACCTCCTCTAGTGGGAGGTGTCCCTGCCTATGGCAGGGGGTTGGAGCTGGATGATCCTTGAGGTCCCTTCCAACCTAAACCATTCTATGATTCTGTGATAAAATAATGGAACTATCAATTTGGGATGCCATAAACAGTGAATTCGAGGAGAGGCTAAAAACTTGATTAATACCTTTCAGTATTGTCAAGCAACCCTTTCATTTTGGGCTTGAGGTTTTTTTGGGTTTTTTGGTAGAATATAGCTATTGTTGGTAACCACAACTCTTCCAAGTGGATCTGCTTGGGCTAGCCCAAGGGACTAGAACCACTAGACCACATAATATAATGTGTAAAAGACTCACCTACATGGAGAACTAGTGTGACATCAAACTAGACAAGACAGAAGTTGGATAAGACCTTCGCCACAAAATATGGACAGTAATCACGAGGTATTAACTAGCAGTAAGAAGATTTACAAAGATAGTTTCATATTCACTAATAAAAGGAATCATGAGCTACAACAAATTAAATCTGACTCCAGATTCTTTGTGTTGAGGATTATGTTCACAAGTCTCTCTCTAGGATCCTGCTGCTGTTGGAGTGGCTATGGGACTTGGTAGCTGGCAATCTGTTTGATACTTGTTGGGTATCAGACACCACCACCAATGATCCCACTCACCTGTACTATGACAAACCCATGCCAGCCATGGCATTTATATGCGTACAAGGTAGTCAGCAAGGCTTCAGGAGGCAGCTGAGAAAATCTGAGAGCTGACTGCTGCTGAAAAGTTGTCTGCTATCCCCTAGCATCCACTCCATGTATTTGCTCTTGCTGGTGTCCGTGTTTACCCGATCCCTGCCCGAGCTGATGTAGCCACTAAACGAGCAAGCTAGCTCAGCAAAAATTGACTTCTTTTGCTCGTGGTTTTGTATCTAGAAAGAGAGGGGTGCTTGTGTGATTAGCTGGACAGGTCTGCTGAGGGACCAAATGAGTGATGGAGTCAGCACCAGCATCAAGTGATAGGGAGCTGTGAGCTATATTAGGTCAGCTTAGTCACTACATGAAACACTTCCCTTAGACACAGCTCTGTAAAGGTCTTTCCTGGCAAAGTCTGCCATTGACATGAAGATGGGTAGGACAGCACAGAGCAAAGGAGGCAGGCTGCAGCTACAGAACAAGGAAGTGAAGTCATCTGACAGCCTGATGGTATATCTAGAAAGCAGAAAGACAGATCATGCATCCAGGATGGAATGATCTGCTTGGAAAGGTCACAGACACATCCTCAGTCACTGCTTTGATTAGAGCTGGAAGCATAGCTGGTGGGGCTACAAGCACCAACATGAATCGCCAGGGGAATAAAAATAGGCTACCATGCAGACACAGGAGACTCTGTAGTCTGCTGCAGTCTGTAGGCAAGACAAGAGTCCTGTTTAGGAAAAGAAGTGAGTACTGGTTGGAGCTCAAAGGAATCTTGTAGAAAGATCTAAGGATGGGGAAGAAAAAATAACATTAACTTTTAAGAGGAAAGCTTAAGGAGCTCAGTGCAGCATATTACAGAGAAAGTTGAGAGGTGCCTCGACTGGTACCTACAAGTACACAGGAACGAGATCTGACAGCAAGCAAATTTGTGTTCTCCCCAACAACACCAAAACACTTGTGCAGCTGGGTGCAGACATTACAGAAACATAACTCTGAATTCATACACCATTTCTTGGCAAGGAGGCCACATAAAGATTAAAACAGTTTACCAGGGAAGTTGATGGAGTCACTGTAACATTCAGCTTTCAGAAGACTCTATTCTTTGTGCAGAAAAAAAAAAAATAAGAAGAAAACTAAACAACCCCCTCCAGCACACAGCACTTCCCCCTGCAGAGTCTAAAGGAAAACACGCAGTCTAAATACACAGGAAGTCAAGCTAGAGGGAAGCACAGCTCATTCTGGTCTATAAATAAACAAGTGATTAACTATTGCTCTAATTGTTGTTAGCTATTGATGGAAGAGGGACTATTTTCCTCCTCTTCCATCAGAGACGGATTTGTGCTACCAAATACAAATCAGTGACAAAGTCACAGAACTAGCCCCTTCCACGCCAGTGCAACCACACAGCTAAAAACAGCAGCAAAAACGCTTTGGCTAGAAATTGTGCACAGCTTATCTGCAAAGACAAATACTTTGCCTCTTTAAATGGGAGCCTAAGTAAAGATAGTAAGCCAGCTAACAATTAGCCAAGCAGTCCAGACACGTTTAGGCTCTTCTGTATTGAAAGATTTATTAGAATCTAACATTTGGCTTTTATTTAACCACCTTATCCTACCATGCAATTTCACTAAATATGTTTTAGGGCATGGAGCCTTCTATCTAAAGACAGCACAAAGACCTCTGTGAGTGCTGTGTCCAGTTCTGGGCCACTCAATTCAAGAGAGATGTTGAGATACTGGAACGTGTCCAGAGAAGGGTGACGAAGCTGGTGAGGGGCCTGGAGCACAGCCCTGTGAGGAGAGGCTGAGGGAGCTGGAGGTGTTTAGCCTAGAGACGGGGAGGCTCAGGGGTGACCTCATTGCTGTCTACAACTACCTGAAGGGAGGCTGCAGCCAGGTGGGTGTCAGTTTCTTCTCCCAGGCAACCAGCAACAGAACAAGGGGACACAGTCTCAAGTTGTGCTAAGGAAGGTATAGGCTGGATGTTAGGAGGAAGTTCTTGACAGAGAGAGTGATTGGCATTGGAATGGACTGCCCAGGCAGGTGGTGGAGTTGCCGTCCCTGGAGGTGTTCAAGAAAAGACTGGATGAGGCACTTAGTGCCATGGTCTAGTTGATTGGATAGGGCTAGATTGAACTGGATGATCTTGGAGGTCTCTTCCAACCTGACTGATTCTGTCATTCTATGAAAGACAGCTCTCCCTCCTTCATATCAAATAAGACCTATTTGGGAAACCAATCATCCCACAAGCCTTCCACTTTCATTTACAAGTAAGCAGACAAAGAAACAAAAAAACCCAAAAAAACCACACAACTACTGGGAACAGTGATTCTTTGAGGAAAGGGGGGAAACAAACTCTGATATTTGCATGGGCTAATGTCTGTTATTAAACAGCACAATCACAGACAGGTGTAAGACTACTACATAGTGACCACTTTGAGCCTTAAAATTACATCATTAGAGGATTTTGTGCAACCTTCTGAATGTACAGAGGAATAAGCATGTGTAGATATATGAACAGTTTTGAAGAACATTTTCTAACTTACAGCAACTGCAAGCAAGCTGATGCATCTTTTAAGGAAGGAGGGGAGAAGTTGCAAAAAACCCTATCATTTCAAAATCAGTGCACTCAACCACTTTCTCCAATACACAGAACACATTCTACAAGACAAATTGATATAATGAACCTCTAATCAAGTCTCCTCTTCAATACAGACTGAAAAACAACTCATCCTCCTATCCTGCTCCTAGATAATAGACCTGAGCTTCAAAACATGAGCATCTAGAGGAAACAACATATCCTTCACTGTTTTCCCACTCATGTGATATGGAGGCAGGATTCATTATATTGTTAGCAACATATCATGCACTTGAGACTTACAGCTATGGCCAAGCAACCTGTGGGCTTAATCCTCCTGAAAATTAAAGTTATGCTGTTACTCTTTTTTCCTGACAGCTCTGAGTTGCTTTTTTTGATTCTGGAACAAGTCTATTTGAACAAGGTTGTACTTTACCACAGCGCATATCTCTTTTTAACATGCACACAGTTTCACTCCTGTTGCTTACTGGCCTAGGCTTGCTTTCACATGCACTTTATTGTAGCTTTTCTCTCTGAGGAGCAAAACAGTAAAAGACTGACCTGTGATATTAGAAACCAAGATTTGAGAAGACAGAAGAGGGAAAGAAAAGTTTGTTGGCACAACAAACCAAGGACTGGATTATGTGAAGCGCTTGTAACTGAGCTTAGACAAAGAGGTGTTTACAGTTACAGCTCCTTGCACGTTAGCAAAAGGGTAGCTACGTTTCTTACTTGCCTACACCTCGTTGGTGAAACATCGCAACAAATAGATGGGATATGACTCAGAGGCCTTTATGAAACATCCTCTGACCAGTCATCTGAGGCTATGGTGGTACCTATTGCTCCATTAGCAAGTTATGGCTGGTGATAAAATAGGTGTGTGTCTCTAAAATAATGCAAGCATGTGGTAGTTTTTGTTTGTTTTTAAAGGCAGTTTAGCACTTACAAACAGTTAGCATTCAGGCACTCAGGCGGACGTGGCCCTTAGAGTATAAAGTACAGCACCCATGCTAGCTGCTCTGGCTTCTCCACCCTGGCAGTGAGTTGTCCCTGTTGTAGTTTGTGTCCAAGCAGCAAAACAGCAGTTCTGCACACAACTGGTACTCCACAATTCTCAGCTTACAAAGATCTTAAAGAAAACAAACTTTCCTGGATTTAATTAAAAAACAACAAGAAGTAACCCAGAGGCTGCATATTCCACATGACATTAGCTTCACTTATTAGAAACGTATTTCTGTGTTTCTCTCATTATAAAGGAGAAAGATTATATAGTTTGCAGTGCTGCCTGCAACCACAGCTTTCAAACTGGAGTGCCAAAAGACAAAGCTCCTAAATTTACAATTAACTACTCAAATAAAGGGGCACCATCTTAACTAGACACTCCACAGAAATTCAGCAGGTTGCAGGTATCCACATCTTCCTAAAGAAAGGGTATCATCACATCATATAAGTGTCCAAATGCAGGCACCTGAAGACTGCACAGAAACATAGTTTTAACCACATTGGCCAGAAGAGTTAAGATGACGGAAACACTCAGCTCAAACAGCTGAAATTGTTTGCTGCTGTACTAGTAACACAAGGGAGAAATAACATTGTATAACATGTTATAGGAGGAAGTAACAGTCTCTTCTGGAAAACAGAAGAGAGGAAGGATGAGATGAATGAACAATGAGTGATTCGTTAAGTCTGTGTATGTCTGGAGGTATGTGTGTGCGTGTGTGTTTTTAAAAGGGGCAGAGCACAAGGAATGGAGTGCCCCATCTCATGGACACAGAGATCCATAGGTCAGACCCCAGAAACACCAAGCCAGCAAGAAGCACTCTGCTGCACATCCACCCTGTGCCTTGCAAGGCAACAACTGAACTGCTGGGTTTGCTCTACCTGTTCTGTGTACAGAATTTCTTTAGCCCTCAAAAGCTGTAATTTGAAGAGTAGATGCATGATTTTCACACAGCTGAGATGCACAACTGTCTGTACAGCTTTACCATGTGTGTGCCTACACGAACCCCTAATTATCTGCACCGTCATGTATAATTAGTCAGGCTGAATATGCAGTAATTGTAAATATGTGAATGTTAGGTACGCTTCACACATTCAATAGCATCCTGTGTTTGTACACAGGCAAGTTTCAGTAAATATAACTGAGATCATGCCCTGAAAGGAGCAAGCAAAATAAACAAAAGATGTAGTGTCTATGTCTTTTATCCTGGGACCTTACAAGAAGACAGAAATTTATTTTCTAAAATACATAATCAAGTGTTTTCTATATTTTTTTCTTTCAAATAATTGGACACGGTGCTTCCACGGCCTACATTAATGACAGAAATTGAAGCTCATTATTCAATCCTGCTGTGATCAATATAGAGAAAACACAAGGACAGTCATGAGCAGGCAGCCCTAGCACACAATTATTAAGGTCAGTAGAAGTTATCACGTGATTACCTTGAAAAACAGACATTATCAGAGAAATACAAACCTGGAAATGGAGGAGGGACAAAGTCAAGAAATATCACGGCACACATCTCAGCACATCTAAAGAGTACTTCATGTAGTTGAACCTCACATTTCCAAAAATCTGGAACTACTCAAACACAAAACTCAGCATATAAACCAGGATTAACTTAACTCAAGCATGAAAAGAGGCTGGCTAAATCTACAACAGCCAGATCTCATCCATCTCTTTCTCTTATTCTGGGTATCAAAAAGATTGAAGTGTTAATAGCTGTCTTCTTGACTCATTACCTTACAGGCTTTAAAATCTGCATAAAAATAGATTTAAAAAATATCTTATTCAAAGCAAGCACATTTGACTGCAACTACATCAAACAGAGTCCCAGTTTTATCAGAGATATGCCGCTTCATGTCAGTTAGTTGACACAACCACGCGTCTGCCTGTGTGCTAAATACATGTGCATGCAGAGAGGAGGGGGAGACAAAGGAGAGAACAAGCCCGTATGCAAACATGCTGTTATCTGTTTTTTTCCAGTTGGAAAAAATTGTTAGCACAGCTCAATCAAATCTATTGAAAAGAGAGAGGGACTCATTTAACCACGCTATGTCACAAGCTTTTTATTCTGAGCCTTATCCCAAATGTGCTGAAGACCATGGGAGCTCTTCAGCTGACCTCAGTGGGGTTTGGATCAGACCCATTCTGCAAGTAATTTCATTTGATATGCTTGTTTTAATTGGCTGGACTACTAGAATAAAAAGTATTGCAAAGCATTAGAAAGGCTGACAGAATCTGATTTACAAAAAGCAGTAGCAAGGCTTGAGGATGATAAAGGCAATCTAAGGATTCTGCCTTTGCTGCATGGGCACCAGGGTGAAAACATGTAAATAAACTGGGTGAGACTACTTCCCAACTACCAAATAAGATTACTTCCCAACTACCAAATAAGTGATTTAACTCACTTTTTAAATTTACAGTGACAACACCGGTCCTGTTCTTAACAGCTCATCCTTTGTAAATGCTTTAGCCAAATGTAAAAATGGACAATGCCAACACTTCAGCTCTATGGCCGTGCTCAGTCACATCCCAAAGCAATATGAAGAAGCCCTTTTAGTTATGTCCTCCTCTGATGGATGAACATCCCTATGCAAGTAATTTCTCTGCTGCAGTAATGTCCACAGCACAATGCAGATGTGCATTACAAGTTGTCATACTCTATCTTATCAATTAATTGTCTATATTTGCTGTTTCTAATTAAATCAGAAATTATATGTTCTATATGTTCCAGTGTATTAATAAATTTGGTCCATTATAAAGCATACACCAAAACAGAAATTAAGAAAGGATGAGATAAAGATGTAGTGAACATTTTTTTTTAAATCAATGGTACAAAAAAATATTTTCTTCCTGTAACCTATGAATTATCTTGCACAACAACCCTTGAGGTGTACACACTCCACTTTGGTGCCATAAAGGTCCACTCTAGAGAGGTGGCACAGAGGACTCATCCTCATTGCCAATGACATTTCAAAGTTTTAACCATATCTACACAGACCCTGTTCCTCCAGCATGAAGCTGGCCTGCGAGTGCTGGGCAGCACAACTGACGTTTGCTTTCTGCATCTGCTGGTCTCAACTGTATCAGACAACTGCTCAGCACAGTTGACTTCTTTCTGCTCAGTGCTTAGATTTTACATGGCTATGCCTGAATTTCCAAATACAATCAGTGAATTAAAACATGGTACTAATGTTCTGTAAACAGAATTAAAAATTTAAGTGTTCTCATCTTGGTTTTGTGGACTGAAAAATCACATAGCGCTTTCCACATCTTTAACTTGCTCTCCTTTTGTGTCTCCACTTCTTTCCTTCCCTCCAAAGATACCAATCTTCTCATCTTTTCTTTCTTCCCTTTTTCATATGAGAAAGTCATTCAACATTCTGCTAAAGTTTACACAAATTCTGGCCACTAAGCTGATTTTTTTGGCCCCTTTACCAGTTTCCTAACAACATCTCTTAGTAGGCCTTCTGAACAAATTTCCTTACATTAATGAGTCCTGAGGCATGAAGACAAGGACATGTGCTACTGAGCTTATTCACACAGAGAAGCCAAAATCACCTAATAAGATAGAGCTTTAAAGCTTTATCAGTTTATGAAAAGGCTTAAGGCATAACACATTTGCCTGCAATAGCTGGGGATTTGGCTCAGCACCTCAGGAGTGCCTGTTCTGGACTTACCCTGACATGCTCTTTCTTGTAGAATCATAGAATGGTTTGGGTTGAAAAGGACCTCCAAAGATCATCTAGTCCAATCCCCCCCTGCAGTAAGCAGAGGCATCCTCCATTAGATCAGGTTGCCCAGAGGCCCATTGAGCCTGATCCTGAATGTCTTCAAGAATGGGGCCTCAACTGCCTCCCTGGGTGACCTGTTCCAGTGTTCCACCATCCTTATGGCAAAGAACTTCTTCCTAACACCCAACCTAAATTTACTCTTGCCTAATTTAAAACCATTGCTCCTCATCCTATCACTACAGGCCTTTTTAAACAGCCTCTCTGCTGCCCTCTGGTAGTCCACCTTCAGATATTGGAAGGCCACAATGAGGTCTCCTTGGAGTCTTCTCCAGGTTGAACGACCCCAGCTCCCTCATCCTGTCCTCATAGCAGAGGTGTTCCAGCCCTTTGATCATCTTCCTGGTCCTCCTCTGGACCCACTCCACCAAGTTCATGTCCTTGTGTTGAGGGCTCCAGAGCTGGATGCAGTACTCCAGGTGAGGTCTTACCACAGCAGAGCAAAGTGGCAGAATCACTTCTCTTGATCTGCTGGACCCACCTTTGGCTTGCTTACTGCTGTTTATTGCTGGGCTGCACTATAAGGAGTGGAAAGTAGAAAACATGCCTTTGTTTATTTTTTGACAGGCCGACCCATCCCTGTACTTCACAAGCTATACAAAAAGCCATGCTGAATTTAGAGCACCACACCTATTATCATTCCCAGCCGAAGCTGGGG
The DNA here is from genome assembly GCA_013400475.1 of Tricholaema leucomelas. Classification (NCBI taxonomy): domain Eukaryota; kingdom Metazoa; phylum Chordata; class Aves; order Piciformes; family Lybiidae; genus Tricholaema lacrymosa; species Tricholaema leucomelas. The sequence continues at coordinate 1,704,765 of WAAF01000837.1, read as the reverse complement.
CCTCCACACTTGTCTTCACACTGACTGCTTTCCCTGTAAGCCATCCCCTTATTAAAATCAATTGCAAATCAAACTGCAGAGGTGAAATTAATCAATGTGCAAAGAATCAGCAGGCATCCCGCTTACAGTCCATCAAAACAAGGCTTAGAATAAACTCTAAGTAGTCCTTCGGTCTTCTATTAAGCCTTCATAGAGGGTCTACTGCACTTTTTTTTTCTGAGCTACATTTCATGCAAGCTGTAACACTAGAATTCACTTCAGCACTTAGGCACTATACAAATATTACAAGGAAAAAAATCAACTACCTTCAACACATAGGCTATGGGGAACTATATTAGAAAACATCAGAATGTTTTTTTTTCAATGCCATTTTGTTCTAAGAAATTGATCACTTTCCTGAGAAAAATGTAAGTGATGTGATCCAATAACCTGCAATAAACACATCATGTTCTCAAAAGCCATCTTATCAAGTGGAAAATACCTTTAAAGATTCTCAGATTATATGACCTTCCAAATATATGTCTTTGTTACTGACACACCAACAGGAAAGACCTAGAAAACCCCAAAACCAAAACTCAAACAAACAAAAAATCCCAGAAGCAAATGTTTGGGCATAATCTTTTAATCTTTCCTAATAGAATTTTATAGCACCACAGTTCCACTGACTTCTATGGAAAAAAATAACCCAATTTCTGTTTAAAGCAAAACAAACCCATAACTGCTTCATGAGAAACTCTACAACCCTCACATTAGCTAAGTCACTTTTCTGAGCAGTTTCTCCTCTTCTGCTGAGGGTTTAACCCAGAACTGCAGTTGGCCAGAGCCTGGGACAGGAGGGAGGGCACAACAGGGCTCTTAAAACTGTTGCATGCAGAAGACTGAATCTATGCTCTTTTCTGGATCTTCTTCACACAACTGTAGCAAAACTGTGACATTATTACAAGATCCATATTTACAGCACTACCAGTACACACTGACAGCACACCCTGCACTAGCAAAGCTGTGCTCCACTGCAATATAGCAAAGCCACTGCGCTCAGCGCCAAATGGAGCACCACCAGGGTAACCAGACCATTCAAGGCTCTGTCAGCAGAACTGCATCCATCAAGAATCACACTTCTCCATGCTCCTTGCACATCACCATCTTGTAGTAGAGAATCATGTTAAGACCAGTTTATTTCTTGGAAAGCAAGGAGAGACCATAGCTATGGATAGGTAGGACACATTCTGTCCTAGCCAGATGGTGCTTGTCTTGTGGCAAAAGGGAAGAAATATCCACAGCTATTTTAATAACTTCACTTCAGATTAAAGTACTCCTCCATCAAGTTTGAACTCACATTAGAGGGGTGGCACACCACTGCAGTGCTTCAGATTTGTGCCTAGCTCCCAGTCAGTGAAGGCAGTATCTGCCTTTGTGTTGGGTCTCAGGGATTTCGCCATCATGATCCCTCACTGCCCTGTCCAGAAATGGACTCTGCTGCCCAGCAGCACAGGCACAGGTCCTCTTTCTAGGGGAAATGCCCATGATGGTGCTTCAGAGGATACACAAGCAGGCTGTTTCATCTGGACTGCTAACGCTCTGCACTTTATTACTGATTACATAATTATTGTCCCTCAGTTAATCATATCATATGCAGGCAAAAGAGTTGCAATGATCTTAAAACAAGGGTCACCTGCATTTAAAATATGAGAACAGAGCAGAATACAGGAGAAGGATGTTGAACATTTAATTTCAGTAGGTCTTGTCCTTCACATAAAACAACCACTGATTAAATTCATGGCAGGTAACACAGTGTGGACACCTTTACACTTGTTCAAAATTAATTTATACTCCTTTGGCTTTCTTAAAAGGAGTGAAAAAAAAAATGGCAAGAACGTTTCTCAAAGTTACCAGCAAAAAATTGCAACTATTTTATTAATTCAATATAATGAATGTCAAACTTCCAGATAAACCTGTGCAGACGTCTCTGCATAACTGCAGGAACAGAAAGCTTCCATATACGGTTTTCTCTGTTTATATAATCTCTTACTTATATGCCAAAAAAAAAGAACCACAGCAAATGTCACAGTCCCATATGACTGCCAACGTACAAGCGTGACTGGGTGCACAGAAAATCGGAAATCACATTCCACTGAGACCTCTCTCAAGCATGCCTGATGGCAGGAGGACAGTCTCCTCTCGGAAGTCAAAGGACAGCAGTAAGAGCTGATGGCTGTATTTGCCCTTTACGTGTACATCCAGAAGAGAGCATCATCTATAGGCAGGAATGTGCACATGTGGGAGTTGTGAGTGGTGGCTGGGGCGAGCACTTGCCTTCATCAATCAGTAGAAAGTACACAGAAAAAACCTCAACGCCAAAACCTCCCCTCACCCTACCTCCTGTGTTCCTCAGAGCTTCTCTCACAACTCTGTGTTCAGTACTTCCTCCTGGTCTGTTTGTACATATTCCTCATCTGTGCCAAGTGTTTCACAAGCCCATCAGATGAATAAGACCTTTATAAACCTCACAAGTGCTGTTGTGCATTGCTGTTCTTGTAATAAATACGGCAGTAAGCCAGAAAAGCCAAATGATTATATATGCCTGTAATGGGTTTAGGAAGGATGGAAGGGTGTGGGAGAAAAGGAAGGAGGGAGGAATAAAAGTCTAACACTACAGCTTTGGTTTTATGGATATTTTTGTTTAAAAGAAATCCAAAAACAAAACCACACACATAAAACCCCAAACAAACAAACAAAGGAAAACACAACCCAAACCCAACCCACTGATGTGTGCATACAACACAGCAAATGAAAACAACAGGTTTCTGGACTCTTTCAGCATGTGATGTGCTAGGTGAGAGTTGACACTATGCATACAATGAAAGACATGCACAAAAGGATTAATCACACAGGCAACTGCAAACCAGAGCTCCTACAGCTGGATGAGAGTAAAGACTAAATTGAGTTGTAGCAAAAATATGTTAAATCAATATTAACCACAGGCAGCAGGCACAAATCTTTATTTGGAGGCAGTTTAAACATCCCTCCTCCTCTTTGCTTCCACCCCACCCCCCCCATATATTTGCTGTTTCTGAAAGGACTCTCAGTGCTGTGAGGTATGGTTGGAAGTGTACCCCAGACCCTACAAAAGGACAGCTGAAGCAGGATTCATGCTGAGCTGGCAGTCATACCACAGTATCAAGGGACTGACACTGCTGTGCCAGAGCTGCAAAAGCCAGACAATACTTGGGCATAGGTGGTTCCAGACCACCTCTTCTGGGTACTTGCTCCAATCTGCAAGAGCAAACAAATGTGTTAATCATTCAGCACGAGGTCCCTCATGGTAAAACAAGCTACATGGAGCAGCACCAGATACATGGGCAATGAAATGTGAAAAAAAAGATGTTTCCTCTAACAGTGTAGAGTAACAGCAGCCATCTAAGACTACAGGCCTGCCTTCTCAAAAACAGCCCAGGGTGGGCATGAAGTTGAGAGGAACATGGCATGCTCTTCCTGGCAGACCACACACATATCAAACTCACTAGAAACTCGACTCAGTTCGTATGGTGCAGGACAGGAAAGGCTCAGACAGACCAGTCAGCTTTCAGACAGTGACAAGGCATTCATTGCTACCACAACTTTCCTCTTGTTCTCTAATCACCATCTGCAGAACAATTGAAATAAGGTTCCTGGAATTTATTATAGACACTTTGTTATCAATATGCAGGAAACGCTGCAGCTATGCTGGTGAGGAGAGATAGTTTCACGGTGCTCGTTTTTCACACAACCACAATACAATCCATAGGAGATAGCACATTGCTAAGAAAGCCTGAAATTCTAGGTCTGCTTTTAGCTCTGATGCAGACTTGTGCACTAGTGGCAAATAATTTCTGTGTTCAAGCTCTCTCACCTTTAGATGGAAAAAACAATGCTGTTGCAGTAATTCTACATTTGCTTATTGAACAGTTGACGTCTTAAAGCAAAAGGTGTTGCAGAAACCAGTATAAGAAGTACAATTCTATACTAAAGTTGAGTAAATCCTCTTCCATAAAGGACAACCACTTCTCTTTCTCAATGACCATACTTTCAAACCTAAACACTGCTCAACAGTCAATTTAGTCTTTAGGATCAATAACTTGTGGATGAAACTGCTCAAGCCTCTCCTATGCTTCATCCATGGATATTCCTCTTAAGCTCTCCTTGTAAGTATCCACTTACCAAGCATTATCTGAATATAATCTTCTGGTTGGACAAGACAGACTGCAAGCCACAGTCAAGGAAAGACTATGCAAAAATTAACCTACATAGCAGTGTACTTGAATTTGCACATGTTAACAAGGTTTGTTTCTGATGGTGAGGGATTCTCAGAAGGGAAGAAAGGGTAGGCAGGGAAGGAATTTAATACAATTATTTATAAATATACAACATCACCAGCTTCAACAGCAGAATTCAGGACAACAATGCAACCACAAAGTCCAGATGAGGCACATCTGAGCTAATGGAAGGAATTCTGCATTAGTGCCCCAGCTTTTGGTGCAAAGGTTTGCAGGGGTAGGATTAGCTTGACTGGCAAAGTTAAAGTACAGTGGGAATCTCATAGAGTCTTTTGAAAATAAAACTAACTCTTGATGCATCTTGCCTCATTTGTCAGTGCTTTCTAGCAAGCTGTATTGTTTATCCACTCCACCAGTTCCTTCCATGTTGTGCTTCTAAGAGGGCTCCACTGAGCAATGTGGAAGATACCGATGGACTGAGTCCATGTTTATTCTTTTATTAGAAATTTGTTTCAGTGAGCACCTCTATCATAACAGAGTCTGATTTATGTCTACCTTGCAGCAGGGATGATACATGCACTAAACTGTTCACAGAGCAAGATGACCTCATGCTTCTAAAATATTTTTTCAAAGGTTTTTGCAAGGGACTAGACTTCACCCTTAACAGTGAGCTGCAACCCAGAACCATGTCAATCCAAGTGACTTAATACATTACATTCTACTGACAAATTCTTACTTCAAAGCTCTTCAGTTCAAAAACCACCTTTAGGGTTTACATATTTCCTGGGGGCAAGCCAGTCACATCCTTTGGAGAACTGACAATCTTCATTCCAGCAGGACCAAGGTGGCAATTACACTTCATTAAGAAGTGGGATAGAAAGCAAATGCAAAGGCTTTTCATTTATAGGATCACAGAACCAGTCAGGGTTGGAAGGCACCACAAGGATCAGCCAGTTCCAACCCCCCTGCGATGATGTTGGAACACCTCACACTAGATCAGGCTATCTACAGCCTCATCCAGCCTGGCCTTAAACACCTCCAGGGGTGAGGCCTCAACCACCTCCCTGGGCAACTCACTCCAGGGTCTCACCACCCTCATGCTGAAGAATTTCTTCCTAACATCCAGTCTGAATCTACCCATTTCTAGCTTTGTTCCATTCCCCCTAGTCCTATCACTACCTGACATCCTAAAAAGTCCCTCCCCAGCTATCTTGTAGGCCACCTTCAGATCCTGCAAGGTCACAATAAGATCACCTCAGAGCCTTCTCCTCTCTAGACTGAACAGCCCAAATTCCCTCAGTCTGTCCTTATAGGAGAGGTGCTCCAGCCCTCTGATCACCCTCATAGCCCTTCCCGGGACACATTCCAGCACATCCATAACCCTCCTGTAATAGGTGCTCCAGAACTGGACTGAGTACTCCAGGCGGGGTCTCACCAGTGCAGAGCAGAAGGGGAGGATTACTTTCCTCAACCTGCTGGCCACAGTTCTCTTGATGCAGCCCAGGATCTGGTTGGCTTTCTGGGCTGCAAGAGCACACTAATGACTCATAACAAGCTTCTTGGCCACCAGCACCCCCAAGTTCCTCTCCACAGGGCTGCTCCAAGCAGAGTCTTCTGCATGCTCTTTGCAGCAATCACATTTCAGAGGAGAAAGAGATTGAAGGGGATCCCAAGGCTACTTTGGAGAAAAGACTCTTTTAGCTAGTAGCTCTCAGTTAAGACTGCAATGGAAAATTTATATCTGCTTGACTGACTAAGGGACAGAATTCTTCCCTACACCCCTCAGCACTTTGCACAGAGATAAAGGTTTGCCCCTTGATGCTTAGCAGAAGTCTGACTTTTGAGTCAAAACAGTATTGTGTCATCTAGCTGTCTGGGCTACACTGTACATGTGGTGCCTGCTTGACCTTCTCAGGCTGAAGAAATGCTGGAGATAAAGTATGTGCAAATAAAAATAGTTTAAAGAAGAATGCTGGTGATAACAGTCAGTAGTACCTTGTTGCTTCATGCTTCCAAATGTTCATAAAGAACTGTTCATGCCTCCCAGGGAAACAGGCAGCACTTTCTGCTTACAAAAATATCTGACACTCCAAATTTCCTCCTCTCTAACACTACTAGGGGAGATATTGGCATATAAACAGGATGCACATGTCCAAGAGGCTTTTTCGTCAGTACAGATCCTGATCCCAAGGACAGCAATAGCTCTCATGCTCCCTTTGTAGCCCAGGGACCGATGCAAAGGGTCAAAATGGGAAAAACAACTGTCATGATTATCTGCAATCAAGATGACTGTAACATCTGAGGGTTCAGATTTCAGATGGCAAGAAGAGAAGTGTGTCCCACAAAATCCCCAAGCAGTCCAATTTCAGTTTCAAAGAGTGAAGGGGAATGCAGGTAGTGTAGCCACCTGAAATCTGAAAAGAGGTGCAGCCAGACCCACCTTTCAAGAAAAACAAGAGCTGTGTTGCATCATGTGCAAAATAATGCCTTGCCTGTATAGCCTCCAACACTGTGAAGCAACAGAAAGGGGAAAAAAACAAACCACCCAGCTACCCCAGTGGAGAAAAACGTTGAATTATCCTTTTTAAAGTCTCCAAACACCAAAAGAGCTCAGGTGGGTCAAAAGCAATAAAAAAATAACCATAAGAGAGAATCATGCGACCCCCTCTGATGACAAGCTTTGCTAAAAATAACCACGGGCATTTATTTTGCCTCCGAAATCCACCGAGCTGAGTTAGATTGCGTTACAGCTGCACAGCCACGCTGCAAGATAATGCAGAATGCGAGCCAGATTCCCACCTCACGTAAATCAGCACAGCGCTGCTGGAGTCTCTGCAGTTATTTTGAACAGCCCCAGCGGAGGATCCAGCCACACATTTTTGTGTGACATACCAGGCTCACAAGCAGCGTGACCAGCTTTATTAAAGTTCATATTTTTCCAGTCATAAGGGTCTCACATGCTTCATTATTCAAATTTTATTTATATATATATATATAAAACCATTAAGATCTCAAGGTGCCCTGAGGACCAAACACATTTTAAAGGAAAGCAGTTAGAAGTAAGGCACTTCTGGATATTTAAAGTTGGGGGTTGTTTCATTTCTTCCTGCTTGTACTAGTTAATGGGTCAAGAGAGCTAGCAAGTTAAGAGGGTTACAAAGAGGCCCTCTAAACCCCTCCTCTCTCTTTCATCCTGGTTAGATGAGAGGGAATTTGGTTTGTTTGTTTTTTCCTGTTGTAACACAGGTCAAAGTATTAAAAAGACTGAGAATCACCAACCTCTTGCTTACAATCTTTGGGCTCACACATATGACAAGACTGGGCAGAAAAGGTTAAGTTCAAAGCAGCTTGGACCTCTAGGGACACTTTGAAGTACTTTAGCATAATCTAAATTCATAAGGACCCCTTTAATGTCTAAGTAAACTAACAAATGCTTTTTGAACAGTCTAGCATCCCCTAAGGAAAAGGAGACGTGCAGCAATAATCACTGAATTACCCAAATAGTCTAAAAAAATAGTCTGATAAAAAAATCCTATTAGAGCTGTTCCCTTCCTTTGGTAAAGGTAATTGCATTTTTTGCTTTCTACAACTAGCAGAGAGTTAACCTTCAAAGAGAAGTGCCATTTCTGATAATTGGTGACATGCTACCACAAGGAAGTTAACCATTTAGGGCTGGACTGTGTTCTTGCCACTGGACTGGGATGATGCTGTGCTGCCCTGGAAAACTATGATGAATTTAAACTCCCCAAGCTGAGTGAATGACCATCATGATTTAGACAAAAATATACTTGAGAAAGAGTCAGATAAATACCTGCTTTGAAAGGTGAGCTCCTTTAGAGCTCCACTGCTGTGTGCTTTGCACATGCACATTTTTAGAAGCAACAGAGGGAACTCCATTCCATCTTCAGAAGAGAAACAATAGAATATTTCTACGACCAAATGAACACGCTAGAATCAGAAATTATGCTTTCTACTCAAAACTAACTCCTCTGATGTTGCCAGCAGTTACTCATAGTTGTTAGAAATAATAGGGCAACTTCCCACCAACTTGGAATTGCATTCCTTGAGAAAAGAGATTACTTTGGGTAAACAAGTGAAATTATATTATTTTATGCTACCACACAAACTTTATTCTGCATCTGTAATTCTTTGTCATTTCAGAAGGGATCTACTGACCTGCCCACATGTGGTCGGGAAGAAAAATTTCCCTTTACTATGTACAAATAGAAAGCATAGAGAGACTTGTTTTTTCCATTTTCTACAGTAATGTTAATTCATTTAGGACAAGGCAAAGCAGTCATACAACACAGGCTGCTTCTGGAAGATCAGCGTGACATTTCTCGCTGCCTCTCTTGCTTTATTTACCCAAATTGGATGGATGTCAGTACAGAAGGCAAAGCCTTCATCCAGGACACTGGCCAACAGCTATTAGCTGGTAATGAATACAGCAGTACCAGCAGTCCTTCCCTTTAGAGTACAGGATCTGCAGAGTAGGAAGGTCTCTCGGCTTTGTGCTTTGCACAATCAGACACAGCAGGGGCTGAAAAGATCCTGATTACTTTCAGGAGAGACTGAAGACCAGGTCTGGGAGCTAGTCCTGTCACCAACGGCTCTTACCTGACCACTTGACACAGGAGACCCTGAAGAGAAGGAAAATACCATAAAAAGACCACCTGTGACCAGATCCTTGCAAATTGGTAACTGGGAGATGAAAGCAATACACTGACCCCCTATGTGATTAACCCTGCTAGTGGTCCAAGAAGAGAACATTACAGCACAAAGCCCTGAGACAGACGTCAGTGAAACCAAGACACAGCAGTTTTGCTACTTCTGTCCCATGGGAAACATCAAGGCTTCCACTCTTTCAGCTGACAGTGAAAGCAAAAGGGGTTGATAATAATGGCCTAGATTGGGTTCCCATTTAAAGTGGCCTCTAGATAAGTATGAGTGTTTAACATCAATGACCAAAACAGCTGTGGAACTAATTGCCACTCTTTGCCCCCCATTCCATCAAGTATAGGAAAGACTCCATATCCACATGCCATTAATAAAGGCAAAAAGAATCAAGAACTAGTACTCAAGGAAGTTAACAGCTGAGGTGGGGGATTGTATAATTTTTTTCTGGAGATAAACTCCAGGTAAATTCAAGGAGTGGCTTGTAACTAATTAAATGATCTGAAGGAGAGGGCTCTCTCATTTAGCCAAAGACAGTGGCTAAATCATCTGAAGGACTCCTAATTGTGCTGGACTTGCGTGCTTGTATGACAGCAGTCCCCACTGTGCATGAGCTGTTCAAAGCAGGGAGAACAAATTCTGCCAGATGTCCCATCTATCCCATGGTCTAGTGTGGAGCAACAATGTCATGCATCCACAATAGTTGTGCAACTCGCACACAGTATCACTGCTGGAATCATGCCCAGACTCAACCCTGGTCATTCATAAAGATGGAGAGAACCCAAGTCCTTGATTATAAACATTCTTGCACACAGTTATGCAAGTGACTGAATAATTCACGCTTTCTCCCAGATACGGCACAATACTGAGCTATGTAAGAACAGAACTCTACTCTGGCACAGTCTGGCATCTCTGTCCATTGGGCCTTCTCTCCAGCACAGTTTGGAAGACAGAGAAGAGAACGCCTTCAGAAAAGCTTACAGAAATGAGACCTTTCACAGTAGCACCTTCTCCCTCTTAAACATCCTCTCCTCTCCTCTCCTGCCTGGATCCTGTTGAATGTTTGATACTTTGCCTTAATGCCAGGATCTGAAGAAAAAAGATACTGTACCAACAGCCTGCTGAAACTGACTCCACAGCTCCATGGCAGGTAGTGCTAGACCAGCAAGATTGCGGCATTCTAATCTCCAATGAGAGTTTGAGCAGGAGCACACCTACAGCCAGATACAGATGTACAGAGGTGAAAACACAGCTCAGAGTGAGAGGACCATGGTGGGAAAGTGAACATTAATCACAGCCTCCATTATGACCCATCTAATCCATTTCAGTATCACAAACACACTTCACAGGGTTGCTGTAAGAAACAGATAACAAAAACTTCGAGAAGGGTTTAAATTTAATGAGGTGTTTTCATCTTTAGTAAAGAAGAAATACTACCAGCATCATCCACAGTTATCTAACACTTCCTACTGAAAGAGTATTTTCTCAGTGACTTGCTCATGGCCCTCAGCATTGACTGACTTTCTTCCTTCATTCTCCCAGTTCTCCCTTTACTACACTACCTTTGAAATTAATTTTTTGATCTGTACTGGGTCACAATATCATGCATTACAGACACTGACCTCTCTCCAGAAAGTGCCCAGTGACTCAAGTGACAGGTCCTATGGGCAGACCAGCCATGCCTTGAACTGCATCAGGAATCAGGACCCAGCTCCTGTTTTCTGCATTGCAGGAATTCAAAGTGCTGGCTGATTTAACATCCCAAGAGTCACAAGCGGAAATGCTCTGGCCATACTTTGCCTGCTATACATGTATGTGTGGTTTTGATTTGCATACAAGTAAGAAAGCAAGTACACGTGAACTGCTCATCACTTTGCAAGCTGACTTTCTGTTCCACTTCAAATCTGGCAATTTCATAATTCTGTGTGTACCTTGAGTACTGTGTCCAGTTCTGGGCCCCTCAATTTAAGAGGGACACTGAGATGCCTGAATGTGTCCAGAGAAGGGCAACGAGGCTGGTGAGAGGCCTCGAGCATAAGACCTACGGGGAGAGGCTGAGGGAGCTGGGGTTGTTTAGCCTGGAGAAGAGGAGGCTCAGGGGAGACCTTATTGCTGTCTACAACTACCTGAAGGGTGGTTGTAGCCAGGAGGAGGTTGCTCTCTTCTCTCAGGCAGCCAGCACCAGAACAAGAGGACACAGCCTCAAGCTGCGCCAGGGGAAATTTAGGCTTGAGGTGAGGAGAAAGTTCTTCACTGAGAGAGGCTTTGGCTACTGGAATGGGCTGCCCAGGGAGGTGGTGGAGTCGCCGTCCCTGGAGCTGTTCAAGGCAGGATTGGACGTGGCACTTGGTGCCATGGTCTAGCCTTGAGCTCTGTGGTAATGGGTTGGATTTGACGATCTATGAGGTCTCTTCCAACCTTGGTAATACTGTGATACTGTGAAGTGCTCTATTACCTGCATACAGCATATCAGAGGAACAGACAACAGCTTTTTGCAGGTTTAGTTATTCAATTCCTGCAGCAACACCTCCTGACACAGTTTCATAGCACTCTGTGGAATCTTCTAGCAATGCTTGTTCCATCTCCTCAACAGACAATGGAATTGGGTGTAAGCATGCTTTAAGTCTTCACAGCCAACTCACAGCTGCATAGCGTTAAATACAAGAGTAAGTTATCATTCCCTATTGCATTAAATGAAAAGGCAGAATACAACCAGCTATTTAATCCTCTGCATAACACTTTAAACCTAAAACAGAGAGAAAGTGAATGCTCTGAAAGATATTTTTCATTGAATGTTCAACTAGGTCTCATGCTGTAGGTGACTACATCATATAAATATTGCTAAGCAGAAGAAATAATTCCTTCCACACTCATTCATTACACAAATTCTGATATAAAACTGCATTAAAAGTCAGCTTGATAAAACCCTAGAGAGATCACAAATGTGCAGCTGATTCCTCAGCTACCTAAAATAAATGAAAATTTCAAGTTATACTTACTGCCTTGCTATGAGTTTGGACTACATTTGTCAGATTTGCTTTTGTGTTATATGATGCTTAGCAATTTGGTTTGGTGCTCGATGGGTAACCACAGAGAGGAACAAACAAAAACACAAGAAAAAAAAGACACAAGCATTTCAATTACTTAATTTTACCATGAAACAACTACAGTCTCATGCGAAAGGAAAAGCACCCACCCTAAAGGAATTGGTTTTTCCCTGCAGCTAAAGGACATCTTGGACAGGAGGGAAGATGTTCACAGAACTGCTTCTTCCAGACTTTTGTACTCAGTGCAAAAATCTGCCAGCGCCATGTGCCAGAGTGACTGTTCTGCTCACCTTCTATGCTAGCAGTGTGCAAACATTACACAAAAAGTGTGACAGTGCTTAAAAAAAAAAAAAACCACAAAAGAATCATACAAAGAAGGTGCTTCAATTCTTCCTCTGAGTGTTAATGAAAGTTTGAAGTATTGCTTGTCTTCCTCAACCGACAACCATCTCCATACTAAACACAAAATATACTTTAAAGGATCCAAACCTTACTGCTTACCGTACACATAAAAAGGACTATGAACTAAACAGGACCCAATATATTCAACACTATTAGGACAGCAACACTCTTTTCACCTTTTCTTCAGCATTCAGGACTGTGGGGCCTGGTTTCCATACCCCAATTCTCTATGCAAGTGTACATGTGTAGGGAGAGAAATCATCACAGAATTATTTCTGCTTGACTTCTCAGAGAGCTGTTGTGCTTTTCTGGATGCAGTTTGAGTTTCTAATACCAGTCCGTATGTCTAATCATCTCTAAACTTCCCCAGTGCATGCTTTTGAATCATGTTCAGAGGAACACACAGTGGTACTCCAGGCTGCCTTCCTATTTATTTTTTAATGCATTTACTCTTATGCTTGTGGGGAAAGAGGACCAGTCAGCAGGCCTGCAGAGAGAGCACTGCAGGCTCCTTACTCCTGCCAAGCTCTGCAGCAGCCTGGCTCTTTAGCCTTACTCCAGCTGAGCTCTCACCATTCACCTCTTTCAGCACTGCCTGATACTGCTTAGCTCACAGAGATGCTTAAATGAAGAGTTAAAACCTGTGCAGGAAAGTTGGAGCAAGCCTGCAAAAACATTTTGATAAGCCTGTGTGCAAGTGGAAAGGCAAAAGCACACAACATCCAGGAACCCATGTGCTCTGCCCTGGGCTAGACATAAATTCTCCATCCTGCTCCTCTGCTTTAAGTGATTCCAGGTCATATCCATACATCACAAAATTTCACTATTGTGCTCACAGTGTTCTAAACTTGGGGCAGGAAGCAGCTGGGTTCCAGTATACGATCTCACATGGATCTGGGTAGATATTTCCATGAAAACATGGTACAGCTTTTAGCAGGCTTAATTTCTGTTCCACACCTATGTTTTTCTGTCTGGGAAAGGAAGTGGACGCTAGCACAGGCAGCAGAGACTTGGTGGCTGAATATCTCCAGGGGGGAATCATTGTGTTGCAGAGATATCAAGAAACAGAGCTGTCTGAAAGCAAGAGAAATATAAAGACAAAGAAGACTAGAAGACAGATTCACTCCTGATCAGACCTGTACCATGGGCAGTTTTAGGAAGAGGTCAGGGCAGAACCAGGTCCACGCTGAAGGCTTCACCTTGCCTGCTCTATACCAGTATCATGGGCTGCATTGCACAGAGAGACACAGGGGAAAGCAGACACCGAGGTATCATCACTGAGCATGGGAATGTGGCATCTGTGAGTTTCTTCACGCAAAGCCTGAGAGTCAGAGGGTCCTCTGGCAGCACACACTAAAGTCACAGGGACGTGAAGCCATCCATCTGTTCAAAGAGACCTTGATCAAAGGCTAGTCCTCAAGGAAAGCTGCCAGGATTGAAAACAAAAGTATCCCCCTACCCTCTACATCATTCTAGAAGACCACAGAGATAAGGTTTTGCTCCCTGCATCAACCAGGATTTTTTCCCACCCTCCCCCATCACCCCCAAGCAAGATGGAAGACTATCTTGCAGACCCTGTATGGACATCTTCTCACTAGTTACACTAACAGAGAGCAAAACTGGGCTCTGAGTAACAGATAAGGCTGGGCAGGTGGGTGACACTCATTTTTATAGTCTTGACACCAGAATAATTAAAGTAAATGTCAAGAAAATTTACCCTAACGCCTACGGGCATAGTAACATGCAATACCCAGTAAGCAGCTGTGTTTTCACATACTCACATCAAAGAAGCTGTAGAACAAGAAGGTCATGGTTTGGTTACAGTGTCTAAACAACTAAATCAGTGGGTACCACTGGGCCTGTCACTTGATTTCATTACTCTGACCTCACCAGCTCTGGAATTTAGTGACCTTTTCAGATCAGCATTTGAGACATGACTGAAGTTCTAGAGTATGCAAAGATTCTGTCAGTGTTGGCTAAGTAATTACATCAAAAATCCTTTCAGTTTAGCATGCATTTCTCAATTGCTCTGGAATACAGCACATACCTGGGGGGTGAGCAGTAGTTCTTCTTTGCAATTTGCATCAGAGTAATTTTTCACTAAAAACACTTTGGAGATATTAAACATTTCCTTTACTTTTTAAAATCAGATCTCTATTACCATCTTTCTTATCTTTTTTCAGCTTATATTGGGACAGTAGGAAGCTTTGCTCCCCATCTTTTTTGACATTTTTACCTCTCTAAATAGAAAGCCAGGCTTCTTGGCTATCAACATCTAATCACATGGAATCATATTTCCTTTAGCCAACTTACATCGTAAATTCACATCATGCATGCAGGGAGGAGGAAGCAGGGCTCAGTTCAGAGCCAACATACTGATACTACTATAGTTTCTATGCACCTGACACCTGTTTGTCTGGTTCCAGCTCATCAAAACGCTGAGACTGGCCACATGAATTGAGTTTCAATCTCCAAGCTTTGGGGTATTTTTAAATGTTGGGTTTCACACAAATAGCTTACTTTTAAAAACTTGGCTAAGGCTTCTTTCTTCAAGTTTTATTAGATTTATTCTGCAATAAACCTAGTAACAAAAACTTAGGGCTTTATCATGAATCCTTCATTATTTGGAGTTGTGTGAAAGCATCAGTATTAAAGCTGCATGACTGCATAAGGAAGTGAAGTTTGAGCATAGATAAAGGGCTCCAACTAAAGCTTATTTCTACACTTGTGTTGCTAGGTAGAATCAAAAACCATCTGAAAGTCCTGAAACCTATAAGCAAACAAAGACATGTTTATGACTTAAATAGCAAAAGTGAGAGTCATCAGCATTAAGGTTCCCCCCGAGAAAACCCCATAGTTGCACAATGTTTTTGAGTTTGAGTAATGAATTTAAGTATTCAAAATCTTGCAGTTGTGCATTCTGCCCATGGCAATGGCATGCAAGCATAAGAGGCTTTCCTAGCCACCTGGAAAGATAACACCCACCCCCAGCAGCAATGTGCCACAAACTGCCATCCCTCAGAGATGGCCAGATGGTTGTCTCAGCAAAGAGACAGGTCCTTAAAAGTAAGGACTTGCGCCAGTGGAAAGCCTCCTATTCTCCAAGAGACACATTTTCTGCCAGAACTGTGAAAGATTCCCCCAACACTTCTGTTCCCAGTGTTCACATGCTGAGCAGTAGGGATGACGATTATTTAAGAGGTTTGGCTGTTACCAGCGCATTCTGTGGAAGAGCAGTGACATTTCTACCGCAAAGTAAGCTTCCCAAGGCTACCTACAATGCTGGGACACACAAACCCCAAAACTAACTGAATGATGGTAATCCTGCTGGGACTGCCACAGAGACTTGTCTTCTCCAAGTCAAAGCACATAAAGTGAATTTATTCTGCTCTGTATTTCATAGCTCACACTTCAATTTAGGGCAACTTCACGCAGTTCAGTGGTGCTGCTCTTGCTTTGCAGCAAGGCAATAAAGATCATAATCAATCCATCTATGTTGCTAAGATATTTCTTACTTGGTTTTGTTAGGAAAGGTATCTATATTCTCTCACCACAAAGGCATGCATAGTTAGATAGCACATTGTGTAAAGATTACTCCTCCTGATGTGGCTGACTCTGACTTTAACAGACTAAATGTAAACAACAAAATGTTCTTCATAGGTGAAAACTAATTTTAAAAGATCCATCTAACCTGCATTTGGCAGTTAGAAGAACGCTGGTTGCTTGTTTGCTTTTAGATAGAGAGGCTAAGAGCCCTTCATAAACAACTTCAAAATCTGCTGTGCTGGCATACCACAACAAGGGCTGGGAGTTCTTTTTTCAAGTCTTTTTTGGTAGTTGACAAGAAAGGAAAATGCGGGTTTCAGGAATTTATCTCCTCTTCTTCCTCTTACACATGCACATGCAAGTGTCATGCTTCATATACTAAAGTAAAGACAGAGCTGGACCTGCATTCATCTGTGGCACTGCTGACCTCCTTGTTCTGCTCAGGGATTCCTCATCCAAATCCTGAATATCTGGTGGTTTAAAAAAAATGCTTGGATGTATAACTTTATGAACTCAGAATTAGTCTGTCAATAATCTGCAAAAGTCTGAGGTAGAGATAAAGAAATAAATGAACAGCAGAACTAAACTAATTAAAAGACATGCTGTTCATGTAAGTGCTCTTTGAAAGAAAAAAAGATGTGGGTGAATAACCATTCATTAAAAACATGTCTGTTAAGAGACACATTTGTGAGATTTAACGTTTCACACAACCTTTTAAGGCCAAATTTCAAGTTTCAGTTTACAGGAGCCTTGATGAGAATAAGACTTCAACCAATCTCCTAAACTATAACAGAGCTTATGCCTTATTCTGAAACACAGTCAAGATTAAACTTAGGATAAACTCAGGAGCTGAGGAAACAACTAGACCAAAAATGATGCATCAGCTGGGACTGGCTGAGGCCAGTCCCAAATTGTTTTTTGCATCTCCAAAGAGATTAACTCATTGCTGAAGGGCTGGCCTCTAATTAGGTTTATTTTTAGACACAGCATGCATAAAAGCATTTTAAAAACAGAGAAAGATTTGCTTTTAGGAAACATAAACAATAGCCAGCTAATAATTGGAAGGAAATCATTGTTTCCCATTATCTCTGACATGCAAATCCTAGATTTAAAGTTAAATTGGAAAACCATAGATTATGCAAGACAAGGTTTCCATCTAAGAAAAAGAAACCAGTTTCTCTGAATGTTGCAGTTTCAGAGTTGAATGCATCCATCTTGCGACAAGCTGCTAGCCAAGTTGGACCACATATATTGCCATTCATTTCTGAGGACCAGTAAGGATGCATTTGATCTTCACTCAACTGATAGCTGTGTTCTGGCTAAATAGACCATGTCCATACACTACACATGTTTGATATCAATTGTATTACTCCATGTGAGGTATTCTGTGAGGTAGTCCCCTGCAGTTTCCACTGAGTAAGGCTTTGTAAGTCCAGGGAGAAGGTGGCTAGTGTGAAACTAGCTTAAAGGGAATAAAACCTCTGAAAATAATTACACCATGTACTACCAAATTCCCCTAATAAAAGCATGATAGTCAAAATGTGTCCACTGCATGGAGCAAAGTGGGTATACCAAGGAAGAGATCAGGCCTCAGGAATTGTGGCCTGTTGAGCCAGCAGGGAAATGCTTTGGGCATGCTGGGGATCTGTGCAAAAGGACAGGCAGCCATGATCAGGCTTTGCAAGATGAGATCAAGTGAAACATGATATAAACATAATTGCACAAATCACATCACTGACAATCTCTATCAATTTATCATCAGCCTGAGCATACAGAGTTTTGCCATTCTTGTGTAGATCTTCAGCCAAACAAATAGGCATGAGATCTCCTGTGGCTCTAACAGTGCCTGCAAACTACTATGTGAAACGTTTTTCCTAGGCCAGTGGCATCTTGGCCTGTATCAAGAATAGTGTGGCCAGTAGGACCAGGGAAGTCCTTCTGCCTCTGTACTCAGCACTGATTAGGCCACACCTTGAGTACTGTGTCCAGTTCTGGACCCCTCAATTGAAGAGAGATTCTGAGGTGTTCAAACATGTCCAGAGAAGGGCAAAAATGCTGGTGAGGGGGCTGGAGCACAGCCCTACGAAGAGCAGCTGAGGGAGATGGGGGTGTTCAGCCTGCAGAAGAGGATGCTCAGAGGAGACCTCATTGCTCTCTACGACTACCAGAAAGGAGGCTGCAGCCAGGCAGGGGTTGGTCTCTTCTCCCAGGCACCCAGTGACAGAACAAGATGACACAGTCTCAAACTGCACCAGGGCAGGTATAGGCTGGACATTAGGAAGAAAGTCATTGTGGAAAGAGTGACTGCCCACTGGAATGGGCTCCCCAGGGAGGTAGTGGAGTCACCATCCCTGAAAGTGTTTAAAAGGAGACTGGATGAGGCACTTAGTGCCATGGTTTAGTTAATTAGAAGCGTTAGGTTCGACTCGATGACCCTAGAAGTCTTTTCCAACCTGGTTAATTCTGTGATTCTGTGATGCTCACTGCCCTATCCCTGCAAGTGGAAGCACTGAGCTCAGCACTTGAGATGTTTAAACAAACTTCTGCTCAAAAATTGACTCAGTTCTCCCAAGTCAGTAGTGACCTGAAGTTCCTCCTGTTTAACAGTTTTAATAGCTTGTACAAAAGAAAACCCAAAAAAAAAAATCAAGCAATGGTCTTAGCCCACCATTTAGCCACCTGGTTACACCTTAGGTCAGTTCCAGACACAAACCGTTAGAGCTCAAGAATCCAGACAGAGCATGGGTAAAGACAGCACCGATTAATTGGCATTTCATAGTTTGTTAATATTGAGGCCCCAGAAATTCTGCAATACTCAGCAACTGCTGTCTAGATTCAGTGTGAAAAGACTCAGAGATGGGCTTTTGTCAATAAGTGTGCACACTTCATGCTTACTTGCTTTACTTACAGTACAAATCATAAATAGTTGTATGTGACAAATTCCCCAGTATTGAATCTTCACGGCTGCCAAGCAGCATGCTGTAGAACAGAACAAGGAGGGCTATAATATTCTTTTCTTCATTTTGTTATTTGACCTTCAGTTTTTCAGTTGTCCTTGGATCAGTCTGGAACTAAATATAGTCCTTTCAGCATTATTTATGTGTTTAACCCAAAGCTACCCACATGTGTCAAGGGACTACCATAACACTCCTCTAAATTATTTTAACAGCTTATTTTAAATTGGAAAATGTGGGTTTGGAAAAACCATTGTCAATTAATTACGGTTTCACAAACTCCTACCAATTCTCTTGTGTTTTGTAACAATTTGCTCACAGAGTACAAAACAAAGCCCCCAGCTTACTCAGAGAAAGTTCTTCAAACTGTCCAGCCTTTGGAAATTGGGACTGATCTTTAAATTAGCACATTGTTAATTATTTGGGCTGCCAGCTATTTAGAAATGCAATGCAATTTAAAAACTAAAACAAAGCAACAACAAAACTAACAAAAAAATGAAAAACATCATGGGTAGATCAGCTGCATCCTTGGGGATCATCAGTCCCCAAGGATTGGGGGCTGCAATGTCTCTCAGTGCACTGTATCTCTACAAACTATTTGGAATGGGAATCAAACCCTACCACGTTCGACTCAAAGTCATTAGGGCCTGACCAAACCCAGTAATTCCTCCTGAACCAAGCAATAGATTTTTCAGTCAAAACGCCTTTGCCAAGCAAGGAAAGACAAAACAGCTACTGTAATACTCTGTGCAACCTTGAGAAAAGACATTTTCCATCTCAGGTAGTGGTTTTGTGGTATGTATGCCAGCTACAGAACTAATCAGAACAAAGAGCTGGGTGGGTGGGTGGACAGACAGATGGGCACACATACACGCAGAGTTTCCATCACGTAAGAGCAGTTTCCCCCTGTATCACTGCAATTCTGCAAACAGCATCAAATTTCTTTTATTTACATAACCAGTGTGAGCAGCGTCAGAGAAGGATTTATGGTGCAGCTTGGGTTTCCGTGGGGGTTGCTCTTTTACTGTATCAATATTATGCATAGCAACATTTTTCAGTCTAAGAAAGGCCCATGTGAAAGTTGAAAGGTGAGAGAATTATTTCTAACTATTCTTCAGGTAAGAAACAAAGCAAAGCAAAACTAAACTGTTTTATCTGCTTTTTCACTGGTCTAAGCAATGCAAGCCAAATTCAGGCTATAAATTTAAAGGTCCTTCACTAGTAAATGAGCTTAAAACAGTTATTTAAGAGTTCAGAAGTTCTTGCATAATGAATAAGTTGTCCACATAAATTTTACTGAAACATTTTTAAAGTTTACAGGCAGTTCTATAACATTACACCAAAAAACAACCAGCCAGTGACACCAACCACCAGGACAAGAATTCTGTTAACCACCTCCATTCAAAGCCAAATTTCCAAAAGAACCAAGCACCTAAAACATTTTGCCCTATTGAAGGAAAGAAGTCAGCTATGTTACACTTGCTTTCCACTTCCCTAAAGCTCTGACATTGACATCCATGGATGCTACAAGCCTAAAGACTCAGACACAACTAAATCATCTTGGGAAGAGATTTACAAATACAACTTTTAAAAATTTGATTCATGTGCACTTAGCAGCTCATGACATCTCTGCTGAACTTTTTGTTGCATAACAGAAAAGGAAGTGAGCTCTGCAGCAACTTTGAGACTCTTTCTTGAAGATACAGTAAATCCAGGTTTATGGCAAGAAGCCTCTGATCAAAACCATGCCAGCTACACCGCTCAAAGCACTGATCTGGTAGAAACAAGCTCTGCTAACTCAAATTCATTAGTACAGGGATGTGAAATTTGGACCAGATAGGTACAGCCTACCTTCTCTCAGTAGCAGAGCAGAAACGGCATCAATTACTTGTACTCCAAATAATTACATCAAAATTATCCCATGCCCACACTGTTCCATATTAGATCTGCCTTTGAGCATGATCCAGTGCTGGTGCGAACCCACAGCCCAAGTGCTGCAATGACAGACACTGCAGTGGTTTGGAGAGACTGCAGTTTTTCATAAATGCAGAACAAGATATCAACAGAATGAAGATACACAAGGCAAAACCAAGGTGGGGTCATAAAATACACTCAGGGTCAATAGCTAATGTCCCTGTTATAAAAGTTCCATTGGTTTTACCCAAGGTTATTTCCCTAGCTCCAGAAATCATTTGGCTAGAGATGGGATAAGGGGTTTGCTTTGGGCACTGAGCATGAGCTAGGATCAGATCAGTACGTCCTGTTGCCTATTTAGAAGCTGTTTGCTCTGAGTCACCTGCTATGTATTTATATACAAGCAAAATGCATACATGTGTGTGCACATGCATGAATACAGTGTGTTTACAGAAAAGCTGCTGGGAGTTTTTTGGATAAGAAGCCACAGTTTTTCCTTTCAGTTCTAAACCATGCCTTATCAAGACGACCAGAAGCTGGGAAATTTTACTGCCCTCCTCCTAACTCCAAGTTTCTTCACATCTCAGAGGCTACCGAGTATTGCAGAGACAGTCCATTAGCCTAGCAATGCTCTAACTTTGATCACCTTTCCCTGCTTCTGCTAGGACAAATACTACTGCCCCAGGTTAAATACCAGTCTTAGCCACTCTCCTCCTGTACAGGAGTGGGAGGATGAGCAGAAAGATGCTGCTGAGATAGGAGATAGTTGTAGCTGCCCTTCTGTCCAAGTCTCATCTCAAACTATTCCCAAGCATGCAAGACCTTGCTGTGCATTTTATCTATCAGGTCTTCATTCAGTCTCCTCCACTCTTTCCCATCCCTGATCTCCTTCAATGGTGCTGCTTTTGTATCTTACACCCTGAAGCTTTTGGCCATTCTGAGCTGTTCACCACAGTCAAACAGAAGCAAGAACGGAAGAGGTGTCCTCAGTCAAAGGCTTCCAGCAGAGTGATGGACCACGTCTCTTTACCTTCCACTAGACTCGTTCCTGCAACAGACTTCTGCCAAAGCCATGGCAGCACCAGACAGGAATGCCCAACTGACACACAGACACATGCAAACACACACAGGGCAGCAAACTCCCAACAAGCATTTTAGTTGTACCTTTATCCCTCCCATGTTTAACACGCACTCAAGCTCACTCAGATTATTTCTGCCCTCATCATCCCATGGACAAGATTCCTCACCCATTCAGAGTGAAGACACCGTGTCTGTGGCTGCAGAGCTCTGCCAGCATAGCCTCTAGCATTGTTAAGCTATTTGCTACTAAACAACCAAGCACCTCATTCCTATTATTACAGCATTGTAAAAGAAAGAAAATGTGGAGGGTTTCTTGTGGGTTTGCTGGTTTGGGTTTTTGTTTGAGTTCTTGGTTTTGGTTTTTTATGATGAAGCTGCCACTGTCTTGAGGAAACCCATGTTTTGCACACACAGAAAGGCACACACATATTTCACACGGTGCATTGCAAGCTGCACAGAATAGAAAGCAGCTGGAGGAAAATGGCTATAGAGAAATGGTTCTCCTGGGCATCATCTGTTGATTTGTTTTGTTTATAGAAGGAATTAGATTTTTATCTCTGCTCAAAATATAAAATGCTTTCATGGCACTGAACTCACTGCTTGGCTCTGCTCTCACTCAGGAACATAAATAAAAAGGGGGTGAAGGAGAGAGAAAAGGTTTTACTACACAGAATCCCCAGCAATGTCAAAAACTAAATAGAAAAATGTCCATCAATGATACAGTTAATGCTTGCAAGAGGAAACCAGCTTGCAAGAGGAAACCAGCTTGCAAGTCACCAGCTATCACGGGAAAAAGAGTCTCCTTACTATGCTTTTTAACAGCTTCTTTCTACTAAAAATGAGGAGTCAAGTTAGGGGACAAATTTCTCAAATCCCAAGTCTCAAATCCCAGCCTGAATCCTGGCAGAAAGAAGATCCTTACACTGCAAATACAGCTGTCCTCACAAGATGCATGGTCTGCAAAGGCACAGACTCTCAAATGGTCCTTCCACTATCTCAGGCCCGTAGCTGATTTTCCAGGCTTGCTCTGCGACCTTGTTCTAGTGATTTTCCTTACTCCTCTGTGCCTGACACCCAAATTTGATGATATCCTTCTTTCAATAAGAAAACACTGGACGGTTGGTTTTCAATTCAAGATGACAGTACTGCTATTTATACTAAGCAAAAGTCATATCTCAGGAAAGGAAATAAATTGTGAAACCACTAACTGCTTAAGTACTGCTAATCATTTTAATGTTTTAAACTTCACAAACATAACTACTGAGGACAATGTCCAAATGGAGACGTGACCTAAAGCCTAAAACTTTCTGGTAGACAAATGCTATTAAATGCTATTCTCCTGAGATCTCAAAGGCTGAAGGTTTGTTGCCATAGCTAGAAACAGTTAACACAAAACTGAAGAGCCTCTATGTTGGCACTACCTGCTCTTAGCCCTCAAAAGGAGACAAGACAGCAAATCAGATGTATATCTACAAGTGAGAGTTGATGAACAACACTCCAAAAGAGTCCTGCTTCATTAGCCACAGAGTGGATCTGAAGTCTTTCTAGAACCACCATGATGCTCTTGCTCTTCTTAAAGCTGTGTGGCCAGAGCTCTGATCTGTCTGGCTACTGAGGAAATATTTGGGCAACCCATAGTTCCATGCAGGGTACAATACATCATAACTTTCAGAAACATTAAGCAATCCACAACATTAGTGGCATACATGCTGAAATCTATTGTTATGCAAACAGCTTCTTAGTTTTCCTACCATGATGCCTATACCAAGGTCTCTCTTGGAGAGATTGCATCTTAGTTCATGATAAGCATTACAGAAAACCTTAAAATTGAAGTTTATTAAAGTATTCAAAGGGCAAAAGGATCACACTGATAATTCAACAGCTGAAAGAAGGCCTTTGCATTCTTGACAAAAGAATGGCAAAAGAAGGGGCAAAGAAAACCTCAACTCCTTATTAGATGCAGAGGGGAATATAGTAACAAAAGATGAGGAAAAGGCAGAGGTACTTAACACTTTCTTTGCCTCAGTCTTCAATATTGGGACAGGTTGTCTCCAGGACACCTGTCCTCTCAAGCTGGCAGATGGAGCCAGGGACCAGGCTTAGGGGTGACCTCATGGCTGTCTACAACTACCTGAAGGGAGGCTGTAGCTAGGTGGGATCAATCTCTTCTCCCAAGCAACCAGCAACAGAACAAGGGGACACAGTCTCAAGTTGTGCTAAGGAAGGTATAGGCTGGATGTTAGGAGGAAGTTCTTGCCAGAGAGAGTGACTTGCCATTGGAATGGGCTGCTCAGGGAGGTGGTAGAGTCGCCGTCCCTGGAGATGTTCAAGAAAAGACTGGATGAGGCACTTAGTGCCATGGTCTAGTTGATTGGATAGGGCTGGGTGCTAGGTTGGACTGGATGACCTTGGAGGTCTCTTCCAACCTGGTTGATTCTGTGATTCTTGACCACCATCAGTCTCTGTCCCTCATGCTACCATGCAACACACTGAGTTCCTTAAGCTGCTCCCTCCTCTCCCAGGGTGGCTGTATTTCATGTCTTTCCCATATTTTAAACCATGTGCCTTGATGACCTCTTCATCTTGTTATAGCTTTAGTGAGAGAGTGTTTACATAAAAGCTCTTTGGAGATTTTTTGGATAAGAAACCACAAACATGCATGCACAGATAGAATCAGATTTATTGCTACTGAATAAGTTAAAAGAATACTCAGGGTTACAGGTTCAAAACTCTGCTAATCGTTCTCATCCAAGAGCGTACACAGGAGCTTGTGATCATACAGTCACCAATTACCCATCTCCTCTAAAATCCACTGCTTTTTCTTGCTTCCTGTACACCTCCACTCCTAACAAGAATCACAAGGTTTCTACTAGCTGAAAGAAACTATTCTTTCCAAAGAAGCAGACTTCACTTTGTCAACACAAGCATACAGCCACTGTCACATATTCTACTCCCAGCATACATCTCATTTCAGCTCCTTTCCTTCAGCCTCAACTTTCCCAAACATACTTGACCTCGATCTGTAACAACCCACTTCAAATGCGTATAGAGTTATATACATCCTTCTGTTCCCACCCATTCCTCCCAGTCTTTCTCTAGCTATTGATGGACATCAAGTTTCTTTTTCCTATCCACAAACCAAAACCAATACAACAGATTCTATCCTTGCCCTTGTTCATTGCTGCCTTAATAATCTCCCCTAACAAGCCCACAGGTTCTGCAGAACCATGAAAGAAGGAGCTGGCCAGGCAAAAAACTGCCATAGGAATGAGTATGAAGAACTTACCAGATGCTAGGTGACCCCTGCTTTATAGCTCTAGTATCCTCTACTGACCTGCACAATCACTCCAGCCATAGAAAATACATGTAAAGTAGACAAGAAGAACTTAAAATTGTCACCAGTATAAGCAACGTTATATACAGGAAGGGAATGAAGAGACAGTGAACTTCATTTTCTCACACTCCTCCACCATGCCTGGAAAGTGACCCAAGCCAGAAAACACCTCAAGCTCTTTCCAATAGGTGTTTCTCAGCAGTTAGCACACACTGAGCTCATGGAACAGTAAACTTTGTTTTCAATGGGGAAAAAAGCCAAAAACAAGGCTAGGGAGATAACAGATAGAAAAATCCAGATAAGGGTTTTGCGTACATCAAGGGGAACTGATTTAAAAAACAATCTTTCAATAAACTGTCAATATTTATTTTTAAATAGTTTTCAGACAGCTCCATTAAATACTGTATATAACTTTCCTACAGAAAAGAAAGGCATTGCAATCAAAGGCTACTGATGAGCCAGCAATGAGGACAAAACACATCAAACAGATATTGATGAATCCTGGTGCAAAGACATATAGAGTGAAGATCTTGTTATAGCTTTAGTGAGGGGTGGTTGTGGCCACGGGGAGGTTGCTCTCTTCTCTCAGGTGGCCAGCGCCAGAACAAGAGGACAAAGCCTCAGGCTGCGCCAGGGGAAGTTTAGGCTCGAGGTGAGGAGAAAGTTCTTCACTGAGAGAGTCATTGGCTACTGGAATGGGCTGCCCAGGGAGGTGGTGGAGTCGCCATCCCTGGACCTGTTCAAGGCAAGATTGGACGTGGCACTTGGTGCCATGGTCTAGCCTTGAGCTCTGTGGTGAAGGGTTGGACTCGATGATCTGTGAGGTCTCTTCCAACCCTGATGATACTATGGTACTATGACTAATACAGGAAACTTTCTTCCAATGATGACAGCAGGAGACAACAGAAGGGAGAACGTAGATTTACTTTACACTCTGAAGAAGTTTCACCTGTCAAAACTGCCTGGTGATTAAACTTTTCATTTATGGAGCACAGCCAGGATTGCAGGACGCTTGGTCTGCTATCTGAAAGATGTGGAGTGACAAGTTCATGACCCTTGGAGCACATGAGGATGCAAAACTAGTCACCCCAGTGCAGGGCAGTCACAGGAACTGCCAATATGCTCCCCTGGGGTTCACAGCAGCAGAGCTCACAGCACTGTTCAGAGGAATTACAGCAGTCCTGAGAGGTCACTCTGAGTCTGGCAATTAAATGCACAGACACAGCAAGGGACATCCCCTGTGCACTGGGACAGAGCGCTCCACTGCTCACACAGGCAGAGCCTGCTCTTTAAGGAGGTTGATAATATTCTTTTATCATCTAATTTCAATTCCATCTAGTGCACCAAGAGCAGTGTGTTAAGTTCCTGGGGTTCCTAATATAGTCAGTAGATGGAGGCAGGGGCTCCTAAAAGCTAATTTAGAGCACCCAAAATTAGTTTGCAAGATCTTGAAGATAAACAGAGCAACCTGCCCCAAATCTAAAAGCAAATAGTAACTTAAAAATCGAAGTGCTAAACCAGAAGTAAAAGCTTCAAAGAAGACTCCCAGGCAGAACCTGCCTGTTGAAGATTAAGCAAATCCCTCCCTTGCCAATCTCTCCTGCCTGTGCAACCCAGTGCTGACCACACCCAATCTGTTCCAACCCCTGCAGGAATGAAAAGCAAAATTGGGATTGCTTAAGGCCTGTGGCCAGCTCCTGTTTGCCTGGCAGCACTAAGGAGCATCAACCAGCTTTACAGCATGCTCCAAAGGACACCAGACATGGAGACATTGCCAGAAAATAGCTAAATTTGCTTGTCCCATGAAAGGAAGATAACTAAACCCTGTAGGTCTACCTTAATATACTATTAATACTATTATCTCCATGTATTAAAACCAAACTGTGCTTGTGGGATTTTATGGGGAGAAGCCTGAAAATGTTTAGGGAAAAACAGAGGAAACAGGAGGAAAGAACAGGCCCCTGAGTGGAGGAAAGAACAGGTCTCTGAGTGAAGTGCAAGCAAGTAAAACCAGCTATACAGCACTGGATGCTGAGCTACATGTGTCAGGATAACCAAGGTGTTATAACAGCCTCTGAGGACATCTCAAAAAAATGTAACTCTGAAGCTGAACAAGCAGTGACAGAAAATTGTTCTACTTCTTTCTCCCCTACCTCTGCCACCACCACCACCCACCCCCCCAAAAAAAAATATGATTAACTGAAAGTAGCATAATGAGAACTTCATTCTGGATGACCAAACCTACTTTGTTTTCAGAGAAATAAAGTATTCAGCCATTTGTGGCATGGCACTTTTCCCAAATTATAATTCAGTAGATTACTCTGCTGCTTCTCAGACTCACCTATAGATGCTTGATTTAGCCCAAAGACAAGGCCATATAGTGTACAGCTGTGGGATCAAATTATGTTTGACACGTTAGTGAGAATTCCAGATTTGCTTGATGTAAAACTGCATGACAAAGACAATTCAGAATATGTTCAGGTTTTTTCTGTAATAAACAGCAGCTTGCTCTCATTTCCTGTTGAGTCAGATCCTTCTAGCGTTCATAATGGGACCTTTGAATGAAGAGGAGGGAAGCAGAATGACTTCTACAGACATAATGGCCATTTTAGGAAGGAAACAAACAGAAAAAAAGGGGGAGGGAACCCAAACAGCTGGGGTTAACAGAATAAACACACACAAATCAACCAAAACTTCTCTGCCTTCTGACCCTCTAAATCTAATGCAGGGTTCACAGCAAACTGAGAAGCTAAAGGGTTGAATTAGGGGATGACTCATCAGGGACCATAACTTCAGACCACTGCTCTAGCAATGAGACCTCTTTTGTAAACACTGATTCTCAGATAAACAAAAATGAAGCAAGATCTAGCTGTAGTTGGCATCTAGTTGGAAAAACAAAATATATTACCTGAGATCTATCTTACCTCAGTTTTGCCTAACTCAAGCCCAAATAAAAAGGTTCTGCAAAACCAGAATGTAGCTTTATTATGAGACAGATTATCTCTAAACTTTCTTTTTCAGAGCCCTTTCCAAACCACAAAGTAGTGCCACCTAAGCAATAGTATGGGTTATACGTCTCAAAATACTACCTGTCCAGAAATTAACTTCTGATGTGGTCTGGTGTGTACCAACTCATGAACTGTGATGTGTGCTGTCCTCCACATCTACGTATTTCCTGCATCTAAGTATATGCAAATGCTTAGGCCTAAGGCCAGGGGAAACAAAAAAAAAAATTGCTTAGCTTTCATTCATTTTGATCAGAGAGAGCAAATGCTTTGGATCAAGTCCGGACTGACTTCTTACGCAACAGACAGACAGTACTTAGATCCACTGGAACCCACATTTCTCGCTCTCTCAATACATTTATGCAACAGAAGTGATCATTAATATTACTTCAATGTAAAATAGCATTTTTCTGAATGATTTACCTTTTCAGAAACAGACAAGAACACTGCTGGTATATGTTTTATTATGTTTGAAAGCATGCAATTAGAGGTATATCTTACAAACATAAACAAACACCTCCCATCCTATCTCCATGCTTCTAAAAAAACCCAGGTTTGTTTAGACAGGGAGTTGATAATCCAGTTTGAACACAAGTATCTGAATGCTATGACAGCTGCTTCATAATGCTAAGCTTATGGTACATTAAACTTTAAAGCAAGATAAACTCCTGCTTTCATTTTATCAAACATGTTCCCAGACAGCAAAACGAAAGACACAAAGCAATGTTTGCTGCTACAACCAAGCATGGGATACCCAACCCAGTGTATGTTTGAAATGAAAATGAACAGCATGTTGCACAGATATACTACTGTGTTTTTCAACAGAAAATATCACTGGGATTTGTAAATGTTAACCTCATTCCTCCCTTAAGTGTTTGTTTTTATTTCATGTGTGAAAAAAAAAAACACCAAAAGCTGAGATTCACAGAGATTTGGCCAAGAGAGACAGCAGTCCTTGCAATCGAGAAAGAAAGTGCTCTTAAAAGAAACTGCTCTGAGATAATCAGTTTGGCTAGTAGAAATTGCAGGAGATAGGAGGGGCATGGAGAAGAGATTTTCTAAGAGTGTTCAGTGCAGTGCTATTGGTATTAATGAACTTTTCTGTATTTAGCCATACCATGCCTTTTTGTGCTTGGTAAAGCAGTAATTTCATTGTCCGCCTCAATTCTAATGGGGTAGCAACAGCTATCAAAGAATCCATGATATGAAGTCAGCAAGACATTTTGACCTACTCAGAGCAAATCATCCAACCTTCCTCCTAAGACCTGTATCTTCTCTGGAAGTTTATTTTTATGCAGCTACAGCTTTCCTCCCTTTCCTCATCAACCCATGTTTCATATGACTTCACCTTACCCAATAATGCGAAGAGATTGGTCTTATCACAATTCAGCAAGATACCACCTGCCAGCTGAACTGAGATAAATCACAGCTGGCCTTACAATGCACATGTGAACAGTGACTAAGGCTGAGCCAACAGACAGCAGCTCAAGGCTGTCATTTACACCACCTAGTATCCTGATCCACAAAAATCATGCTAAAGAAATGGGTCAACAACACAACAACTGCCATCACCATGTTACTATTCTAGCATGCATTAGATCTAGTGACTGTCTTCTCTCCCAGCAACTGCCTTCTGTTTGCATGTAACTCTTTTACAACCAATGAGAAGAACAAACTCCCTATTCTTCCTACTCACACAAGTTGACAAAATATAACCCAAATCAATCACAAGCTACCACCACATCAAAATTTACAACAGCAAATATTAAGCATAGTAAAAATGACAATATGGCCAGAATGAATGCATCAAAGGAAGCTGCCATTATTACTTCATTAGAATAGAATCAGAGAATCGACCGGGTTGGAAGAGAACTGGATCATACAATCCAACCTAGCACCCAGCCCTGTCCAATCAACTAAACCATGGCACTAAGTGCCTCATCCAGTCTTTTCTTGAACACCTCCAGGGATGGCAACTCCACCACCACCCTGGACAGCCCATTCCAATGGCAGTCACTCTCTCTGTGAAGAACTTCCTCTTAACATCCAGCCTATACCTCCCCAACACAAATTGAGACTGCATCTATTTGTTCTGTTGCTGGTTGCTTGGGAGAAGAGATTGACCCCACCTGGCTACAACCTCCCTTCAGGTAGTTGTAGACAGCAATGAGGTCACCACTGAGCCTCCCCTTCTCTAGGCTGCACACCCCCAGCTCCCTCAGCCTCTCCTCACAGGGCTGTGTTCAAGGCCCCTCACCAGCTTCATCGCCCTTCTCTGGGCACATTCCAGTACTTCAACATCTCTCTTGAATTGAGGGACCGAGAACTGGACACAGGACTCAAGATGGGGCCTGACCAGTGTTGAATACAGGGACAGAATAACCTCCCTTGTCCTATTGGCTACACTGTTCCTGATCCAGGCCAGGATGCCATTGGCTCTCCTGGCCACCTGGGCACATTGATGGCTCATCTGCCGGTATCCCCAGGTCGCTTTCTGCCTGGCTGCTCTCCAGCCACTCTGTCCCCAGCCTGTAGTGCTGCTTGGGGTTGTTGTGGCCAAAGTGTAGGACCCTGCACTTGGCCCTGTTAAATCTCATCCCATTGGCCTCTGCCCACCCACATGGCCTATTGAGGTCCCTCTGCAGGGCTCTCCTATCTTCCAACAGATCAACACCTGCTCCTAGTTTGGTGTCATCTGCAAACTTACTGATACTGGACTCAATCCCCTCGTCCTGATCATCAATAAAGATATTGAACAGGACTGGGCCCAGCACTGATCCCTGGGGAACACCACTAGTGACTGGCTGCCAACTGGATGTGGCACCATTCACCACCACTCTCTGGGCCTGGCCCTCCAGCCAGTTCTTGACCCAGCACAGAGTGAATCTGTCCAAGCCATGAGCTGCCAACTTTGCCAGGAGCTTTTTGTGGCAGACAGTGTCAAAGGCGACACCTGCCAATTACTTCTGCCATACATAACTCCTGTGTTTTCTGGCTCCCAAAAGAGTCAGAGAATTGGGTACAGAACATAACTGTAATAAAAACATTCTCTAGAATCAGAGACCTTTATTTCTATTCAGAATCCTTTACAGGATCTGTAAATAATTCTTTAACCCAAGGTTTCAGCCATGAATAAAGGAAGCTGTAAGCATGCATTGGGCTTTACTCACATACTTAAACAGACCTGCAGTACAGAAAAACTTTACAAAAAATAGACTTTCAAATTAATAGGTTGACAGGTTTGAACAACCACCAATGCACTTGCAGATGTGCTGCAAGCCATTAACCTTACAGCTTCAGCCACTGCATTCACTGAAGTAAATGGATCTGAATAGTTTAGCCACCAGGCAAACCTACTAATAGCTCGCAGATGTTGCCTAGCATATTTCATTGCAAGTTTAAGAAACATTAGCTTCTCACTAGAAATGTGTCTTATAGGCATCTGTATTTAATAAGCTACTTAAAAATCAACCTGCATCTGTAGATCAACAGGATTGGTAAATAATAACCAGGCAAAAATATAATACACTTTCCCCCACAGAACTCCAGTTTCCTTTATGTGACGCCTTCACATAAGTCCTCTCCAGCTAGGAAAGGAGAAACACTAAATGGAGTATCTCTAACTGCAATGCAATTTCCCACTCACTCCTAAATAGGATGTTTTGAAACTTGTATGGTGGGCACCCAATTCAGCAGCTGACAGTCCACAGCCAGGAGCCTGGTGTCACTGTGACTTGAGTCTGCATTTAGAGCTAGGTTTTTTTATGGCAAGACCAAATTCTGCACTAAAGTACCATGTCTTTGCTCTGAGGGAGGAACATCCTTCCTTAAATTGAATCAGAAAAGAAAGCTCCAGAGAAGCATGCACTAGAACAAAGCTACATTTACACAGAGTAGTTCTGAGCCTTCAGAGACCTCAGCACATCTTGACACAAACTACATGGAAGCATCAGGCTTTCAGCCCATTTACAGAACGGCAAATCTCACCAATGAGCTGTACTTCTGAACGTGGATGTGCATGTGCCTTCCTCTAATCCCCTTTAGCTCAAAGAGATGCACAGATCAGCAGCTAAACAGCATGGGTTTACTAAAAGATCTAGTGCTGCCATCCTTTTCCCTAATAAAAATCAAAAGAAAGTAGGACTTGGACATTTGTGGTGATTTGGGCAGACCTTACTAAGAAATCAGGCTTGCTCACCCACTTACTTAATATGACAACACACATCAAACATGGGCTCAACTTGTCCTTTTTTTAGTCACACTAGACCATTCCTTGCCATGGAATGAAACTGAACAAAGCTCAACGGGGACAAAAAATGAAGAAGTAAGTGCAGAAATGATCTATCGCTTACATTACTACAAGAAGTGTGCTAAATTTATGGTGCCAACGCTGTTTTTTTCTAAATAAGCATTAGATTTTTTGTCAGAGGTTCTTTTTCTGCCTCCATCCCTGAAAATTCTTCATGATCAGACAAACAAATGAGAAAAAAACACTAACTGACAAGGCAGTAAGGCAGGATTTGAAGAGATGTTCCAGTAAAAACAGTCACAAAAGCACTCCCAGTTCAGCTAATTTAATTTCTGAAATAAATTATCTGGACGAGGTGAGTTTGTCCTCAGCTCACTAAGTACAGCTCACTACTGTACTTACTGTGCTAACCATTAGAGCTGCTGTTACTCTGATTTGTATCCACTCCTCCATGTGGAAAGAACAAGAGAAGAAATGCAAGCAGAAGTTAAAGCATCTGTACACTTCAGCCAAGAAACCTGGCAATGGACAAGGGTGCAGAATACTATAGAGAAGAGGTCCAACAAATACTCAGCTTCTTTCTGACTAGCACCAGTGTTCCTGACATCTAGCTAATTAATAAGAAATCAACAATAATTTCTTAATTTTGTAAACAATTTTTGTCAGCAGTTTGTTGGTAAAGTACTCAAACATACTGAAAGGAGAGTATTCTCTAAACAGCATCATGAATTTTGTACTTATTTCAGCCTCTGCAGCCAAACCATCTCCCCTTCTCTGTCCCTTCTAGTCAGTTATCTTCCTATTTCCCCTTACGAATAAAAGACTTCATAGATGTTGGAGGAACTTCAGCAGGCTTACTGTCTGATATGCAGCCTCTATCACTGTTATCACTTACCCATAGAGCAGGACCAGGAAGATCACCAGTAATGCCAGGGTGACTGTGGTACTATTCATTTCTAAGGAAGAAAATGCCAGGAGATCTACAGGCTCCATTTTTTTCCACTACAGCTCCAGCCTTGAGTGGTGCGTGCAGGGGAAAGTCTCCACAAGAGCTGATAAAGCTTTCCAGAGCTATATGAATGACAGCTGCAAGGAAACAGGAACCAAGAGAACAAAGCCACATCAAGTCAAGTACGAACTGCAAACCTTTCCTATTCTCATTGACTGCACACTGAGAGAGAACTTGAAGGTTCCCTGAGTGGTATGATGTAGCAATATCCCTCATCCCACTGTTGTTGACTGTCATGCCAGTAAATATTTACATACTCACCACTTGAGACATCAGTGCTGCTGAATAGGTTTTTAGACATCAAGTATGGGAAATTGGGGAAAGTATGGGGGAAAAATGAGGGTGAGAGAGCCTGACTATGGTACAGGCTGTGAAAGAATATAAAGACCCTTTAGGGGTGCCCTGGCATACAAAAAGTGGCATTCTCTGAGGCAACATAAAAATTCATTTCAAAATAAAAAAAAAATCATTTCAAAAACTCCTATTTCTCCAACATAAAAATTCATTAGTACTTAACCTCCAAAATGGTTATATACTTGAAACAAATGGAAGAAAGCAAACTTTAACTTATCACAACTAAAAGGAGGAATTAGCAGACAGCTCTTCTAATGTGATTATTAGAACACAGGTGTAGAAGCAAAAACTAATCAGCAGAAAAACCCAACTGTAGTACTAAGGTCCATAAGTCTGCATCTGTCACACTTCATAGTCCACACAACATTCTTTGGCTGTACCATCTCAGGTTCATGAGTACTACACCAAATTTTCCCGGCTCACTGCAGTGTTCCCCTTGGAGATACCATTAACCAGCCTTTCTGGAGATACTTTGGCTAGCCCTGCACTGTATTTCCAGTATTAGGGTTAACATCAATATGGCCACACCCACTAACTCTGCACTGTAGCACAGTCAGGCTGTCACATTTTCGTACACACATAAATGACCAAGCTTTGACTGCAGTTCAGAAAATGCTGTGTTTGTAATTTATGATTTCTCTTCTTTCTTCCATAATTTCCTGCCTGCACACTTCAATCCTGTTTCAAGAGTCTGATCCAGTCTAATTAGAAAGGTTAACCAGAAATTAAACCTTTAAGTACTTCTATGAGAGAAGACCACCAACCTGCCACACATAACATTATAAAGTGTCATTATCAAAAAAAATCTTCAAGTTTACAACAGCAGCAGCTTTTAAAACAGCAGCAGCTTGCAAGTAAACACTCTTGTCCATGACAAAATTCCCTCAGCTGCCCAGTATCATTTGTTACTTATTACACTAGAAGTACCCATATATGTAGTGCAGCTTTCCCACCTGTTCCAAACAACCTATTTGAAAGTTAAGGAAATCAAAACCACCTAAAAAACTAAGTTTGTGAATTATATGGCAACCTTGAGAAACAGTTATTCTGCAACGTCTGATTTCCATAACACACCAGATGAAAAGTGGTTTCTTCTCCTACAACCCCAAGGTAAAAGCTTAGATCTAATGTGTAAGACTTCTCCAATATCACTGTATTACATTTCCTACTCTTATCAGAGAAGTTAATAATATAGGTATCAAAAAAGTAAAGTCTCTAACACAATTGAGTTTAATTTTAAGAAGATCCAGCTCTACTCTAACTGAATCACTGCTATTTTGGTTCTCTGTGCTTCACAACTGCATTAATTCCCTCCCATCCTCAGATACTTGCAGAATACGTAAAAGGTGTTAACCAGCTCATCAGCTCCACAGAATAGCACAGCAGTTCACAGAAAAACCTTGCTTATTGTATTAACAATGCTATTGCTATTCTGGGTCAGTAATGGTCCTTACACTTTGCTGCTGCTGTCAAGTTCTCCCAGAACAACTGCAACAAGATTCAAGACCACTGGCACAATGAATCAATCAGTGGGTATAAGCCAATCCCAACCAGTACTCAATCCCATCTGACTTCAAAAAAAAAGAAACAATAAAAATAAAAT
Source organism: Tricholaema leucomelas (assembly GCA_013400475.1). Taxonomy (NCBI): domain Eukaryota; kingdom Metazoa; phylum Chordata; class Aves; order Piciformes; family Lybiidae; genus Tricholaema lacrymosa; species Tricholaema leucomelas. The sequence goes on along the minus strand of WAAF01000837.1, from coordinate 1,669,341 downwards.
ACCCATATGCATTAAATTCTCTTCAAAACACTAAAGCAGTCACCACAACTCTACAAGGTAAGAAACAACATTCTGATTTCACTGTACTTTAATTTACTTGGCTTTTTAACTAAAGGATGTGACCTTATTGCTGTCTACTACTACCTGAGGGGTGGTTGTGGCCAGGGGGAGGTTGCTCTCTTCTCTCAGGTGGCCAGCGCCAGAACGAGAGGACACAGCCTCAGGCTGCGCCGGGGGAAGTTTAGGCTCGAGGTGAGGAGAAAGTTCTTCACTGAGAGAGTCATTGGCTACTGGAATGGGCTGCCCAGGGAGGTGGTGGAGTCGCCGTCCCTGGAGCTGTTCAAGGCAAGGTTGGACGTGGCACTTGGTGCCATGGTCTAGCCTTGAGCTCTGTGGTAAAGGGTTGGACTTGATGATCTGTGAGGTCTCTTCCAACCTTGGTGATACTGTGATACTGTGACTGATGCCCTCCTATTAAATTTAATGGCAAAACTCATATTGGCAAACACAGAGTCAGTTACAGAACTCACTCATTTTTTTAAGCACTGGAGCCTTTTCCCAGTCGCACTGGGAGGAAGGTAGGATGAACAGCTCTTAAAAACACGCATTATAAAGAAAACAGCACATCAGCATCCAATTTGGAAAAGAACACATAATCAAGCTAACAACAGCAACCACCATAATTTGTGGTGTCAATGTTGAGATTTTCTTTTTTGTTTTGTTTTTAAGCTTCAGCACCTGCTTCTTGCTGAAGGGTTTTAACTTGGCACCTCCAACCCTTAAGAAAGGTGGCATGCAGCAGTGACTCTAAAACCCACCTGGTACACTGCTCAGCACTCAACCACAGAACCTCACACTCACAGTTACTATCCCAGAGTTAAGCATCTCAGCTTCATGAAGAGTCACAGAAATCAACATGATGCTTTGCAGCGTGGGGGCAAAGAGCCAGGAATGTAGATAGCAATGGTAACAGGCTGCCTACCAGTACTGCACCTCACTTTACAGGTCCTTCACATGAAAAATACCACCCTAACTAGTTAAGTCAGGCTGATTATGATGATGGTTTCAAAGAACTGCAGAGACAAAGTCCTCACTAACTGCATGCTGGAGGAAGCTAGAGACAAACATTAGTAGAAGAGAGCCTTTTCCTGTCAGATCGCTATGAGTCAACAGCACTCTCCACATTCACTTCCAAATGGCTTCACCAAGATTGCATCTACCAAGGTTCACAGCTTCTTGTCATGGTGCCATCTGAGCTCTTCCACAGCAAGTAAATTCCACAGATCATCAGCTTGTTCATCACCAACTTCAAAAACAACAACAAAAAGATGTTCAACATAAAGCTACACAAAAGACACACCATCTCATCCTTCACTTCATACCCTTGCTCTAACTGTAGTCTTGGTGCTCCTCAGCAAGTGGTAGACCTGCAAGATAGAAGCCATTTAATCCCTAACACCCAAAGCTTCAGCCTGCAGGGATGTTCACAGTAGTAAAGGTTTTAAAGGGAAGTACATTATAGCATTAAAAGTCTGAGAATTTGAACTGTTCCTCAGATGAAAAAAAGAAAAAAAACCCAAACTGGTACTCAGACAACCTAGGTTGTCCAGGAAATCTTCATGCCTTAAAGCCCTCTTGGCTATGAGTCCAAGAATATTATCTGTAAATGCTCTTCCAAAACAATGCATTTCAACTTCAAAATATATGAAAGTGTGGCAATGAGCCCCAGCAATGCTTGACATACACAAGTATCCTTCTGACATTAAACACACATCTTATTAAAATGCAGGATTATTATCTTCTCAGTAGACCTAAATCATGTTAAGAATTTTGACCTGTCTTCAAAGGATAGTGACTGGAAAATGTGTCATGTATTTTACAGGCTAACGACTACACCAGCTGGACCAACCACACACTCTTGCTAATGACCAAATTCAACTCCTCTTATGCTATTCTACCTTGTATGTTGTAGGTCTATAATAATCTAATTAAGGCTGAACCACACCAACTTTATGCTAGATGAAGGAAGTCTAGAAAGGTGTTAAGTTTTAATCTTATAGCAATTCACCTTTATAGAAATTTGTAACATAGCCTTCGGATCAAAAAAATTCTGTTATATAGACATCTTACCCACAAAATACTGTAAATTAAATACCAGAGAACAGCTTAAAAAAATAGTTTAAGCAGAAACTACTTTAGGTGTAAGTTTTAACAAAGCCCCTGTACAAAACTGCTCGTATATATGATATTAATTTATCTTAAAGACAAACACTCTTCCAAAGCCAAAATGAATTCCAAACACCTTTAAGACAGACCAATCAAAGAGATCAAAGACATTTCACAGAGGGATTTTTTTATATTTAAAACAACCTTAATAGCCAAAGTACTGGGAATGGTATTGCAATAGAGAGATTTACAGAGGCTGTCTGTGACTTCATTATTACTATCCTAGTTTAGGACTAAGAAGCAGATTAATCAGATGATTTTGTACTCCTGCATGATAAACTGTACCAATCTGCTTAGCAGACAGACCATGAACTCACTGGAGTACACTTATAAAGATCTTGCTTTGCATTCAAAATGGATGAGAGAACCATAATGATACCATGGAGTTGTGGAAGATTCTTGAACCACCTTGAAAGAACACATTTAAAAAACAAAAAAAATCCAAGCAACGTTAAAAACCCACATCCAAAGAAGCATGACAGAGGTGATTCTCTGCCTTTACGTCACTCTTCTGATACTCCCATCTTGAGTACTGTGTCCAGCTCTCAAACCCTCCACATAAAGACATGGGCCAGCTGGAGCAAGTCCAGAAGAGGACCACAAAGATCACCAGGGATCTGGAGCACGTTCCCTACTAAGACAGGCTGAGGGAGCTGGGGTTGTTCAGCCTGCAGAAGAGAAGGCTTCATGAAGACTTTATAGTGGCATTACAGTACCTAAAGGAGGCCTACAGGAAAACTAGAGAGGGACTTTTCATAAAGGCATGTAGCAACAGGAAAAAGCTTCAAACTGAAAGAGGTCAACCTATGTTAGATGTAAGGAAGTCATTCTTCACTGTGAGGGTGGTGAAGCACTGGAACATGTTGTCCAGAGAAGTTGCAGATGCCCCACCCTGGAAGTGTTCAAGGAAGGACAGACTGGATGGGGTTTGGAGCAACCCAGTCTAGTGGAAGGTGTCCTTGCACATGGCAGAGAGGTTGGAACTAGATGATCTTCGAGGTCTTTCTCAATCCAAACTATTATGTGATTCTACAATCACTCCAATGAACTGGACCTCAAAAAGCATAGACGGTAGCAGTGAAACCATGCTGAGGAAGCTGTTTTTGTGACACCTCCTACTGAGAAACAGGAAGACACTCTTTGATACTTAAATTGTTCTGCCAAGTCAGAACCTGGTTGTATTAACCTAAATGCTTCTCAGAAAACAGGCACCCAGCTTAAAAAAAATCTAGAAAAGCTAAAAAATGGTGCAAACTTGTGATTTGCTAAAAGATTTTATCTTAGTTGACTAAAAGCTGATACTTCAAATTCAGTCAATATCATAGGGGCTAAAAAACTCATTATGCTAACTAAATGTAGTGCTGCTGTACTAAGTCGCCCCTAAAGCAACAAGCTGTGAGATATCCTAGTTATTTCAAAGAACTCCACTTAGAAATAGCACAGATTTTGTGGTCAAAAGGAATGAAAGTTTCTTCCTCTTGCTGTGAGAGCTTGGAATGAGTTTCTAAAATAAAGTTACCTTTTCTAATAGTGGCATTAAGATCTTACAGCCCCAGTGAATTCCAGAGAAAGTAGAAATTAATGTAACATCTGCTGCCCGTGGCCAGGCATTTCTAAGCAAATTGACTTTATTATAGAGTCAGTAACTTGTTTATCTTTCTATAGCTTGCTTTAGAAACATTGATTTAAGAAATTCTAGAATTTCATTGTCCTATAAATTTGACTTGAAATAAGTAAAGACTTATGTTCATGGATCAATAGCTCCACATTGACAGCAAAAGTCAAAGAACCCTGTCTAGACTAGTCCTGTAGTTGCAGAGAGCCATAGAAATGTTTGCCTTTGTAACAATACCATGTTAAGAACTGTTATTTCTTCTGTGAAGTTCAGTTTTTAAACAACATGAAAGACACCTAGGCTTCTTTGTTAGATTGAAAAGCTACTCTACATAGCAAACTTGAGGCTTAAATTCTCCAAACTTTCAGTGCTGGACCACAAGCCAAAAAAAATCTGTGAAAAACTTAACAGAAGCACCTTGTTTTATAGCTTAATTAACTAAACTGTGCTTATCAACTTCTCTTTCATCCAGTAGCTTGTGGGGTTAACACTAAAACATATAAAGTCCAGTCCTTTTCACCATTTTGTAAACAGGAACATGTAGCATGCTGTTTTTCCCCAATTAATGGAAACATTTTGAGAGCTCAACATGCTATCTCTAGCTGCTACGTTCCCCACCTTACCTCTCCACTTTGCAGTGCCACAATTTTATTGGGAATCCTTTCAAAGCAATACAAATATTTCTTTAGAGAATGATTACACACACTCTCCTTTAGATTGGGGTACCCGCCTCAGAGGCAATTAGCCACAGCAACTGGCATTACACAGAGCAGTGCAATGGCTCCTGGACTGCCAGCTGGAGAAACTCTGCCCATAGTATCCTTTGAGTTACCCTAATGGGAGAAGGGGAGTTGAAGAACAAACAGAAAGGACAAAGGGGAGAATAGCAGCCATGAAGAGATAGATCTGACCATCCCATTGTAGAACAGCCATAGATAGCCACCCCATAATCTGCTTGTGAAAAGGACAAGCCGAAAGCTGGATAAACATGATGCTCAGGACCTCTTTCAAAAGCACCAGATTGCTAACACAGACCGTCGGCAGCTTGCACACATGCCCTGAAGATGATGCCAGAGCAAGGAGGAAACCCTCGTATAAACTACCCCTTAGCAAGGAGTTCAGGCCCAGTAGGCTGGATGTAGGAGGCACATAACTGGATCCGTCAGCACAGCAAGAGGTGAGCCAGGATCAGGACTATTCAAGAGGTCAGCCCTAAACTCAACATTCAATGGGGCTTCTAGGCCCATAGGCAGAATGTGTAACTGCACTGTCTCAGGCGGTGCCAGTCAGGACAATTAAGATCTACTGGTGCCCTCAGGACCTGATAGCCTCAGTACTAAAGCTAGACCAACCTGCAAAGCAGTACCACTGAGGGAAGATCACACAGGAACAGGTCCAGGTGGGTTTTGAAGCTCCCTAGAGAGGAAGACTCCACAACCTGTCTGGGCAGCCTGTTCCAGTGCTCCATCACACTCACAGTAAAGAAAATTTTGCTCGCATTGAGATGGAATTTCCTGTGACTGAGTTCATGTCCATTGTCCCTCATCCTGTCACTAAGTATCACTAAAAAGGGACTGCCTTCATCCTCCTGACAACTACCCTTCAGATATTTGTAGACACTGATAAGGTCCCCTCTCAGCATTCTCTTTTCCCGACTAAACAGCCTGAGGTCTCTCAGTCTTTCCCAGTTCTTCAGAAATTCTCCAAAGCATTCGTTTTAGGATGCAGAAGCATCCTTCCACAGGACACCAGAAGGTTCTCACGGAGAACACCAGGTTTCGGGTTTGCTAATGGTGCTCTGACTCCTGTAGGCAGACTGGGGGAAGCTGGTGCCCTTTTACCTCTCTTGCCTTTGAAAATGCTTCCCATGGTAAGTATTCCAAAATGACAATAACTGCACTGTGAACAATCATGTTGGATGTTTTCTGATAGCAGTGAGAACCCAAAAGGTATGGGGCACTGAAAAAGAGCTGTGACAGGAGAAGCCTCACGCTATGGGGCAAATGCAGAGACAATATAAAGTACATTTAAGAGCTTTATCTACACTCCTGCCTCTATCCAGAGGTTCTTCACTGTCTAAATTTATGCATCCTATAATGAATAATTCTTGGTAGATCCATGCCAAATATTCCCAAAGGCCTTCTTAGCTATATGAAAGGAAGCCCAAATAACTAACATGCAAATTGAAGCCCCTTACACACTGCAGAAGAGCCCATGTAACATATGGATAGCTTTAATCTAGCCCAGCCTTTTGTGCTCTCTCATTCATTGCTTTTTTGCTGCAGTCTTTTCTGCTGACCACTTGTACACTAATTCACCAAATCAGAAATCCTGTCAGCTTTGTCATTGTCAGCAGCTATGTTGTAACACAGACATCCATAACTCATGAGTGAGCAGAAAAAAGTGAAAAAACATAATTACACAATCACAAGACCAGAATTACCAAATAAGTTCTTACTGAAAGTCTTGGCTTAGTTCAGGTTTTCACTATAGCACTAGTTCTTCATTTGTGTAATTGTGACAAATACAGGTTTTACTGAGGACAAAGATGGTCAAGCCCTCAAAGCAAGGGGGGAGAAGAAAAGAAAAAAAAAAAAAAAAAAGTTTGAAAGCTGTGAAACTCGAAGGATTAGGGTTAAAATACTAATTAAAGTATTTTAATTGCTCACTTTAAAAAAAAAAAAATGCATGTCCTTCCTGCAGTCTCATGAATCTGAGAGTATATTTGTGATTTCGGAACACTTGAAGTTAGTAACACTTGTAACTGGATGTGAACTCAATAAGCTGATCTGTTAGCCATGAGAAAAGAGGTTAAATGTAAGACTAAATAATGTGACATGTAGGTTCAAACAGCAGGAAGAACCTAGCCTTAGCAAGATTTCAACTCTGCTGACACTCATGTTAACTTGATTTCTACGGCTGAAACGCAGATGGAATCTGAGCCTAAGGTTCACAGTAAAAATCCAGCCTCCTGCCTTCTGCTGCCTTCTACCAAGTGGCAGGTAAGCACCATCTTCGACTGTGAGTGGACTAGTGCAAAAATGAACTATGTATCCTTCCTAGATTCACTGAAATAAGTATCTGTATTTTTTTTAAATAAACCATGGAACCAAACTTTCAGCCATTATACTTTACGGTTTTGCTGGCTGCTGATCAGAGCTGAGGTTCATGGAAAACCACAGCTCTGTGACAGCCAGAGAGGACTGCTTTGTACTTGCCACAGAGCCTAACAAAGTCTTCAAGCTCTGTAGTCTCAAGGCGTTTTTTCAAGCAATCCTTAGAAGTTGCTTTCTATTCTGAACATGCTGCTGTTTTCTTTACCTTCAGCCAATTAAGTCAGATAAGCTCAATTGAGCAACTGCAATGATAAATCATCTCTAGTACGAACACGGCCAGCAGCCCTGGCAGCTGTCCACTTTTAACTGCAGCACTTCATCCTCATAATACATTTTAATGTATTCATTTTAACTCAGAACAACCATGAACTGCAGAGACTTCCTCCTGGTCCAACTCATAGTTAAACTTACACAACAACCAAAATGACATGATGAGATCTCTGGCCTAGCACCAAATCCTACAGCTATCACCAAAATTTAAACTAGGTGCCTTGGAAGAGGTCCCCTTAGAGGGACAGGCACCCTAATGTATGGGGTACTTCCTCCTTAGGAGAAAGTCTCTCTCTGTGTCAGTTCAGACTAACCAGAGAAGCCAGCAGCTACCCAGATGCACGGCAAAGGAGATGTGACTACTTCAGATAGCACTGAGACAGAGGGATGTTATGATTTCACTATAATTCATTTACCTTACATTTGTAAGCAAAGTGACACATGAATGCAAAAAGCCAAGTGGAGTAAGCTAAAGGGAAATGAGGGAAATGGTTTTCAGATGGGACCTACATTTATGTACAGCAAGAAGCCAAGAGCAGGAACAACAGATGGGACACCAGACAAAAGCATCACCACACAACAGATAAAAAATGTTTCTTCCAGTCACCTTTGCCTTGGTTTCCCTTGGCCAATTCTGTGGAGCTGGGAGGCATCAAATGAGGTAACTGGGTGCTGAGAGAGGCCTCTGCAGATGTACAGAGGCATTTTAATGGTGCAGCAAGGAATGGCATTCTTCCAAGTCTGGTGTAGATAGATGCACTCTGTCCCTGTGTGATGCTCCAAGCTCTCTGAATGGAAAGTACCAACTCCAAGGGTAAAATATTGTTTGTCTCTTAATATATGTAACTTCAATTAACCTTATTGTAGCATTGTGGGTACACTGAGAAGATTACACTCCTCAATGTGCAGTTACAGTCGTATTGGAAATGCCACGTTACACACTTTCTATTAGGGCTCAGGACTGCTACCAAGTTCAGGACTGCTACCAACCTCAGAAAACAGGGATTTATAGTGAAAACACTGAAACACTCAGTTTCAGCAGATAGGAAATAATGCTATACATTTAATTTCTCCTTCCCAGCATATACATTGACAAAATACAAACAATATGTATTTCTACACTTAGAACAGAAAAATGTATACATTGCTTAGGGTAACCTTTGATGTAAAAGGGGACGATGGAAAGAGCTCAAAGTGGAAAGAGCATTCTTTTGTATTTCACAGAGTTACTAAAATTGCAATAATGACAAAATTCAGCAATTTAAATTTAGTAGTTTGTGCTCTGGGGTTGGATTCTGAATGTACCTTTTTAAAAGAACAAGTTATGCTTCGATGGTCAGCAAGAAGGTAGGACCTCTCCCAAATACCTTCAGCCTCTATAAAAAAAAAAGGGCTGTTCAAATAACACTGCAAATCAAGTTGCTATCCATTGCAAAAATGATTGTTCCCTGTATATTATCTTCTACATGTAACGTGGTCCCTAGTTTCTTAACATTACCACGGAGTAAAATTTGGACTAGAAATTAGTGGACGTGCTAATGTAATACCCAAAACTGTTTGGCAAGAGAAAAACAAGCAGGGCTGTGGGGGCTGTGGCATTTGGAAATCTCTTCAGATATTAATAGCAACAGCAGAGATGGGTCAATATAATGCTATTAGCTACATCACACTGTTTGGCCTCTGATACGTGCAAGAAAAGGAAAAACGAAACCAACACAACTGGGTTTTGGGAGGTATGCTGCTGTTGGCTAAACAGGAAAATCCATGCCTGTTTTACACATTGCAGCCTGACTGGCAGGCAGGGAAAGGTGTAGAGAGGTGGACCTACATTTTGCTGGCCAAGCCCTCACCTCCAGGAGGGAGAGACTGTTACCCACATAGAGCTCACAAGGTGCAAGAGAGGTTCCATCATCCTCCTTCTTGGACACATGCCCTGCCCCAGGGTTTTGGTGACATCCCTAGACATGCCACTCCTCTGGAGACAGAGCTGCTAGTCCTGCAGTGGCTCTCACTGACTGGGTTAAGTTGGTGTACATGGTGCCAGTGCACAGGAAAATATCAGCACGGCTGCATGTAGATTTGTTCCTTAGCTTTTATGTTAGTGCTGCTCACATTTGGAAAAGTTTCTCAAATGCATAAAGACTTTCAGATTCAAATTCAACAGTCCTGGCTCACTGGAGAGGTCCCCAAAGACTGGAAGCTGGCCAATGTGATGCCCATCCACAAGAAGGGCCAGAGGGAGTGCCCCAGAAGGTTAATAGGCCTGTTAGATATTCTGGCTTGCCTCACCCTTCTGCTGATGGGGGAAGCAAGGGTGGGAGGAAAACAAAGGCTTGAGCCATTATGTCCCCTCACAAAGTGATAAACAGGTACCCACAGGTGTTTAGGTACTTGTTGGTGTCTTGCCCAAATAAGGGTGAGCAAGCCCTGGTTTCACCTAATATGGTCAGTTTGCAAACGCCATTTTGATTGGTAAATCTGTGTGGCCAAAGGAGCCATTACACTCAGGCAAATAACAAACACTGAGCTAAGTTGCAAGCAGCTGTGTTGCTTCTGCCTTACTGCTCTTGGACAATATGTTCTGCTCTGCTCTGCCTCCTACTTCAGACCAGCTTAGCCCTGATATTTGGGGCTTGAACTATTTGAAAACTTAAGTGCCTCAAGTTTCCCATTAGAAGGCATTTAAGTGTCTCACGATGTGGCAAGAAGTGCCCCTGACATCGTGCTCCCTGCACATCTGCAAGAGATCCTGCCTGCACTTCTACAAACCTCTGTGCCAAGCGGAACCAGGATCAGCTCAGAGATCATCTGCCTCTTTCCCAGCACCCTGGGAAAATCTAGAAGCCTCTCAACAGCTGAGCAGTTCCAACACTGGTATGAAGGAGCCAGAGACTATCTTGAAATTTCTACTCCACTGCAGTGAGTAAGCACAGACTTTGCCTAGGGCTCCAGGCTGCCTATTTATAAGTGAGGCAAAGCCATTTTGTGGCTAAACTTTTCCAAATTTTCTGATTCTCCTAAATGAGTGAATTGCCCATAAGCATCCTTGGGAAGAGTTTCACTGACTGAATTAGAACCCAAATTTAACTAGTTCATGTATAGTTTGTGGGTGGGGCATTTGGAATTAAAATTAACTACATATTTTATAACTCCTGCCTGATTAATTGCCCAAACTAAATCAAGGAGGAAATGGGAAATTAGAGACCTGTCAACCTCACCTCAGTGCCAGGCAAGGTCATGGAACAGGTCATCTTGAGTGCCATCACAAAACACCTACAGGATGGCCAAGGGATCAGGCCCAGCCAGCATGGGTTTAGGAAGGGCAGGTCCTGCCTGACCAACCTGATCTCCTTTTATGATCAGGTCACCTGCCTGGTGAATGTGGGGAACGCTGTGGATGTAGTCNCTGGGGACAGAGTGGCTGGAGAGCAGCCAGGAAGAAAGGAACCTGGGGGTACCAGTAGACAGAAGGCTGAACATGAGCCAGCAGTGTGCCCAGGTGGCATCCTGGCCTGGATCAAGAACAGTGTGGCCAGTAGGACAAGGGAGGTTATTCTGCCCCTGTACTCAGCACTGGTCATGCCACACCTTGAGTCCTGTGTCTGGTTCTGGGCTCCCCAATTCAAGAGAGATGTTGAGGTACTGGAACGTGTCCAGAGAAGGGTGACAAAGCTGGTGAAGGGGCTGGAACACAGCCCTATGAGGAGAGGCTGAGGGAGCTGGGGTTGTTTAAGCCTAGAGGAGACTCAGGGGTGACCTCATTGCTGGCTACAACTACCTCAAGGGAGGCTGTAGCCAGATGGGAGTCAGTCTCTTCTCCCAGGCAACCAGCAATAGAATAAGGGGACACAGTCTCAAGTTGTCTCAGGGGAGATCCAGGCTGTATGTAAGGAGGAAGTTCTTCACAGAGAGTGATTGGCATTGGAATGGGCTGCCCAGGGAGGTGGTGGAGTCGCCATTCTTGGAGGTGTTCAAAAAAAGCCTGGATGAGGCACTCAGTGCCATGGTTTAGTTGATTGGATAGGGCTGGGTGATAGGTTGGACTAGATGATCTTGGAGGTCTCTTCCAACTTGGCTGATTCTATGAAATGCCCCTATAAATTACTTTCCATTATAGACATATTAGTTGTGTTGCTAATGCTGTAAACAATATAAACATCAGATATGCCAGAAGTCTGTGAGGAGTATGGAAAATCTAAGCTGAAAAGCACCTGTGAGCCCTCCCCACTACAGCTGCTGGGTTTTTAAGGTAATGGATTAATTGGCAGAAGGTTCATCACTTCTTACCAACACATCTAACAGCTGTGGGTAACCAACATTCCTGCGTGCTTTATTTGTGAAGGACACCAGTTCAGTAGCTTTCTGCTTTCCACCTTTTCCTATGACAGCAGCCCTGGTGCCTGCGGTGTACAAATCTAACGCACCCAAAAGCCATACCTTCGTGTTGACCCTGAGGTGCCAAGCCTCTGAGCAAGGAGGAAACTGCCTCATTGTCCAAACCTGTTCACTACTTGCCAGTATCTGCAGAGATTAACAACAAAGCTACTTTATTACCATTTAAAGGGCAATGCAATTCCCAGCAGAAACCAGAATGGCCTTTTTCCTCTTAGGTGAGGCCTTTACTATAACTAACTCCTGTCTTTCCTTCTGCCTTTCTCATTTCAATTTTCTCTTGCATCAGCAGTCTTAGTTGAAAGTTCCCACTCTGCTTCTGCTATCTTCAGAGGGCCCACTGCTTGCAGTGTCACCCAAGAAGCAGTAGCTGAGAAGCAGTGTTACTGGCCATAAGCAGTTCAAACAGCAAATTTGCAGTTTTCAGCATAATTAGTAAACTACTTGTAGGATGGGACCATCAGTGTATAACTGTCATTGAACCCCAGTGCCTGAGCATTCAGGATCACCATCAGATGTTGTTCAGCCCTGGAAGGCCTGCAGAGCACTCTCATGCTATTTCCCAAAGCTCTCTGGCAAATTTACACTCAAGCGTAAGGACCAACAGCAAGTCTGGAATAGCTTCCCAGGCACCTACTTGTCAGAGGACCACAGCCAAAATGTTCAAGAGCGCTTTACCCAACCTATGAAGTCACAAAGCCACTTCTCTCTGGGATGATTTGACCACCACTCTGTTATATAAAGCAGGATGAAGAAACTGAAGCATCTCCAAGGGTTTTTACTGTACTGATCAGCATAGCCCAAAATTTCCAATTACCTCCAGTTGAGCAAATCATAGAATCATAGAATGGTTTAGGTTGGACGGGACCTCACGGATCATCCAGCTCCAACCCCCTGCCATAGGCAGGGACACCTCCCACTAGAGCAGGCTGCTCAAGGCCTCATCCAGCCTGGCCTTAAACGCCTCCAGGGAGGAAGCATCCACAACCTCCCTGGGCAACCCGTTCCAGTGTCTCACCACCCTCACTGTAAATATCTGCTTGTATATTGTGCTAAGCTGCAAATATAAAGCATCATTCAATTTGCAGAGCCTGCTGAGTCTAGTCTGAGTGATTTCCAAAGTGGGGAGGGGGCAGGTAACACCTAAACCAGCAGGGACACTGAAACAAGGAAACATACACAGGCAAAAGCTGTCGCAGGCACTTATGCAAAAATTGTGTTTGGCAATTTCTTTCTACTGTGATCCAGGAAAGTCAACTTAAAAGGGAAAAACAAACAAACAAACAAAAAAACAACCCAAACAACCAAAGTATTTTAAAAGCAAGCTTAAGTTCGGCAAGAAGCTGGGTGTTACTCCTTAGAGAAAAACTTGCAGTCCCTAGTGGGATTCCCTTCTTCACCTTCTTGTAAAACCGCATGACTATTCCCAGGAGCCAAGAGCCACACTTCTAACCACAGCCACAGGGGACAAAGACACCTACACGGCTGGTCCCACACGCTAACACCGCAGACGCTTCCACAAGCCAACCCCAATAGTGTGTCCCAGGAACAACACAGCAAAACCTCCCCGCCAAAAGCACGGGGCGAGGAGGACCAAGAGGGGCAAGAGGATTTACCGCTCCCCTCCTCCGCCAACTCTCTCAGCAAATCTTAGTTGCTCCTTACCTTTACATTTCTCCTTTGCTTTCTCCACCGGTTCCTGGTTGGGCTGCCAGGAGGTATCTGCTCTGCAACGCCCCGAGGGGAGCGGTGGAGAGCAGATTGATCGCTGCCTCCCACGAAACAGACAGGTGCTTGAAAATCAGCCCTGGGCCCAGCAGCGAGGCAGGAGCCGCGGGAATACAACTCCCAGAAGGCCCCGGGACTCGCTGCCCTTCTTCCCGACAGTCGTCTCCTGCCTTGCCCTCCGGGGGTTGTAGTTCTAAGGCAGCACCAGCACACCGTCGCTGCCGCTCCCGCAGACCAGCTGGGACGGGAGGCGTTGCCTGGCTGCGAAAGAAATAAACGCGCCCAAATCTATAACTTTGGTGTTTAGGGTTTTCTTTTGAAATATATATATACACACATATATATATGTATGTGCACACACACACACACACACGCGCACACACATGTACGTATATGTGTGTGTGTGTAAGTATTGAAAAGCAAGTATTTTTGTTTTCTGTGAGGCAAAAAGGGAAGTTGGTGTCCTTGCACTACTCTTCGATTCTGGTAGGGATTTGGCTGCTGCAAAGGTGGTAGAGGGGGAAGCTCATAAGCAAGTATTGCTAAATAACTTCACAAAATCAGATGGGAAAAACGTAGATGTTCCCATACACTAATTAGTTAATGACTAGCCTCAAGCCTACAAACATGCCCATGCTTAACTGTATCCTCCACTGAAGTGAACGCAATTGAATCTCATACTCCAGTTGCTCCAGAAACTCGAGGCCTCTGGAAATTACTAAGCATGGCTCAGTAATGGTGAGATTTTAGAAGTAATTAAGGGCTTATCCACACTGGGAGTTGTTGCAGAGCAGCTTCATTTGTGTAACTCCCCTTCCTGTGCTGGACATCTATTTCATACTAGTACTGCTTTATTCTGAGTTCATTTGCACCATTTGAACTCTTGAGTTCTCAAGCTACGTTTGCCTGAATTAAAGGACTTGGTCAAGGTGAGCTTAAACTGTATGTTCACCTTTTACCTTGTGTTTGGGTCTTTATTTAAGCATCTCTTCCCAAAAGACAGGAATTTCTTTTGAAAACTAGAGGTGAGTTTTCTCACACAATTGCTGCTGTCCTGAATTTGGGAGATCAGTAGGAGCTAAATGTTACAAGAGTCACCAAAAAACTCTTTCAGAGCATGGCCCTGTTTGCCTAACTGGGAATGTTTGATTTTCTAATACCAAGAGGAATACTGTGCAGAAGACAGAACACTCTCCTTTCAGAGTAAAGTCTCCTCTTAGTAATTAGTCTTTGTGGGTAGCAAGTTTTAACAATACTTAATGGAGAATACAAAATTCATAATCTGTCCAGAGTGTAGTCAAAGCCATAGAGTTTTGCCCAAATTTTATTAACTGTATATGCATCAAAAACTTAATGTTAATGTACAACAAGCCTGAGACGGTCTTCCAAGCCCGGGAGGTGCTAAGGTTATGGATATATAAACAGCTCCCCTTTACTTGAGGTGTGGAGAGGAAGAAGTCCTAGATAAAAGAAAATAAATAATGCATGAGTGATACAGGAAGTTTTAGTGCACAGACAGGTAGTACTCATGAAGACTTCTCAGCTTCCACACGGCACCATGCCACAGCTGGATCTGTGCAGTCATATGGCAACATTCCTAAATGAAGACTTCCCAGACCTTGGGACGTGATGGGGAGGTAGACACAGAGTCCTGCCAGAACTACAGAGGACCCACGCTGCTCCCTGGCTTGTAGTGCTGAGGCACAGCCTGGCTCTGCATGGGAATGGTGGGCAGCTGCAGGACTTCTTTGCTCAGGTCAAACCACTGAACTTCTGGATGTGTGTTTGGCCCAATAAAGAGTTTTGTTGCTTTGCAAGTCACTGCAGCTTGTCTTGAACTTCTAGGACAAGCTGGCAGCATATGAATAGCATACTTAAGCCATAACCCAGATAGGTCTTCCAGGATAATTGAGATTGTACATTATATGGCTTTTAAAAGTAAGTTTTCATAGACTTGCTAGAAAAATGTGATTTTTGACCTAACACTTTTCATTCCAAGATTTCTGAATAATCTTTTTTAATGCAAGTGGGGGGAGGGGGGGGGGAAGGAGCGTAGAAAAAAATAGTTATGTTCTTTTGACTTCAGTTGAAGCTCAGTTGATAGAAGATCTATTAATCACCAGCATGTGATTTACATCAAGAATGACTGTAGTAAAGCAGAGACACAGAAGAGCTGGAATGGATTTCTTCCCAGGATCTTGCAGCTTTAAGAGTGGGGCTATGTTCATTTTCTCTTTTTGTTCTGAACTTGTAGCATTTGGTTGACTGAGGCTGTATTTCTTACTAAAAATGAGCTGTAAGAGAACTGCTTTTGTGAACACACAGGATTATTATTTATTCCAGCAGGTATTTTGTTAGTTCCTGACTCTGCAAAGATTTGCATAACTACATACTCCATGAATAAGTCCATTGAAATTACTAAGGTCTGTCTAATATTTTCATCTCCAAATTTCCCAGAACAACACTGGTCTCAGTCATATATTATTTGCAAGAATTCACAGATAAAATCAGACTAAAGAGGAAGTATGGATTATAGCACTAAGACTCTTATTGTTTCATTGAAGCAGGGAAATCTACTGGAAACTATATTTTCTGTAAACATTGATTTGACCCTGGCTAAGTTTCTTCCCTCTCCAAGGGACTGACTGACATGGGGACCCTCCGCCCACTCCATTCACCTAACTGCCCCTAATGCAGAGCTGAAAGAGATCCCATTTGTAAGTATGACAGAAAGATGAACACCATTTATTTTTCCCATAGGGAAAAGAGAAGCAAAATCCAGATGCAGATGATTTCTCAAAAGCAGAAGGCAGGACAAGAGAAAACAAACAAACAAACAAAACATTTAATGACAGTCATGTCAGAGCTAATAATCCTATTGCCCTTCACAGGGGAGCTTTCTTAAACCAGCCTGCATCTCCTTGAAAAAGGAGATCCATCTCAAAGAAAAATGAGTCAAGTTTGTGTTGCCATTTAACTTTATACCTGTTAAAAGCTTTCCATGTTACATCCATATTGTAAAAAGAGCAGAGCTCTCCTCTTAAAGACCTAGTAGGCGAGGTGTAAAATGGAGGTAATGCTAAAACAATAACCTTGAGAAATGCTGAGCAGCAAACCAGAAAGCCAAACTGCTCCTGTTTCTCCTGAATACCTTTCACAGCAGCACCATGGTTTCCTGGACTAAGATAGGAGCTGTTGCTGCCATCTCACCCTGTCCCGAGCAATATCCTGCTCTGCCACGCAGCCTCAGGGTATTTGCAGGGTATTTTCACTGGTGCTTGACTGACCACAAGTAAGCTCCAAAGTCAGGCTCTCTACCAGTGGATCAGATGGCAAATACAATGTGCACGATACTGTAATTTGCTTCTTCATAACCTTGATGACACGTTAGAAGCAAAACTAGAGGGAAGCTTATGGGATGTCAGTTCCTCACCCTGTGACCTAACAGAAAGGGTTTTTCTCCCTCTGCTTGTGAAAGACTCTGCTCTTATCAGTCTTGGCCCTTGTGGTAGACAAATGAGTCGTGGAGGAAATCTGTGCAGGAGAAGCTGCAGAAGGAGCTTGGATCCTGGCGGGCATTGTTCTTGCCAGCAGATGGAGCAGGGCTGGCACAGGAAGAGTGAGCTGTAGGAGCATAAGGCCCTTCTGCCTCTGTCCCCTGTCCAGCGAGAAGCTTCTGCCCTGCCCCTGCCCTGGAGGAATCTCACCTTTGTTGCAGGAGGTCTTTCTCCTTCCCTCCACTGGCTGAAGGGCCCATCCCAAAGCTCTGTACAGAGAGGCAAACCTTTTCATGGGCTGCTTCTCTGCACCAGTGCATGCAGAAAGCTGAAGGCAGAGAGGGGCTGAGTGTAAAAGCATTTATCTCTGTTTCTCGACTAGTGCATGAATGTCCATGCTCATATGTCCACAGACAGCCTTTTGTGGACTACCTTGACTAAGTGGCCGCCTGCCACATAACTGTGCTCACCTATTTCTCCTAAATTGGTTCATTTTCATTGTCATTGTCTGTAGTGACCAACTAGATTATTTCCAGTCTTGTTTCTGTTTAGTTTAAGTCAGGATCAACATGAAAGATGAATATCTTCATTTCAGGTCAGCAAATTAAAGCTAATGAACTAAGAATGACCAGAATCCCATGGTAAAAAATAGGATAGAATAGAATAGAATCAACCAGATTGGAAGAGACCTCCAAGATCATCCAGTCCAACCTAGCACCCAGCCCTATCCAATCAACTAGACCATGGCACTAAGTGCCTCATCCAGTCTTCTCTTGAACACCTCCAGGGAAAGTGACTCCACCACCTCCCTGGGCAGCCCATTCCAACGGCAAATCACTCTGTGAAGAACTTCCTCCTAACATCCAGCCTATACTTCCCCTGGCACAACTTGAGGCTGTGTCCCCTTGTCCTGTTGCTGGTTGTCTGTCAGAAGAGACCAACCCCACCTGGCTACAGCCTCCCTTCAGGTAGTTGTAGACAGCAATGAGGTCTGCCCTGAGTCTCCTCTTCTCCAGGCTAAACAACCCCAGCTCCCTCAGCCTCTCCTCATAGGGTTTGTGTTCCAGGCCCCTCACCAGCTTTGTTGCCCTTCTCTGGACACGTTCCAGCACCTCAACATCTCTCTTGAGTTGAGGAGCCCAGAACTGGACACAGTACTCAAGGTGTGGCCTGACCAGTGTTGAGTACAGGGGCAGAATAACCTCCCTTGTCCTGCTGGCCACACTGCTCCTGATCCAGCCCAGGATGCCATTGGCCCTCTTGGCCACCTGGGCACACTGCTGCCTCATCTTCAGCCTACTATCCACCAGTACCCCCAGGTCCCTTTCCTCCTGGCTGCTCTCCAGCCACTCTGTCCCCAGCCTGTAGCACTGCTTGGGGTTGTTGTGGCCAAAGTGCAGAACCCTGCACTTGGCCTTGTTAAATCTCATCCCATTGGCCTCTGCCCACCCATCCAGCCTGTCCAGGTCCCTCTGCAGGGCTCTCCTACCTTCCAACAGATCAACACCTGCTCCTAGCTTGGTGTCATCCACAAACTTACTGATGCTGGACTCAATCCCCTCGTCCAGATCATCAATAAAGATATTGAACAGGACTGGGCCCAGCACTGATCCCTGGGGAACACCACTAGTGACTGGCTGCCAACTGGATGTGGCACCATTCACCACTACTCTCTGGGCTCAGCCTTCCAGCCAGTTCTTGATCCAGGACAGAGTGAATCTGTCCAAGCCATGAGCTGCCAGCTGTGCCAGGAGCTTGTTGTGGCAGATGGTATCAAAGGCTTTGCTGCAGTCCTGGTAGACTACACTCACATCCTTCCCCACATTCACCAGGCAGGTAACCTGATCATAAAAGGAGATCAGGTTGGTGAGACAGGACCTGCCCTTCCTAAACCCGTGCCGGCTGGGCCTGATCCCTTGGCCATACTGTAGGTGTTTTGTGATGGCACTCAAGATGACCTGTTCCGTGACCTTGCCTGGCACTGAGGTCAGGCTGACAGGTCTGTAGTTTCCTGCCTCCTCCTGCCTTCTCGTGGATGGGTATCACACTGTCCAGCTTCCAGTCTTCAGGGACCTCTCCAGTGAGCCAGGACTGTTGATAAATGATGGAGAGTGGCTTGGCCAGCTCCTCTGCCAGTCTCTCAACACCCTAGGATGGATCCCATCCGGTCCCATGGACTTGTGAGGATCCAAGTGGCTCAGCAGGTCCCTTAATTCTTCCTCATGGATTACTGGGCCCTGACTCCATTTGCCACTTCATGACTCCATTTGCCACAATCAAAGATGGAGATGGAAACAGAGATGAAGTATTGTTTTTCTGCTGAGCCCTGGGCATAGAAATGAATGGAAAAATATATCAGCATTCTTGCTCCTAGCCTCTTGACTTGGGGCCTGTCTTCAAGACTGATTCTCTCCCACCTATTTTTCCATTCTTTTCACCTGCTTTTTTGGTGAGATTTTGAGGCAGGTCCTTCTGCATCTCCCACCCATTATATATATATATAGCATGACCAGCTTAGTGGATGAAGGAAAGTCTGTCAGTATTGTCTACCTGGGCTTTAGTAAAGCATTTGACATTGTCTCCCACAACATCCTCCTGGAGAAAATGGATGCTAATGACCTGGAAGAGTGGACACCCCTGCGTAAAACCCTGCTTGGATGGCCAGGACCAAAGACTCCTGGTGAATGGAGTTAAATCCAGTTGGTGGATGGTCACAATGGGTGTTACCCAGGGATTGACTGGGACCAGTCCTCTTTAATATCTCTATCAGTGATCTGGATGGGGGGATGGAGTGCACACTCAGTAAGTCTGTGGATGGCACTAAATTGGGAGTGAGTGTTCCGCTTGAGGGTAGAAAGGCTCTACAGAGACTTGGACAAGTTTGAATCAATGGGCTGAGCTCAATTGTATAAGATTTAACAAGACCAAGTACCAAGTCTTGCACTAGGGTCACAGCAACTCTGTGCAATGCTACAGGCTCGGGGAAGAGTGGCTGGAACTCTGCCCACCAGAAAGAGTGATGCTCAGGTGGCCAAGAAGGCCAGCAAGATCCTGACCTGTATCAGAAATAGCATGACCAGCAGGACCAGTTGTGTTACCTTGTACTCAACACTGGTGAAGCCACACCTCGAGTACTGTGTTCAGATTTGGGGCCCACACTATGAGAAAAATATTGAGGTGCTGGAGCATATCCAGAGAAGGGCAATGAACCCAATGAAGGACCTGGGGAATAGGTCTTATAAGGGGTGGCTAAGGGAGCTGGGGCTGTTTTAGTCCAGAGAAAAGAAGACTGATGAGAGACCATATTGCTCTCTACAACTGCCTGAAAGAAGGTTGTAGTGAGGTGGGTATTAGTCTCTTCTCCTTAGTAACAAGTGATCAGATGGGAAGAAATGGCCTCCAGTTGCATCACAGGAGGTTTAGATTGAATATTGAGAGAAACTTCTTCACTGAAAGGATTATCAAATACTGGAATACACACCCCAGAGAAGTGGTTGAATCACCACCCCTGGAAGTGTCTAAAATACACAGAGATGTGCTGCTAAGGAACATGTTTTAGCACCTAACATGGTAGAGTTAGATCATGGTTGGACTGTATGATCTTAAAGGTCTTTTCCAACCAGAACAATTCAAGCTTTGAAGGTCTGAGATCATAGCCTTCCTGTTAAGCACACATCAGTGCGTTGGTCTTATCACATGATCGCTGCAGATGCAAGTAACACAAGAGGTGGAGGTGAGGAAAGTACTGGCCACTGCATTTTGTTTTGCCAATTTGAAGAGGGACATGATAGACCCCAGCATGAGTCAGTTCAGTGCAGGTCACTCCTCTGCAGGTAGCAGGTCTCCTCATGGTGAAGGCAGTCCAGGGCATGAGAAGGGACAGCAGGCTCCAATATCTCCTCAGTGGGTATCACTGAGTGGACATTATACTCAGACAGTGGATAATACAGATGCAGTGCTGCTAATGTGTGCATGGTTCAGTGCAGATGTAAAGACAGACAGGTTATCTTATGAGTAATGTGAAGTGCTGTGCAGGAT
Source organism: Tricholaema leucomelas (assembly GCA_013400475.1). Classification (NCBI taxonomy): domain Eukaryota; kingdom Metazoa; phylum Chordata; class Aves; order Piciformes; family Lybiidae; genus Tricholaema lacrymosa; species Tricholaema leucomelas. Next base: position 1,648,459 of record WAAF01000837.1, on the reverse strand, counting down.
ACAACTGCACAGAATAAATACTGCCTTGTTTGCAGAGGGAGACATTTGCAGGTAACACAAATATTCCCTCTTTTGCCTTTTGGTTTTCGGTATTCATTTTTGGAATCAGTTCATTCTTCTTCTTCAAAGGAGTGGGAATATTTTTCTTTGTTTTGTTTTTGTTTTTTAAAAGCAGCTCTTTTGTTTATGTCCTATATAAGATCTTTACCATTATTAATTAAGACATCACCTGATGTTATGCCTACAGGGGCAAATACAAGCTTTGTAAATGGAAAAGTACATTGGTATCTCATTTGCTTAATAACAGTCTACAGATCTGAAGCCAAAAGGTAGCTGTGTAGCCCTAGTATGTTCAAAAACTTGATGTCATATTTATTTTATCCTTTGTAGAAAAAGTAGATATTATCAACAATCTTAAAGCTCATACCTGAGAAAGGACAGTAAGAAACCAGAATGATTTGCATTATATCTTTTACTTTTTTAGCAGCAGAAAGAGGTCCTGTTGCAGAAAATGCCTTTGACACAGATGTTTGAGTGATCTGCTAGATAGGCAGCAAGGAATAGCATTGTATATGCTTTTTATGGGGTATTAGAAATCCAAAGTGGCCAAGTTTTCTGATGGAAAAGGCAAAATATTTCAGGATTTGAACAGAGCCACCATCTGCATCGGAGCAAGCCCAGACTAATTGACTGTGAGTGTGTGTGTATGTGCACACGTGCGTGTGCATGTGTGTGTGTTGCAGAGGGACATTCTTTGCTTCAGTGCTGTTATAATTCCTTTAAATATTTATTGCTGGAATGTAAATTCTGCTGAAAACTGAAGTCTTTGCTTTGGAAAAAACAGACCATCACCTACCACGAGTGTTGTCGCTCAGTGGAATATCCAAGTCCCTTTTGGAGAAACAAAAGGATTTGGTTATGTAAACAGGTCACTGCATTGAATTATAGAAGTGTGGGGGGGGAAAAGAACAAAAACCTGCTGACTGCTGGTTGAACCATTCCATGGCTATGTGTGAACTGAAGTTCTGCAGAACTAGCAAGAAGCAGAGCAATATTAAAATGAATTGGTTACAAATAGTGGAAATAGTCCAGCAAGAATATTAGAATAGGCAGCTGTAAGGATGGCTTTGGGTTTAGTTTGGTTTGTCTGCATTTTGAATGTAAACCATTAATACACTCTTTAAGGAGGCTGAGGATGGGAGAAAACATTGGCTGATCACCCTAAAACCCAGGAAAATAAAAAAGGTTCTCACATTGCTGGATTAAATAACAAACTAGAATGGGTTTATACTTCTTACGTTTCTATGAAAGCTTTATTTCTTGATCACTTCCAGACCCCAGAAGGTTATTAAAAATCTACAAAGAGAGAAGAAATTTGACATTTATATGAGCTTTAAAGCTTACTTGGGGACCCCAGCTTGTTACTGGGATAAGACAGAGTAAACCTGTAACATGAAAAATATTGATCATCAAAAAGAGGGACTAAGGACCAGTCTGGCACTACCAACACCTGGGAATGGATTTGTCACATAATCTTTGGGGTTACATTTTATTGTAGAGCATCAAAACTGGAGTAGGCTGGTATGGATAGTACCAGTGCTTAGACTCAGGTATTTGTATCACTTTAAACCCCACTGTCATTTCAAGGATATAAATAGGCTTGGAAAAATCAGATTATTGGAAGGATTAAATTGGGATCAGTGTCAGTAATAATCTATTCCTTTGTGGTGACACCAACTCAAAGAGGGAAAGTTGGGGGGAGGGGAATAATGCTGTACAACACTGCTTATGGGTTTTGTGAGAATGGGGAATATAAAGGAGGGGAAGGAGTTTTGAGCAGCACAGCCCCCACATGCATGGTAGTCAGGGCAAGCATAAGGACACATAAATCCTCCTTAGAAATAGCACTGGATAAAGCCTCTATCTTGCTAAAGGCTAGTTACAGTGGTGGAGTGTCAAAAATATGCTAGTCTTTCATTCTAGCTTATTAAACTAATAGTCAATGTTCCATGTTCCTCTGCTTCCAGTCCCACCACCCATCTGCTCAAAGTGACACAAAATCATGGAGAAATTTTTGCTTTCTTTCTTTTTTTTTTTTAATAATAATGCCTGAATTGTCTCCCTACAGTGTCACTTCCAGTATCTCCTAACCAGTCTGGAATAAAAGCAGCACCTTCCCGGCTGTTGTCTCTGGGGACTCTGGATTGTCCCAGCCTAAGGAATGTAGTGTGGTCAATGGTCATCAATACATTCATCTCCAGCTTAGTTTCTGTTTCCCACAGTATCACTCGGCATCAACTTTACTGCTTAACAGGGTAGGATATCTCTCTACAAGAGAACTAAGAAACATCTTCTGTATCTGATTCCAAGGGAGATTTGTCATTGAGTCGTATTTGCTTTCGGTGTGAGCCATAAGACCTATGTTTTTTCCAGTTTTAGTTTAATATGAAGAATGAAGAGATAGAAACATGCACTTGCAGCCCAGAAATCCAACTGTATCCTGAGTTGTGTCAGAATAATCAAGGCCAGCAGGTCAAGGGAGGTGACTCTTCCTCTCTATTCCAGTCTAGAGAGACCACATCTGGAGTACTGTGTCCAACTCTGGGGTACTCAGCATAAGAAAGATGTGGACCTGTTGAAGCAGGTCCAGAGGTAGGCCACAAAAATGATCAGATTGTGAGGACAGATTTTTTAGCAGGGGCTGCTGCAATAGGATAAGGGGTAATGGTTTAAACTAATGCAGGGTAAATTCAAACTACATACGAGGAAGAAATGTTTTACAGTGAGAATGGTGAAACACTGGAACAGGTTGCCCAGAGAAATGGTAGGTGCCCCATCCCTGGAGACATTCAAGGTCAGGTTAGATGAGACTCTGAGCAACCTAATCTAGCAGAAGATGTCCCTGCTTATTGAAGGAGGGCTGGACTAAGTGACCTTTAAATGTCTCTTCCAACCCAAAATATTCTATGGAAAAGAAGGGCATCTCACTAGATAAGGGTCTTTTATCCTACTGGCCAGCTGAGTAGATGGTGCTGGAAGACTGGCGATGGTGCAGCTCAAGGCTTTGAGTGCATCTCAATCAATACACTTGACTTTAAGCAAGGTAGTGGTGAGAATAAAGAGGTTCAATGTTTGTTGGCATAAATAACACTTCTAATAACTACCTCACTTATACTATCCAATGACTGGAGCAGCAATAACAGGGTGATTCTCACAACCATCCACAGGTGCTTTCCCAAAACATTATGTTCACAGGATCACAGGATGTCAGGGGTTAAAAAGTACCCAAAGAGATCACCAAGTCCAACCTCCCACTCTGTACTAAATGAACAGAGGTTGATATTTGGATTTGTGCATTTACAGCTCTGTCTCTTCAGTGTCTTTCTCACAAAAGCTTGTGGTTCTTTTGGCATTTCCCATCTGATCATTTTTTTTATTCCTAAATATGTATTTAAATTTCTTCTCTTATTTCTTTAGATGCAACATATATGTATTTAAATTTCTTCTCTTATTTCTTTAGATGCAGCATGCAACCCTCTACATCCACAATAAAGTTCAAATCCTTTTTTTGTCCTTCTGTCTTTCAGTTCTGCTTCTGCTTTCCATCTTTAACTTTGCCTCAGATAATTAGTCTTTTATAATTATTTCCTTCTTTATTTACATGGGCATGTATTTACCCTGGGTGTGAGGAAAGTGAAGGTATTCCTGCATCATGTGGTTGGTCATTTTGCCTCACTCTGCCACCACTCTTCTGTGGGGGATACCAAACTGGCAGCAATGGCACTAGCTGCTTCAAAAGGCTCCTGCCAAGCTTGCCATTGCTATTTGTGTAATGAGATGAAAGTCTTGAGTAAGCAGGGATACATAAAGGAAAAGTCTTAGCATAATTACTGATCTTTACAGCTTTTCAGTCCATAATATTTGAGAGTAAGGAAGGAGCTGTAAGGGAAAGCAGAAGATAACTTTTGGTTCATAGGACCTTCCTCATTTATGTATTGTTAGCATGTTCAGGGATTGCTATCCCACAGGCAGGGCTTACTAAGGATGTGATCTCTTCTGCATTTCAAAGTAATTTCCAACTTTCTCCTTGAACAGCAATTTAAATCCACAGAGCTGATCAAAAAGAGGGGAGAAATCTTTACAGATACTTGATTTCAATTTCCTTCTCAACTATTTTTTTTTCAATTTCCAATGTTTTAAAAATGTGTTTTGAACACTTCTTTCTTGAGGTTGTGAGCACATTTCCCTCTACTTTCCCATTATCAGGTAATAAGAGAAACAACATATGTCCCCTTCTGTATTCACATTTAAGAAGTTTATGCCTATACCACTTAGGAACTGCTGCTACTGTGACCTGCATTTTTTTCAGCTCATCAACTATCAGTCACGTTGGTTAAGGGTTCTTGTCTGAGCAGCACACTCTCTCTTTAGTACCAGTAGCCAGACGAAATTTTTCACATTAATGCCAGCCAGGCTCTCTAGGCAGCTCTTGGTCCAGAGTCCCAGGCTTTCCACACTCTCTGACCAAGACACCCTTTGGCCACACACAGGCTGGGAAGCAGCATCTGGTTCGATTTCGTCTCTCCCAGTTGCCATATTTGCTGGGGTTTTAAAACATTCTACAGAAAGCAATTCAGTAGCAGGTGGCTACAGACAAAGCAGAGCCAGGCTGCTGCCGGCTCTGCTCCTGGTGGCATCAGTCACAGAGCTGGTGCCTTGGGTACCTCACCCGTGTGAGGCCCAGAAGCACGATATGTTCTGAAATGGAGCCGCAGGAACAGAGTATCTCCCAGAGGAGCTACAAACCAGAGCCTTTTCATAGTTGAGCACAAAAGTAACCTTTTATCAGATGCTTCACAAATATGAAAAGCAGTGAGAAGCAGGGGACAAAGTGTTCAAGTCAAAGTGCCAGGATGGGAAGAGCAGAGTCCATGTTCAGTAACATTTATGTTTATCTCAGTATTGTACCTGGTGCCTTGGTACTGTAGCAACTGGAACCTCATAAATACCAATGACAGACAGTAATTAGCACCTCATAAATACCACCAACAGATAATCTTGCCACTAGGAAGCAAGAATAAGCTTTGCATACCAAACTGGACAAGCAAGGTTGAAGGTGAAAATAACAGAAAATATGGGAAAAAAATGTCATTTGAAAATGAAAGTCTTACCCTGGAGTTAAACTTTTAATGGAAATAAAGCCTAAACCAGAAGTCTTATACTAGCCTTAGGTTCCAAAGTGCCCCAAGTTAATTTATATTTGGCTGATAAAAGGGTAGTTGATTGATTCATTACAGCCAAAGGCTCAGCTCTTAGGAATGCAGGGTGCTTAATTTTTTTCTGTGATCCCTTTCATCTCTGGTGGGGGTTGAGGAGCAGGATCCAAATTATGAAGTATTTTTGGAATTATATTGAGACTATTCCATAGAAAAGTCACCTTCAAGTCTTCAAGACTCTTTACAGACGTAGGGATGGTAGAAAGCTTCTAGCATGACATTTGTATCTGAGAGAAAAGGAATACAGCAGAACTTAAAAGAATGGTAATCCAATCACATTTGGACCAGCATTAAGATCTGAGCATAGGACCTCAACTTTTCTATGACCTAAACGAAAAGCGTAAGTTTCTGCAAGAGTATCTGGAAGCAATCAGAGACTTACAGATCTCTGTTGAGCAGCTAGAGGAGGAAGACAGGTATCCTACACAAACCTGAAAACTCAGCTCTTGCCACGTGGGAGAAACATGCCTTTCAATTAAACATATTAAATTCCACAATGATATTTGTTTCAGGTTAACAAAGGGCTCAGAAAGTACATCTGCTTTCTACCTTTCCCTCTCTACACAGAGCCTTCCTCATCTCACATACCTTAGAGCCGGGAGAGTCTTTCACTTTGTCCTGCGTGCCAGCCTTTTGACACATTTTCTACTCTGCTATAAAGCTTCTATAGCCAGACCAGTGGTTCAGAGTGTGCTGGAGTTTGAGGATCTTCTCATCACAGCAGGTCTGGAATCTGCAGTTCAGTATCTGACAAACGCTCCAGCAAAGCAAGTCACCTAATGAAGGAAGCTCCTCCAGTGTAACTCTAATGATCTCCTCCATAATGATATAGAAACACAGAAGGCTCTGCATTCACCACCTGTGTTTATCTGAGCATTACAAAATATTAAATAGCACATTTACCAAAACAAGAGCTTTCAGGCATTCTCTTTGGTATGCAATTGTCAAGGGCAAATCTGCACTTCGAGTTTCATATCTGCGTTGAAACTTCCACTGACTTAATTAGAGTAACATGCATGAAGTGTAGTCATTGTCCTCTGCAGTGACACAAACATGTCTTGTTCATGTGAGAGGAGTGCCCAGATTTTACATCCAAGTGTTTGTTGAGAAAAGCCAGGTCTGAGGAGGAGGAGGAGGAGGGAAGGGGAAAAGAGGGAAGGAGAGAAGGAGGTAAGACTCACTCAGCTGATATTGCTGAAATGCATGGAAACAGTCACTAGGTCTTTCTCTGCCTCCACCCTCCCCAGTAGTCTCATTATTGTAAATCATGCTGCACTTATTTGAAAACTCAGGTTTCATAAGGCTGGCTGCACCGGGGGAGCCAGCAGCACAAGCAGCGCTGAAGAGCTCTGTGCCTAAATGCCAAATCCTGGCACTCGTGCCCCTTCAGTTCCACGAAACGTCTGTGTTTGCTTTCACAGAGCAGCCTGAACTTCTGCCCTAAAGTAAAGGCATATCATGCAGATACTCTAATCACAATGTCTAAATATAATACAAAGGAAGACAATTTGAGAGAGCTCAGCTACACTTTTTTCAGCAACTGTCAGGATACTGCCTCTGTGGCTTGCTGCTTTAGAGTGAGATTAAATAAATCGGGCTCACCATTTGAATGTGTGGGAAGTCAGAGACAGCAAAGTGACAACTAAGGATTCTGTATTTATAATTGGGCCCTCCTCCTCTAGTTATTTGTGCACAAGTCCTGTATGCTAAGTTCAAAAGTACCTGCCCTTTATGCAAAATTACTCACAAATGCTATGTGTAGGCTAGGTGTATGCTGACGCTAGTTTGGCTGATTGCAAAGTTCATGTAATTACTATTGAACTCTCTAGTGATGTTTGTTTAAAAAAATACAGCTTATTATTCAGCAGCTTCAAAAGGCTCTGACTTCCTGATCCTTCAGCCAAGAGTTTTTCACAACAAGGAAGAGTCCGATCTGGGCATCACTGCTAGGAGAAGTTGTGGCGGAGAGGAGAAATTAACTAATGCGAGAGGATATTTATAAAGATATATATATTTATTGAACTTCAATATTTTGAACTCTCACCACCCCCAACCACTGAACTTATAATAATATTTATTCTTACACGGTTATGAAGACATTAAGGGTATAATCACAAATGGCTTACTAATAACTATAATACAATGACTAGCATAGGACTATTAACAGAAAGAGTTTTCCCCGCGGCTACTGCCGCTTGGGGTCTATATACTGTTTGCCCAGCAGAGTGNAATAAGGCAATGGGCGTGCAAAGGGATGCACGGCTGCACGGGGAGTCTGAGCTCCGTAAAGGCAGGCTTGAGTGCATGCACCGGCGAGCGAAAGAGGAACGCTGCCACGTGAGTGCACCTCTATTTATGAACTGTGGGCCGAGATCGATGGTCTCATTGGCCACCAATAACCAATTGGGCTTGCAGTCAGCCAACCTTGCCATAATAGGCAAGGAGCCACAGGCCTGGGCTTTCCAAACATGGGGCTCACATGGGCCTAGCACCCGGCAAGCGTGAGCTGAGCGTGTGGGGGCTTACACAACCTAAAGCCTGGGCAGGCCAGACTCCACGTGGCTCCAGGCCTGTTGTGCCTCTCTGTGCTGGCCATGTGCTCACCCCTGACTAAAAGCAGGAAAAACATGTCCAGGCAGAGCAAGGCATATGCAGGTCTGATTTCAGGCCTATGGGACCTCCACGACAGAAGTTCTGGGGGACAGCATGGGTACTGGGGCAACTCCTGACCAGCAGCTCTGCAGCCAAGGCAGGTCTATGAGGGCGGGAGGACAACACAGAGGTAGTGTTGGTTGGCAATTTACTAGCAGAGACTTCTGATAATTAAGTTGCAGCTCCCCAGTCCTTGAGCTAAACCACCTCTGACTTTATCCCAGAAGTTTACAGGTTTCCAAGACAAGAATTGCCAAAGACAGGTAAGAGCACTGCAGCTTCAGCTGCAGTCACAAGCCTGGGGGAAATGCAGTAGATTGTGGAACCAATTAAGGAGCCTGAGTGGAGCAGAAAAGGGTTTGCCAAAATCAAAAGCTACTTCAGGGTGTGGGCCCAAGCTTTTTAAGTGTCCTTCTGAATGAGGATAGGCGATATCCACAAATTTGAGAGAAAGTTGCCAAGAGAAGGAGCCAGGAGTGGCTAAGTTCCTTGGAAAAAGAGCAGCATTGCCTCCAGGTGGGTAAGTCAATGGAGCTGAGCTGACCTCAGTCCCTGAGTTTTCCTTCCTCTCTACCTCAAAAGGCTTGGTCTTTAGTCTGTACCATCAGCCTGCACCCCTAACTGGGAAGTATTATTAAAATGGCATTAAATATTAAGAGAGGCAACACAGCATCTCTCACAGTGAGGGAGCTCCTGACACAGCAATGCTTTTCCTAATAAACTGCCTTGACAAACAGTTTACTTATATTCTTATTTCAATTAGATGAACTACTTTGCAGCGGTAAGGATGACTGTGGCCGGGTGTTATTTTGAGTAGTAAATATTTATTTGGTTCTCTCAGCATGGAAGTGGGTGGGTGGCAGGGTCTCAAAACAAGACCTCATCAATGTAATTTTTAAAGCCATAGTCACAGGCTGCGGCTAACCAGCAAGGCACAGCTTTGTTTGTGAATCCATCACAAATAGGTTAGCTATTAATATTGATAGAGCACTAACAGTGATGGACGCCATGGCCAGGTTTGGCTCTTACAGAGATCAAAACTGAAAAAGGAGATGACCTCCATTAAATAGTCAAATAAGTGTACAGTGAGAATGGTGAAACCATTTCTGGCCGAGGGTTTCCCATTTCTGGCCAAGAGATTCCCATCAAGCTCAGGGCTGTGTCATGGTAGGCACTGTGTGTACTAAATGTACTCCTTGGCCCACAGTACCTAAATGCACCAAGTCCCTGAGCAGATCAGCAGTCAAGTCATGGGCTCGCATCTCCGGGGTCCTGGCTAAGGGAGCAGTGCAAAGGCAGGAGAAGGACTGATGGAAGATACTGGTAAATCTAAGCAAAGAAAATCTCCATCTCTGCTTCCTTGAAAACTTTGCCTGCAATTTGGAGTATTTTCTAATGACAGCATGAAAGTCATGAAACTAAACATGCATGCTTGTCTTTGAAACACAACTAGCCTGGCCATTTGGGGAGGGAGAATAAAAATGTTTAATGTAGGGAAAACAATTGTTTTCAACAAAATCCCACAAGGCTTCCCACAGCACATGGTTTGGAGGGCACAAGGTTCCTGCCAGCACATCCATATTTACATCTGACTTATGGAAGATCAGCTTTGGCAAAGCACTACAGCAAGTTTCATTACTTTAAAGTCACTGAGTTTGTCTTATAAGACCTCAGTCTGTATAGATTTTTTCCCCTTATCCTAATTTCTAGTATAATTAAAATCATTAACATTACTATCCTGATACATTTCTTTGAAAAGGCTGTTTCAGAGGCTGAAGACTAGGGAGAAGTCCCTTCCCTTGCTGCTGATGCCACGTCTAAGATCAAACAGCTATTCTGCACTGGTGAGGCCACACAAGAGATTGTTCTAAGACCGAGAGCAGAGAATGGGATAAAAAAAGCTGTGTGATGAGGTTGGGGTGCATGAGTGGGCTAAACAGATGTTGCCCAGTGGGAATTTGACTTGTAGCTCTGCTGGCAAATAACTCCATAGAGTCTGTAAGGATAAGGAACTTCACCTAATGCCTCCTCAGAAAGACAATGTGCTTTGCAGAAAAGAGTGTCTCTCACACAATCTTCTACACCATTTTATACAGCATCATGATCACAAAGATTTGATTCCAAATCTATGTTGCTCTTTTAATCTGAAATAGTTTCCTCCTTTCCCTTTGAGTGGTATTCAGGAATTGATTTAAATTGGGCATTAAATCTAAAATTTCAGATCCAGAAGCACAGAGTTCAGAGTGCAAGATGATTATTCACATATGCTTATGCATCCCTACAGAAATGACTCTGTTAGAAGCAGCTGATTTAAAAAGTTGAGCCAAGCTGTCCTTCTGAGTGACTGTATTTAGAGATGCATATATGTCTGCAGGCATTTTAGCATCACCAGTACCAGCAGAGCTGTGCTGGCTGGTGGCAGCTGAGGCTTTGCCCATGGGGCCCTACATATGCCACTGGACGCCAAAAAGTCTGAATTTATGCTGCCCTTTCCCTTGAAAATGGCATTTTGGGTAAGATGGACTGGGTGAGCTGAAGTTTAGGGAACACACTTGTGGTTAAGCCAAAAGAAGACAAGGATTTACGGAGTGAAATCAGGGCAAATTTTATAAGATTATAATTTGAGGGGAAAAAAAAAACAAACCAACAAACAAACAAAAAAAAAAACCCACCAAACTTCTTTGAAATTTGGGAAAAGATTGAGGGGAAAACAAATCTGTGGAGCCAACTTTGTTACACCCTGGGTTACTTTCAGAACGACTGAATTTATTCTTTGTTGTGTAGAATGTTTGGGCTTTTTTCTCCTGCTCTAATCATGTCTCTTAATACAGTCTTACCAGTGGAATAATTACAAAGCCTGCTCCACAAATGCAGTGCTCTCAGGAGTTAGGTACTGGTCTGCCCTTTCCCACTGCAGCAGAGGTAGGAGGGTTTCTAGCAAGCTCAGGGAAGCAGGAGTCTCCCAGGAATTTCCAAGCACAAAAAATGCACTACTAGGTGCTGTTGGCAATTTTTACCAGGAGGATTTTTCTTCAATGCTTCTTCCCTCCTTCCAGCCAAGGACAAACCTCTGACACTAGCACACATTATTGTTTGAAGAGAGATTGAAATCTCGTGATTCTGACATCATTTTATTTTTAATTTCCACACTGCAAATGTCAGGGGAAAAAATACCCTAAAAATTATACTTCAGAAAAGACTATAATTACTTCCAATTAAATCATGGCCCTGGTTGTTTGAAAGACTTGACCACAGCTAGAATTTCATTATCTGATAAGCACTTTTTTATATATTTCAAAGTTTCTTTTTTTATATAATAAGAAGAAAAGCATCCAAGACCTTGACAACAATACCTGAGCCTGCTGCAAGAGCTTGGTGATGGGAAATTGCATTTAACCCCTGAAATGGGGAGGCCACATAATTTTTAGGGCATTTATTTCAGCAATACTCCTGATTGGGAAGTAAGGTTCAGAAATATGATCAGATGTAGTGGTAGGCATGGATGAGGTGACCCAGATCTCTGCCTTCCCCAGGGCACTAATCAGACTGAGTGCTTTCATCGCACCTTTCTTCCACCCTTGGTACCTAAAGTGTATTATGAACATCTGTCCCGTTTCCTGTTGCCACAGTCCTGCCATATGAAGTTATATCAGCATTGAAGTTATATCAGCATCACTTGGTTTCACAGCAGGAATTAAATCTCATCTCTCTATATGTCTGCATTGTAAATCCCATTGTTACCCCCTGAAAAGAGCATTTGTATCACATGAACTGCAGTGAGGATGCCACTGATGTTCAGGCCGAGTAAAAATGTCTGTTTTTAATAGAGTCCAACTCATTAGTGTCAGACTCTTGAAAGGGATAATTTTGCTGTAGATTTTTTGTGATATTATTTTGAACTTTCGCTGTGATAGTGCCATTGGTCCCCAACTCCACTCAAGAATGTAGCCTATATTCCATATTCACTCGAAGATAAGGGCCTTTACTCAGAACATTGAAAAATAAGCAGTCATGTTCCCAGGCCAATACACTGACTGTTTTCTGACACGGTTAGGAGTCTGCCTGTCATGACGAAGTGCAGGCTAGGGAGATGGGGCAAGGAGGACTTCTGCAAAACATCTGCCTGCGAAAAAGATTGTATGTGAAGGGATGAGTGGTGCTGAAGGGAGCTGAGTCTAGTTACAGGGCAGCAGCAGAGTGTCATGTCAGGTAATATGGTAGCCCTCTTCCCTTGGCATCCAAGCCAGCAGCAAGCCCAAGTGTTTTAGTCACTATCAATGATCCAAATTCCCAGTCACAAGGGACAGTATTTTCTCAAGGTGATGCCACAGTGGCAGCCTATACTGAGTGTTTGCTTATGATTGCCAGAGACATAAGGCTGGAAATGGGCATAGCATAGGAGGCTGCCTGAGTGCCCACAACCTGCACACAAAGCATACATTTCTTCTATCCATGGAAAAATCCTCCCCAAATGTTCCACACCATAGTGGCTGGCCTTGGAGCTGACCATATCAGGAGGAAAGAAATTAAGAATTATAACTGAGACACCAGTAAAAATATGTGAGTGTACCCAATGAATAAAGTAGATTCCCTCAGCACTTACCTAATAATTCTACTTTTAATTAAACTGTCCATTCCTGCACTGATTTACATTTAAGAGGAAAACATCTGTGTGTATTTCACTGGGAAACCTTCCCCTGGTGTTTGGAGAAATATTTTCCTTTGCTTAGCATGGAAGATGTGGGGTCTGATTCTTGTTAACAACATGGTGCCTTACAGCTCCTCCATGAAGACAACCAGGTATTAATGTTGTTACTCACCCTGTGTGCTTGCAGCCTTCCTCTTCTGCTTTTTGTTTGGTTGATTGGTTCAGGGATTTTTTAATGTACCTTACAGTCTTTTATTAACACATTTTTCAGGCTCGATCTTTCTGAGGAAGTAAATGCAATGGATGGACAATGAGCTGAGAAAACTGGGATCCGAAGTCCCTCAGCTTCCATTGGGAGAGTTAAAAATGGCACCTCAGCAGTAGACATCTATGGCACTGCCCCTTGAGTGCTTTAGGTACAACTGGGGCTTTGCAAGTGTCAGACAAGAGGAAGTGATGCCACCATGCATTTCTGTCTCAGAGATACCAAAAGGCACCTCATGTCCATTCATGTAACTCCTCTAAAATTTGAATGATGTCCAACTACTATGTTTTAGAACTCATCTCCCTTCCTTCTTGCACCTTGACCTCCAAAATCTGTATTAATTTCCAAGAGAAGGAACCTCTGACTCTCACAATTTCCAGTAAGAAACAGTAACTCCTGCAGTGGAGCATAGGCTCGAGTTGTTACCAGCAGCCCTCTGGGATATGCCAGTGAAACGCGTGTGCCTTTACGGAGAAGTGAGCGACATGCCCAAGACCACCAAGATTGGCATATGTGGGGCAGAAACAGGAAAGAGCCCTGCTAAGTGCCAGCTTCACATTGTAAAAAGCCCACTCGTCCTTTCTCTTACTGTCTGCCACCATGACCTAGGAGCTATAGCGGACCTGGCTGAGGGTGTTGCTGCCTTGGTGGTACATGTTGCTCCCTGACAAGGCTGAGCATGCCATATAGTTGCACCCGGTCTAAAGGTGTGTTTATGTAGACTCAAAAATGCAAATGGAGAAATCAAAAATCATAACACGAGACATTAATATGTACTTCTGTGTTGCTGGCTTGTCATTTTCCCCCGAGTGAAAGAGCCAAAGAGAAAAAGTATTTTGGGGTGGGAAAGTCTCTCTGGCTTCAAAATTTTAGTGACATCCTGCAGTCTTAGGCATGCAGAGAACAGACCGTGATCTCTTCCACAGAACAGCCTAGCCCTGGGGCTGCTATGGCCATGCTGCTGTCACCTGGCTCCCAACATGTACATTACACTATGGCTTTGGCCCTGGCCTAGTGGCCTAGATGACTAAGGGTGTAGCATTCTTGCATGAATGCTCGATTTTGAGTAGAATAGTGAGAAGTCTGTATGCTCAGAGCTGGCCCATCTCTGATGTGCATTCCCATCTGTGCACACCAGTGGGAAAGCACAGCAAGAGGTTATACCCTCTGGCTCAAATCACATGCCCCAAGTCCCCTCTGAAGGAGACTCACAGGAAGGCCCCTGTGTGAGCTGAGGAGGAAGACTAACCTCTGCTCCTTCTGCATGCCCACACATCACAAGCTTCCTTCTTTTACCAGGTTGTAGCAGCCAATCTAGGATGAGGTCAGGACCTGTTTGGGCTGGGTTTTGTTTACCAAATGTGATGTGACCTCATTTGTCAGCAATATTTAAAAATACAGTACTGGCTGGTAAAAATATCCCCATTAATTTTAATCTTTGGATATATTAGCAGCAGGTGAGAATCTGTAATGTCCTTGGTGTTACTGAATCTGAAAGGCAATCAGGAATTGGAGTTCTGGGCCAGTCAAGTAGCCCACCAAGTTCAACTGCTTGCCCCTAGAAGAGGCAAAATAACCTGTGTTTTGAAGCTGGGCAGTTTTAGCATTTGTGTAAGTATGTCATGCACAGGTTTGGCTGCTCCCGCGTCCCCCTCTGTGCTCCACCTGTCAGCCAAAGGGCCAGGAGGCACCATTGCCATACCCAGACCACACACAGTGAGTCCTTCAGACCCTTCTGCCAACTTCTTCCTCTTTTCTTCTGATGGGGGGGGTGTGAGTCTGGTTTATGTTTTAAGCTCCTGTGTCATGCTAGCTGTGATGGATGTAGAGTTAATGCAGACTCAAAGGTTATGGAATAGTTGAGGGTAAAACTGAAGAAGAAGAACCCATCAGCTCAGGCTCCTGCAGCAGAGGCTGATACCCCTGCCCCCATTTCACAGCTGAGGAGACCAAGGGTGGTATCGCTGATCTGGAGCCATACTGCAGCAAAAGCAAACCCAGTCTATTTTACCAGCCTCTTCCCCTCTGGTTTTGTCTTCTGCTCTTCTCTGATACAATGATACAATGGGATGAGATTTAACAAGGCCAAGTGCAGGGTCCTACACTTTGGCCACAACAACCCCGAGCAGCGCTACAGGCTGGGGGACAGAGTGGCTGGAGAGAAGCCAGGAAGAAAGGGATCTGGGGATACTGGTAGACAGGAGACTGAACATGAGCCAGCAGTGTGCCCAGGTGGCCAGGAAAGCCAATGGCATCCTGGCCTGGATCAGGAACAGTGTGGCCAGCAGGACAAGGGAGGTTATTCTGCCCCTGTACTCAGCACTGGTCAGGCCACACCTTGAGTACTGTGTCCAGTTCTGGGCTCCTCAACTCAAGAGAGATGTTGAGATACTGGAACATGTCCAGAGAAGGGCGACGAAGCTGGTGAGAGGCCTGGAGTACAGCCCTGTGAGGAGAGGCTGAAGTAGCTGGGGTTGTTTAGCCTGGAGAAGAGGAGGCTCAGGAGTGATCTCATTGCTGGCTACAACTACCTGAAGGGAGACTGTAGCCAGGTGGGGTTGGTCTCTTCTGACAGACAACCAGCAACAGGACAAGGGGACACAGCCTCAAGTTGTGCCATGGGAGGTCTAGGCTGGATGTTAAGAGGAAGTTCTTGACAGAGAGAGTGATTTGCCATTGGAATGGGCTGCCCAGGGAGGTGGTGGAGTCGCCATCCCTGGAGGTGTTCAAAAAAAGAAAGCCTGGATGAAGCACTTAGTGCCATGGTTTAGTTGATTGGACAGGGCTAGGTGATAGGTTGGACTGGATGATCTTGGAGGTCTCTTCCAACCTGGTTGATTCTATGACTCTATGATTTTTCCACATATCCTTTGAGACTGAGACGAGGTTCCATGGCTGAAGTTCTGATCATAGGTGGGGAAGCAGGCTACGATTACAAGCGTTAGTAGCTTTGGAAAGCAGATAATGTCCACCCTCACAAAAGAGGAGAGTAATGCAGAATTACAATGACCAGAAACCTGTTTTGGGAAAATGTAAGGTTAGTGCCTGAGTACTTAGAGCCAAACCACCAGGCACAATTAAATGAAAGAGGGGCAAGAAGCAAGTGCGAATACGTTGCCAACTGCTATCTGCATCACTTGCCCTCCAGCTCTGACCTGAACTTACCCAGTGGTCCAGCTGGAGGCAGCTCCATTTCTTTCCAAGATTTGGTGGCGGTTGGCCTCGGACTCACTCTCAAAATGATGCAGGGTTGAGACGGCAGCAGGTTTTACTCCCTCTGCTGTACACAGTCCTCCAGTGCCATCACAGATGATTTTGTGTCCTCAACCACCTCCACCTACCCTGTACGTCATTTTCCAGCATATTTCACATGTATTCTCAGCTTCGTGTTGTAAACAGAATGTCAACGGGCCACAAGACAGTGCTTTTGTTATTTCAGGTATTTTTTAGCGGGGGGGAAAAGTCATGCAAAACACTGAAGATACCTTGCCATTGTCTCTTCCAACCTGGTTGGTTCTATGATCAGGGGCCCCCATAGGTGCCTCGGGATCACATCCACTGCAGTTGACACATCATTGCTGCTCCTGGTCAGTATATGTTGCTCCCTGGCCTGCCTTCATTTCCCAGGGTAGCCTTCCTCTGAGCACGCTGAAACTAGGTGCCAGGGTAGCAGAAGCAATCGGCTCTCAGTGAAATTCTCTGAAAAACCTTACCTCTTGCCTCCTCCTCCTCGAGACATCAACAGGAGCGGCTGGGTGTTGAGCCCTGCTTGCGATTGCATCCTGCGGTGGGAGAGATCTAAGCTGGCACCACCAGCAGCGAGAGACAGCGTTATTGAGGACCAGCAGGAACAGCAGGCATGAGAGTATGTCTTCACCAGTCTGCCCCAGACTGCTCACCTGTAAGGAGCTCCAGGCGGGCAGATCCAGACAAGAGTTAATGCACGATTTCAGCCCGAGGTTTCGTTTGCACCTTTGCCAGAGGCTTTGCGTGAGTCTCGGCTTCCTTGCCTGTGTAATGGGTACCTGGTGACTGACGTTCCTTTGTAAACCTCCTGTCAGGCAAAGGGGGCTCCGATACTGTGACTTCACCTACAGCGTTTCTGCATGCACCTACAAAAATGATGCTGATCGGGTTGGTGTTCCTACAGCAAGAGCTCAACTAGAGAGATGGATCTTTTAAAATACGAGGCTGGGGAGAGGGGAAGGGGGGAGTAGTGGCTGTCAATTTCAGTAAGTAAACACTTCTTTGATGTGGTTCCTCATTTTTTAAAAACAAAAACGCAACCTGAATCCTAAAAGCAACGACGTATGTTTATTTTAAATGCATCTGCTAAATATTTACACTGCAAGCAAGCTAAATAAAACAAAACCGGGGGNGGGGGGGGGGGGGGGGGGGGGGGGGAATGGGGAAAAAAGAGAGACAAGAAAAGGAATAAATTGGAACTTTTGTCAAGTGAACCAGATTGTGAAATGCCTTGAGGGAGTAGAAGATTTATTTGGGGAGAGGGGGAAGAGGTAGGAATTTTCCATGCTATTGTAAAACATGAGCTCAAATTATATGATCCCCACAGCCAGTGAATCGCAAAGCTTCAATCAGCAGCCTCTTTTATTTTTTTTCCCTCCCTCTCTTTGGTATAAAGAGGAGGGGGGGGGGGAAGACAGAAGTGTTTCACCAACTTCTGTTGACTGTTCCTTTTTTCTCCTGATTGAAATGTGTTGTTAAACAAGATCCCACATAATCTCAGCAGAGGGTTTCTCTCGCTCGCTCCCTCTCCTTCTGGGAAGCCGCGATCAGTGCCATCGGCGCTTGATTATTTGCAAACTCCCTTCGCCCCCCCCCCCCCACCCTTTTC
>WAAF01000837.1:1475140-1630756 GCA_013400475.1 Tricholaema leucomelas | reverse complement strand
CGGCCCCGGCCCGGCCCGGCGCCGCCGCCCCCCGCCCGCTCGCTCGCCCGCCCCGGCCGCGTCGGAGGGCCGGCAGCGGGGCTGGATGTGCCCGGCTCCCCCCGCGCTGAGGCGGGCAGCGATGCAGAAGGCAGGCGGCAGCTTCGCCTCCGCCGAGAGACACCCGCTCAAGATGGCAGATGTGTGTTGAGTTTGGGGGGCTGCGATCTCGCGTCGTTCGTGGCGGCGTTGCCATGAATAACAGGCGTCCTTGCACCGATGGCCCCCATGTACGAAGGTAAGCCCCGGCCCGCCCTGCCGGCACCCCTCACCCTGACGCGGGAGTGTTTTAGGGGAGCCGGGGGGTCCTCCGCAGCCCGCGATTCGCCGTCCCCCCGGCGTTGTTGCAAGGAGGCTGGCGGCAGCGGGGCACCCCCGCCCTGCCAGGAGGCGCCCGGCGGGGAGCGGGGCGAGGCGCTGGGTCCCCCACCAGCTCTGGGCCCCCTCTTCAGCCCCGCGGTCCAGGACGCTCGGGCCCCGGCGGGGGGTGGTGGGTGAAGTCCGTGCCGGTGCCGATCAGAACAATGAGGTGGACGGAGCTTGCCCTGCGTCTCCGTGTGTGTGTGCCTGCCTGCCTGCCCCTTGCTGCAGTTTTCATTTCCAGGAGCTCCTTTCACCGATTTCCCAAGAGTTCCCCCCACCGGGGCTCTCCTGCGGGGCGCGGAGATCCCGCAGGCAGCGGCGGCAGGGTACGACGCTGCCGGCAGCCGTCTGTCAGCTCGCCCGGCTTCTCCTTCAACCCAGCCTGGGCTACGGCGAGCAGCACAAGTGCCCTAACTTAGTTTTTTCGTGTTGGGAAAAAAAAATAAACGGGGGATCGGGGGAGGGAGGATGGGTGTATTGGTGCATGTTTCAGGGAGAGTGCTTTAAAAAAAATTAAATACATCCGGTTAAATTAAATCCCCTCTCGATGTATTTATCCTTCCTCGTTACCCCTCCTGGCTTTGCTCTGGTCGAGGAGCGTTACGTAAACCGGAGGAACATCTATACGGAGAGCGTTTTAACCCGCCCGGGGACCGATCGGTCTGTGGCGCCGAAGACTTGGGCGCCCGGCGGGGAGGCAAGGGGGCGGGGGACACGGTACTTTTCCCCCTATGGCGAGGCCGATAAAACTTATCTGAGGAGAAAATCGAGCTCGGGCTGCAGCGCCCGAGAGGAGGACGCTCAGCGGGCGGTGTAAAGTTACCGGCCCGCCGGGTTATTTCTGGGCAGCTCCGCGCTCACCGGTGGGTCGGAGTTTGGACCCGCGAGAGACAGACAAAGAGGAGTGTTTTCAACAGCGGAGGGAGGACGGCCCTCCCTCCGCACCCTCGCCGCTGCCGGGCACAAGGCTGCTGAAGCCTGAGGGCGGCGGCGCTAACGGGGGGCGCGGAGGGGACGCGGAGGCAGGGCCCTGCGCGTTAGCGGGCCGGCGCCGGCGGAGGGGCCGCGGCGGGCCCGAGGTGCCGGTCTGAGCCGCCCGCCGGCGGCGCCCTCTGCCGGCTGCGCCGCTCAGCGGAGCGGCCTCGGCCCCCGGGCCCGGCGAGCCCTTCTCTGCGCCCGGATGGCAGCCCCCGGTGCCTCACAACGGCCCCAGGCGGCCGCGGGGGCCTGCTACGGGGAGGGGGTAGTCGTCACCTCCGCCTCTCGATCTCTGCCGCGGCAGGGGGTCGCAGCCCTTGTGCATACCTGTCTGGTCTCCGCCCGCGACTCCTCGCCGGGCCGGGCCTGTACCCCCCCTGGCGCGGCCCCGGGGTCACCGGCAGGCCGGTGAGGCCTGCCTGGCATCGTACTACCCGGTGCTGAGCCCGCCCAGCCCCTCCCGAGCGGGCGCCGCTGTCAGGGTGGGTAATGCGGCGATTCCTCTGAAGTTCGCTAATCTCCGGGCTGCATGGCCCGGACGGGCGACGGTGCGGTGCCCCGTGCCGGGCGCCGGCGCCCGGCGACTCCGCAGTGGCCGAGGGCGGAGTGAGGCACGGGGCCTGCGGTTAGCCTGACCGCGCTCCCCTCCCGGCGCGCCGCAGCGGGCGTCCGCCGAGCGTCGGCACGGCCGCCTGCCCGGAGCCGGGCAGGGCAGGAGATGGAAAAGACAGAAGAGGCCTCGCCCGCAGCTAGGTCGGCCGGGCAAGGCGCCGGCTTCCTCCCGCGGAGGAGGCAGTGGTGCGGCACCGAAGCGTGCGGTGGAAGTTTAGCATTTCCTTAGAGCATCCTAACTTCAGCGGCGCCCGTGATTCTGCCTGACTGGAAAAGAGAGCAGATGGGGGAAAAAAATGCCATGAAAAGCAACTCGTACAAACGAATTCCCTGCGAGCGATGCAGAAGGGTCCGTGACCAGGCTCTGCGGCATGCCTCAAGCCTTAAAGTAGGTGAATATCCCAAGTGACAGCCAATGGGTAGCGTAAAGGCTGCTAGGGATTGTTTTATCTGGTTTGTGTTGCAGTATGTTTGCGGATTAAATTGTTACTGGATGGCTTCGAAGGAGGTGGAGAAGGGGATTAATGAACGTTTTTCTCCTCCTGGTTGCCATGAGAGAGGTCCTTAGAATTCCTTGCAATATCACAGTGCATAGATAGAAACTTGTCACAGAGAATGCGATTTCCTTCTAGGAAGGAGGCAGGGACTGCTATCGTCTCTTACGAGGCTTGCGTTATATGCATGATGAGTCTGTTCTATAGCCCTTCCCTGGAGCATCTGGTACTATCGGGCCATTGAGGAAGAGTGAAGCAGCCAAGTGGTTGGATCAGTACTGAGGGGCAGTTGCTTCTCTGCTCCTGCCCTCGACGTGGTGGTCCCAGATGGCACAAACACATACCCACCACCACTGCTGCAGGGCAGGTGAGGGGAGGTGAAATGGTATCTCCACCGTACAGATTTCTAAACATAGGCTCTTTGACAGAAAAGGCACCCCGGGAGGAAACGTGACAGAGGCATGAAATGCTTCCAGTAGAAATTTAAGTGAGTGATAGCATGGATCACATGCACAAAGTCACCCGTGGTTCTCAGTGAGGGTGTTGTGTGCCTGTGTGCACCAGCTAGCTTAAATACTAGCTCTGGGAAGCAGAACAGTGTCTCACCTAATATTAATAGGTGAGGCATGATAAATAAGTGAGTATCTGATGTGAAATTCTGTACATGTGCCAGGAGGATTTTCCCATTCACTGTAAGGAATTCAAAGTTTTTGCCATCATCTTCTCCTGTGCTGGGTTTTTCTCCTTCATTTTTTTTCTGTGTGTTGCAGAGCTGAACATCAAAATGAAAGACAGAAAAACCTACCAAGTGAAATAAACCAGAAGTAACACTGCCATGCAATATTTGACCTGGATTTTTAGTTTCGATTGTGAGCTGTACAGGAAATGTATTGGACTTCAAAGTGGGCCTCATTATGTGTAATCCTACATGGCCTCTGCCTTAGAGCTGGAGCAAACTAATGTCCACGGTGCCACTAAGCACAGTAGATGTTGCTTCCTCAGGGGTGGCTGTATTGCCTTCAGAGGAGGTAAATGGCTTGAGATGTGAGAATCTGGTTCTTTGACTTTTAGTAGGCAATATTACCCTTGCTGTGCAAAGTCATCATTGGAGGGCTCATCGTGTGACGTTTCCTCCTGTGCAGGAGACAAAACCCAGCTCTATGGACCAGGGGAGACCCCATTTTAAAAGGTCTTGCTTCTAGATACAATCAGTCCTGGGCTCTGGATAGATCTCTGCCCTGAGTGGGTGTGTCCACCAGTCTCCTGGGTGCCTCACACCTGGCATCCTTCAGAATTGGATAAAAAGAGGTGTTTATACACTTCAACCTTTATTTTCTAAACAGCGATTACTTCTGTTTTGATTTTGTTCCTCTTTGCTTGGCTTCTTACTTATTCCTGACAACTTTTTTTGCAACTCGTGGTGTATTTTTAGCAGCCGGGTTGGTAGTTTTCTATGTGGGTGGCTTATGGAATTAATCAAGGTAATATTTGTAAATTGCAGCTCACCACCGGTGCTGCTGCTGGAGCTTGGTGCAGGCAGGGACCTGCCTCTACGTTGTCCTCATCCCATGAGGGGCTGTGAAGCCTGAAAATGTGATGCTGAACCGGTCATGGATCAGATCCAGTTTAATGCTAGGAGCAGGCCAGCCTGCTGGGTTTTGAATGCCTCCTCGAATCTCGTCAAAACATGCAAAACTCAGTCATCGAGAAGGTGGCACCAGTGAGGCAGAGTATAGGTCTTTACCCCAAAGTTTGTGCAAGGAGATGATAACTCTGAGGCATTTCCTGTTTATGAATTAATAACCAACACTTAAGCTAAGTCAATGCTGGGACCAAAACTGTAAGTTTTTATTAGCTCAGGATATGGCTATAGCCAGGATAACAGGAAGCCCCCTCCAGTTATAATTATTGTTCTTATCTTGCTGCTGCAATCTAGCAATTAAATGGGTTTGAGATGTAATGGGAGAAAAATGCTGGTTTATTTTCAGAAATGGAAAGACTGCTGCTGGGACCAGGGGCCAGGGCAAGCTGACAAACAACATGCTTCGCCGAAGAGGCAAGCACAGTTACTTGCTACAGTCAGTGGCCCTTGGACTCCATGCAGCACATTCCTCTGCATGGCTGTAACACGTGGGGAAAACTCCATTGGCTTTGGTTGGACATCTCAGCTGGCCTTTAAAATTACATTATTGTCATCCTCCTGTGCCTCAGTTTCCCTGTTTACACAATGGTTGCTACTTACTGCTCAGTTTCACATGGTGCTTTGAAACTGCTGTGTGTCCTGTCATCCAGGCTAGGCAAAAGCTGGCTGTGTGCCCTGATCAGTGTGAGCCTTCTGCCATTGGAAGACAACCTAGAGACCTCCTTTTTGCCTATGAGGGTTTTGAACTTAGTCAGCCTCTGGAAGTTAGATTTATTCAGAGGTAGATAACGTACTTGGGTGGTTAACAGAATAACAGTCAGTTTTGGCCACATAACAGCAGTGGCATGTTAGAAGTATGTAGAGAGTCAATCAGGAGGAAAGTTCTGGGAAGTCAGATTGGTAACCTGAGCACGGAGATAAATCCCTGTCCTGATTGTGGGTCTCACCAAGTGGGTTCCAGGTGATGATGTTAGAGCAGTCTTGCCAGATGTCGAGGTCAAGGGTAAGTTTAGAACCTTCTGCTCGGTCTAAGCTGAGAGACTCCAATGTGAAACAGATTAGACCATTTAGGTGCAGGTGTTGAGGCAGCTGGGACAGTGCATACCTTTGGTCAAGACTCCTGCAAATGGGAATTTACAAAGGCATTCAGTGGTGGGCTGGCAGCTATTACGGTGTCCACATCCCTGTGTCTCTAGAGGGTGGATAAGCTGAAACTGGATGTTTTTGAAAGTTCCACCCTTTTCCTCTCTGAACCCAATATAAGAATGTATTTTAAGGTCTGTGCCTAAATTTAAGCTTGCAGGCAGTGCTGCTGACTTAATTAGAATTGTTTATGTCTTTAAAGCTGGCCACATGCTGAAGTACCTTTCTGACTCATGGCCTCTATAGCTTAATGAGTTCATTTATAAAGATGAGGTTGGTTCCTCACCCTTACTTGGTAATCTCTGCCCTCTGAGTATGAAATATTATTTATAGGGCTTTTTCTTATAGGGTTTTGCAAGGTTAAATGGTAGATAACAAGAAGTGAGGATTAATTGCTATATAAAGAAAAGGGTTTTTTCCTCAGTTATTTACATACCCCACCATGGACTGAGGTGTTTCACAGGCAGCCTTCTGTTTTGAAGCCATCCCACCACACAAAAAGAGTGCAGCTTTTTGTTTTGACAATAAACATGGGTGATAATTTCACTCCAGATAGAGCATTTAGCAATTTGTCTGTTTGTCATGGGGGAAGAGTAGAGATGCATTGCTGCTTCCATCCATTTACAGTGCAGAGTGCATCTGAGTTCTCCTTCATTTGGACACATCTGCAAGTGAGGTCCTCTGTATGGAAAGCACAAGTGCATGTATTTTAGGACTGCCCTTGAATACAGGTAGCCTTCCAAGTAGGGTAACTTCAGCGCTGGAAGTTACTCTTCTAAGACTTCCCCACACAGTTGAGTGGATGAGCAACCACTGTCTCTGTAGACTGTCAAGGACATTGCCACATTGCAGAATATCTTGGAGAGTCCAGAGTCAGGACTAAAAGAATCAAAAAGCCATGGCTTTAGAATTTATTTATTGAATGTAAGTAATAATAAGCTGTAATAGTGTGTGTTTATACAGTGCTGTATATCTTCAAGGTGCTATATAAAGAGTGGCTGGCTGTTCAAACCATTGACGGAATGGTGCCAAGAAATGGAGTCTGTTACTTACTTGTAGAATGGGTACAAAATATGCAGTGGGAGGCAAGCATCCTTGAGATGTAAGCCTTTCTAGCTGCTCCTGGGTTTGATACTGATTTTGAGGATTGTAGCATAGATCAGACCTGAGGGTCTGTGGAGTGGGAAGCACCACTTCCACATGGCGAAGCTTAGCCCATCTATGTTCCGTCCTGGAGGGCGAGGGAATTCTATGCTGGGTGAAGGATGGCATAGTGTACTCCCTTGGTTTTGTTCAACATTTGCCACTCAACAGGGCAATTTGCTTGGAGAAGCTGAATCTCAGTCTTTATTCACTCCTTACTCTCTGTCCTGCTCAGCTTCTGGGGCCTGTGCTGACATCTGTCTCTGGAAGGGTAAAGTGAGAGCAACTCCTACCCTAGAAAGCAGAAAAAGGTTACCCTGCAAGGCGGTGGTGTTTGCCTCGAATACTTGGGAAACTCAGAAGGGCAGCTGTCTTCCCTGTTCATTATAACCTTTAATCCTTAAAGGCATTAGCAAGACCTGGAACCACAGTGTTAACACAGCGGTACTCTGCAGACTGACATCTCCTCCAGTTCTAATCGCTGACAGGTTTATTTTGGTCTGTAGGCTATGCTGAAATGCCAAAGAAACTTACCTCTCACCAAATCATAGGAAGTGGGCATAGACAAGACTGCAAAAAGTTGTTCAAAACAGAGGATCTACTATACTTAATGTATCTCTGTCCACATACACTAGAATGTTTGTCCACTGTATTCCCTGTGCGTGGGAGGTCCACTGCCTGCCCAGGATGTCACTGCTTGCCTGTGATTCATTGGAGGGATTTTACCTCATCTGTAATTCTTCTCTGCTTTGCTTGCTGTGATTCCTTGTCCCATTGACAGTGGATGGTGGGAGAACTATTCTTTCTTCTTTGACATGTCTTTCCCTGACTTTATCTTCCTTAGGCTAAATTCTATCTTGGACGTCCTGCATTCTCTTCAGCTGGTCCACCTTTCTCTCAAATTACACTGGCAGAACACAGTGCTGTACCCAGGTCTTGCATTGGGCAAGTAGAGCAGAAGCATTCCTTCACATCTGTTACAGGCAGCATTCCTCTTTGGTTTAACTTCTGCACTCTGACACTGTTCACCTCTGTGTGCCTTGTGATGTGCTGTGGCTCCCAGATTCTACAAGGCCTGATGACTGGTGTTCTGTCCTCTGTGTGGAGCTGGCCTTTCCTGGCTTAGCATAGGATTTTCATGTTTGTCCCATTTGAATTTTCTCATGTACCTTTCAATTTGTTGTGACTGTTTCAGATTCAAATCTAATTCCCCTGACATTGCAGTCCCTGGCTTTGGTGCCACCTGTCAATTAAAAAAAAAAAAAAGCCACATATTCTGTTTCTTTACCAAGATCAGCTTTGTTTTCCACTTTGCATTCTCAAACAGAAAGCACAGAAGAGGAAAAAAAAATTAAAAAATAGGAACAGAATCCTGCCCCCAAAATATGAAAGAAACTGAACAAAACCACAAAACACTTGTGATTGTTTACACATGTACTATTCTTTCGTGCTTTTGAAGTATTCTGAAGAACAATTGTGTTTGCTGTAGTAGTGCCAGTGCTGAACAAAAGCAGGACCTTACTGCACTGGGCATGACACTGACATGAAGGGGTAGGTAGCTCCTACCTTAAGGATTTACAATTTATGTAGAATAACACAGGAGGGTGGATTATACAAAGTGGCTGGGCTCTTTGTGGAGAGGAAATCACAATGTGGGGGTTTCCTTAAACTTTCTGTGACAGGGATTTGTTTGAGGAAGGAAGGACAGACTGGAGGTTGTGAAGAAATAAGTAAATAGGTCAGGAACAAGAGAGAAGAGGATGAGAGTAGCAGATGGGGAGGGAAGAGGAGGGTAAATGATTGTAAGAGAGGGAAGGAGGTGACTCCTGAAAAGTACAGGAGCTGAGACTGTCACAGCCAAGGCCAACAGGAACAGAAAGTGGGGTGAATGATTGAAGATCCCTTTGTGGCCTTTTTGCAGCTATCCTTTACTTCAGTCTCTTCTGGGTTCTTTTCCTGCAGCTGTCTCTTAACATCTTTGGCAGGAAAGGTGGGTGACGCAGGAGATACCACCTATATCCTAATGCTTACATGCAGGACAGAGAGTCTGTCTAGGAGTTCCCCAGCTGCAGCTGAGACCAGAAGCAAAACTGATACTACATCATTCCCATAAGAGCTCTGATCCTGCTACCTATACTCAGGAAATTCTATTGGGGCAGAGATTAGCTGAAACACCAGCACTTTTCACTGATAAGAGATCTTTGTGATTTCCTCCCTTGCTGCCTTTGTCTTTCTCATGATGAAGGTTGTGCAGGAAGAATTTCAACTGCAATCCTCCCTCCTCCTCCTCCTTGGCAGGCCCTACATGCTGAATATTCCTGCAGCCTGTACATGATACCTTTAAGAGTACATGTAACTGTCCCACCCTTTGTCTGTCCTCACATCTGCCTTTCTCTTGCCATCAATCCATGTGATCTAAACGGGTATAAGCAGGGAAGTACAGCCAGCAGTGCCTGAGCTTATGGGTGAGAACTGCACATGCATCATGCCATACAAGGATGTGCAATGCCTGAAGGTTGGGCATGTTCAGAGTACAGGAGCCTCAATGTACTCTTCTCTCTATTAGCAGGTCAGGTATGTCGGTACACTTGGCAGTGAGTCTATAAGATTATGGTTTTCCTTTTGGGTGAAGAGAGCAGGAAAATATCTTTTTGTGCTTGTAGTGTAGGGGTCAGGGCATTTATTTGCTACTGGATGTGATCCAGTTCATTTGGTGTGTCTCTGCATAGAAGGGAAACAGCAGAGAAGAAACAGTCCAGGAGGTTCCTGGAGTGTGTGGAAGATAACTTCCTGACATCTGGTGAGTGAGCCAACTAGGGAAGACACCCTGCTGGACCTGTTTTTTTGCAAACAGAGAGGGATGTCTGGGTGATGTGATGGTTGGAGGCCACTTTGGGCTTAGTGTTCATGAAATGATAGTGATAGAACAAGAGGAAATAGCCTGAAGTTGTGCCAGGAGAAGTTTAGATTGGACATTAGGAAAAATTTCTTCCCTGAAGTTTGTCAGTCATTGCAACATGTTGCCTGGAGTAACCATCCCTGGAAGTACGGTGGTGCCTAGGGATGTGATTTAACAGTGGTCTTGGTAGTCCACTGTTCATGATTAACTTGATCTTAAAGGTCTTTCCCAGCTAAATGATTCTATGATTCTGTTTGTTTTTGCTTGAAGATAGGATTTTGTAAAGGCACACAGGATGGTGGGTAACCATTAAGCTCTCTGGCTTTTAGCTGCTTTGGTGAGGTCTTATGCTAACACTTCTAGAGGGAATGTTACAGCAGATGATGGAGTAGGTTGATGGATTCTAGCAGTAAGCCTCAGAAAATACCCAGTCCCAAAAAACTTGCAGAACATGTCAGAGAAAGTTTGCTTTTTCAGGAAGATCCTTTAGCTTTCCCAGAATATTTTTACTTGTAGGCAAAATTTGTAAGCATTCTTTATTTTTTAAATCAGGGTTTATATTCTGCTCTTGTCTGCAGCAACGCCTGCACTGAAGATGTATTTATCTTTTCTGTGTTAACACTTGCTGTTCCTGGAACGTCTCCTGCTCAGCAGCTGTTTGTAGGTGTTTTTATTTCTCTCCCATCATCATGTACCTTTCCTTCCTGTTGAAGGCACCCATAAACCTCTTGTAGTGACATCATAGCTGTTTCCGTAGCAACAGATTATGATACTAGAACAGGGGATAATATCAAACAGGAGGAGGAAGAGATAAATTATGGTGTTTGTGTGCATGTGTCTGAGGGCTTGATTATATTCCTACATCTCTTCTGAGGATGTTGTCTGCCTGGTTTCTCCTCTGTTTATCTTACATGTCTTTTAAAGGTTAGGAAAATGTAAAGAGAAAAAAGAGATCTGGAGGTCAGAACAATACAGACACGTATTTTTGATGGTCTGTGTGTAAACCTAGTAGGCTGAGTTTTTTGGTTTTGTCTTTTTTTTTGTCTTAGTGGTGCCTCTCCTGTGTCTCCTGAGAGTAATCTAGTCTGGAGGAAACTTGGAGGCATAACAATCACCTGGTGCAGCTTCACTTTTATTTTAATTATGAATTATTCATAACTAATAGCAGCAGGGATCACAAATCAAGGATCTCTGTGATGCAGATTTTCCAAAAGATGGATGAATGTGTCATGGCATTACCCTAGAAAGCTTGCAACCTATATTTGAGAAAAGATGCAACAGGTGCTAAAATCAGACAGAGCCAGAATGGGAAGAGGAAGAAGTACCCACAAGAAAGGATATCAGCAGAAGCATGATCTCTAGACAGTGTTCCAGCCAGCCCAGGTCATAGTGAAGGTGGTCTGAGTGTCATCCCAGTGTTAGCTTTTCACAGTGATGTTTCTGAAGTTGCTGTGCCAGAGGTGGATTTGGTACCTGTTTTGTAACCAGCTGCATCGATCTTTTGTGGGTTCAGCCTATCCCTCCGACAGGAGCTGACAGCAGCTGGATTTCAGAAGGATGAGTATCCATGTTGCTCCACACTTAACATTGGTAGGAAGGCTGTTTCTTTAAGCGTGAGGCTGGAGGTGAGGAACATGCAGCTAAAATTTGCAGGGTTTTATTTTCTCTTAGGCAGCATGTAGAGTTGACAAATTCCAAGTAGTTTGGCAAGGATATTCAGCAGGTCCCCATTTTGCTTCCAGATAGCAGTAATTTCTGGCCATCATCGCTACTTTCCTATTTAGATGATTGACTTCAAAAGCTGGAGAAAAAATTCTGAGAAAACGCCCTTAGATATCCTCATACCTCTGTGTCTGCACAATCTTTAGTCTTCTTGTGTCAGAATTTCTGGAGTGTTAAATGGGCATTGCTAGTCTTTAACACACACACAGAGAAGGCTTGTCTCTAACATAGACAATCTCTTGTGGTGCTCTTGAGCACCTTAATTCTTGCAAACAGTTTTGGTCCCAGGCTTAGGCATTCTGGTCCTCCAGGGAGGAGTATAGGGGAGAGATCTGAGCAGAGCAGTAGCATGTAATACAGCATCTAGCTATAGTGATGTGATAGAGTAGGGGAGTACATAGTGGGGTTCTTCCCATATGGGAATTCAGTGATGTGCTGCAAGATGAGCCCTGGGTCAGCAGCAGAGCAGCAGTGGGATTAGGTGATGCCCATCCCCCAACTCCAGTATGTCAGCACACAGGAGCAGGAGCTCTCTGGCATCTGTGCAGGACTGCTGGTGGGCTTGGTGGCCATGTTAAGCAAGAGTTTTTGGTCCAGCCTAGTGCCACCAGGATGGAGAGGAAATAGGAGGAATCACACAAGTCACTCAGACTCTTCAGTGCCATCGGAGGTTAAAGTTGCTCAGAAGATAAGTGAGCTCAGAACACCTCAACAGGATTTAAAAGTTAGGTCACCTTGATGGAAGCTTATCTGGAGCCGGTAGACACCGCAGAGGACTGTTTCAGTGTGCATAGCTTGCACAGTGCCAGTGAGCTGACAGTGTTGTCTTGCAGGGAACACACTTCTACAGTGAGACCTTGGGATGATGGGTGCAAAGGAAGCTGGAACAAGGTCCTTTGCAGAGGGAAGAGAGATCACAACCCTATCTCTGAAGCCAAATTAAAAGAAAAGGATGACTCTTGGCTACAGCCAGTTTGTGGACAATGTGGAAAAAAACAGGGCCTTGTAACTCCTCCAGTGCTTGTGCCTAGAAAGCAAGTGGGGATCACAGTCATGAATACAATTACAAATTTCTTCATCTCTTGTAGCACTGGCTGGCACTACCAGAAAGCTGCCTTCCTATCACACTGCCATTCTCTCAACATCAGAATACAAATGTATTTAGGAAGTGGGGGTCAGGAATACGTTGTGAAGCCTACTTTAAAATAGCCACACTACCCAGTAAGGACATGTGAAACCCAGACATGAACATTTTCCGTTGATGTTGGTGATGACACTTGCAGTGTTATTTTCTCATTGCTTTTCTGAGACTGGATAATGAGAGTACACCTTCAAATGCCTGTGCTGCCTGAAAGCGTGTGCAAGTCAGAGGGGACAGTAGATGCTGTCACCAAGCCGTGTGTGTGAGAGTACAGATGGAAGAGTATGCATGTGTGTGCTTGTGGGACTCTTCACATGTTTGCAGGCATGTGCAGGAGTGTACTTGATTCTCCTTAGAGCTATTGTGCCATTCTCAGCAAATTGCATTTGTACCAGGGCTCTTTTCTGCTGCAGGGAATGAAGAAGGGAGATTTATTATAAATATAAATTAGGCTTTCTGTGTGTTTGTGAGCTGTCACAGCCTGTATGGGAGGAAATATAAACAAGGTGGAAGCTGGGTGTTCATGTGGAGCGATGCTGTGACAGGGTATGTGTTGGTAGGGGTGCAGTCTGCATAAGGGATTGTGTTGCTGGTGTGAGTGTAGACGGCTGTAAATCACAGTGTGTTCAGGAGGGGACGCTACCTCTGACTGCAGAAGGCAGGGAGAGGTTTTTTGAAGAAATGGGATTATTTTTCAGGCAAAACAAAAGGATTACTGGAAATCCAAGCTTGAGAAGAGTATCGTCCAAGACCTTTTGACTGAGAATGATCTGTAATCCACATCCACCAGCTCATCTCCATCATGACCCAGAACATCTGCACGGCCAGTGTCTTTTACACATCTCTCCCAGTGCCAGGTTTTGGTGGCCCTACTGGACCAGTTCTTGTGTATCTCTGCAGCTCTGAGGTTTGTCCTCTGGAATTCTCAGTTGTTTGAGTCTTGACTTGGGCCTATGCTGTAGCATGCATCTGTATGCAAATGCAGCATTCACTGTGGGATCTGTATCCCTTTAGATGTGTTTACTGACTTGCAGTGTATCTAACGTAGGTGAGACCACCTCAGTAAAATACCTTTTATCTTTTTCAGCATGCTTGTGGGTAGATGCCTGAGTCTTGGTTTTGTTCTTGCTCAACTGTGAACTCAAACTACAGACTGTGGAATTCACCTCTTTAGAACTGAGCTTGGCTTAAAAGTTACTGTGTTCTTCCAAAATCATTGCTGTTTCCCAGAGGAGCACTTGAATCATTATCAAACCCTGCATTTCCTCTCAGCCAGGAAGGGTTGAAGGGGTTTCAGGAAGAGGATGCTTTACAAGGAGATGTCTGCTTTCCCTTGCCATGTCATGTCACAAACAGACGCTGAGAGTTCTGCCAAAGAGCTGCTGCTGCCTGTAGAAAATAGTATGTGAGGGAAGAGGAGGATAGGATGTGAGTGAATGGCAAGGTAGGACAGGGTTTCAGGTGGGGATGCTTGATGTTTTTTGATAGCGTGCACAGTAAAACAGATCCTTGTGGCAGCACTCGAGGTGAGATAGCAAATATGATTGTGTCATTGAAGCAAACTGCAAGTCATAGTTTTTAATCTGTTTTTATTGCATTTGGTACTCCTGTCCATCTCATCATCTTGTTATAGCTGGGCTGGTGAAGATATTCTTGTGTATTTTGTGTTTGTTTTTCTGTCCCTAGCAGCCTCTTCCCCTCTGCTGCCTCCATCCCAGTACCGTCCTGTCATGTGCTTGGTTTGAGATGACCAGCCCACCTGAGTTGGGCGTGGGGGAGAAGGATGCAGGCACAGTTGCATGGGTAAAACATGCCGTGGTTACTGTGAATTACTTGCTGAAAAGGCAGATACAGAGAGTTACTTGGTTAACTGAGGCAAGGGACGTTGGAGCCTCTCCTGTTGATCTTAGCCGTCCTGCCTTGCCTGCCTGGGACATGCAGAGGTCTGTGAGAGGCAGGCACTCCCTGTCTCCTGCTCTGAGCATCCAGGTGGATGGAGTACCTACCAGCCAGCCTGCAGAGCACTCGTCCACTTTGCTGTTGAAGGTGGAAACCCAGCAGTACATGAGAGCCATGAAATCTAACTCCATGTTGGGACAGGCTGCACTTTAAGCCCCATGTAAGCCCTAATTTGAAGGCTTAAAGGGAACTGAAGTGTGGCACCAAGTCCTGCAGCTGAGTGTCACCCTTTGTGAGCTGTGGCAGCCTGCCAGGTGGGGGACTGAGGGGCAGGACGGCCCCTGCCTTCCCAGCTGGGCCAGAAACCTCCAGCCAAACTTCTTGGACCCACAGAAATGTTGGATTCGGTCAGGTTTTAAACTGTAAAAATATGGTTTGATTGACTGCAGCTGGCAGTTCTGACTTCTGTGGTTTTCACTGGATGCCCAAAGAAGTTGTTGCAGTGGTGTGCTGGTTCTGCCTCTAGCTCAGCTGGTCTCCGTGCATCTGGTTAGGTATGTTCATCCTTGTAGTTCTGCCCCTGGTAACAGCCTTCCATCTCTCCAGCCTGTTTACTCTCTCTTTGCAGGCAGCAGGCTCAGTTCATGGCTAGCAGCAGATACACAACTCTGTGCCAGGCTCTTAAAGACCATGTGTAGCCACTCTGGTGAGCCTCTGTCACTTTCCATTTCATTTTCATGCCTGTGCCCCCTCCTTTCCACACTTGCTGTCTGTAGAGGGACCCCTTTCATCTGCTGCCCCGCAGGGGGATGCCGATATCCGTGCACTGCTGGAGTGGATGAGCTGCCCAGCACACAGGTAGTCACAGCAAGTTGAGTTTCACCATTTGGGGTTGTTTTTTTGGTGACCAGTGCTTGTTATTTTTTTGTTACAATTGTTGCATTCACTTAGGGTCACTTCAGCATTGAATGCTTTTGTGTATTTTGGAGCCCCATTACTGCTTAAAACACATCTGTAGATTTAGGAAAGCCACAGAGTTAGCTGGGCTTGGGAGGAGGATTTTTGGTGAGGGGCAGATCTGTGTTTGGATAGTATCTGAAGATGGCCTCTGTTGCTGGAAAGCACACATGCATCTACGTGCCTGTACTGACCCATGTCTGCACATGTCCCAGGGAGAATCCTGTGGCATTCTGCCCACCTTCCTCCTCTTGTAGGGTCCATGGGACTTAAGCATAAAGCATGACTTCTGAAATCTGGAAGGTAACTCTAAATCCTATGTCTCATTTGCACAAACATATTAGGCATTTTGCCTTCCCCTGCCTATACCTTCATTTCAGAAACATGTAGAATTAGTTTAATTTTTTTCAAAACACCACAAAATGTGGCTGAGGGTGGGAGCCTTTTGAATTATATTTGGAACAGAAGGGATAAGGAGGATTCTGGAGGCCCCACAAAGTGAAACTCCATGGGTGTTTGTCATTTACACACTGTCAGGAGGGAGCACTTAAGGGACTGTATACACCAGGAGAGCAGCAGTGGTATTTGCAGTCTTTTACGTGTAGGTCTGCTGTTCAGATCAGAGCTCTCAGTTTTCTTCTGGCCTAGCGTGTGAGACCTCACACACTGGGTCATGTTTCAGGCATAAACCTTGCATGGAGGATCATCTGGTGGATAGATGTACTGTCATATGAAGGGTGACAGGCTCTATGGCAAGGTTGCTGCAGGAACGGGATGCAATCCTGACTAGCTAGGCTGCTTCCAAGGCAAGAAACCTGCAAGATGCTTTCTGATGAGGTGGCCATGCCTTTTGTGGCAGGCTGTATGGAACAAAGAAGACAAAACTGGTTTCTGCCCTGAAGACAGAAGGTGCAGACCTACTGATGAGCTCATGAGGAGGCAGCTGTGGCAGTGATTCTCAGGTTTGCTGAGGGTCAGTGATGGTGGCACACTGGTATGGTTGAAGGCCTTACCACTAGCAAAGTTTTTGTTCACATTTACTGGCTGCTTACCAGATCTCAGAAACATTACAAAGAGTGACAAATAGCTAAGACAGTCTGTGAGGAAGGGACAAGACTGGGCTCCCCTGCTGTGTCTCCCTCTGGAAGACAGGAGGACTCTTCTGCCTTCCTGGTGGGAGTTCCACACCAACACTGGTCATGCCATGTGCACTTGGTGCTCTGTTTCTAAAGCTGCCAATTCACTGTCTTCCACCTGCACCAGATCTCCAGGAGGCAGAAACCAAAGAAGAGCTGGAGGCTTGTCCAAGCAGAGACTGAGTGTTGGAGAAATCCCCCTAGCTCTCCTGTTACCGTTGGCAAAGGAGAGGGACAGGTTTATGTCCTGTACTGCCTTTCAGCCAGAAAGGATGCATGTGCTTGGGGGCTTCTTGCCGTGCTGCCTTGCCATGCTCACGGGTTTCATGGCACCACTTTTAGCACCTGAAGATAGGTGTGAAAAGGCAGGAGGCAGAGGAGGAGGAGATGGAGGTGGTGTAAGTTAATACAAGCCGCAGTGGGAAGCAGTGGCAGGCACTATTTTTCAGTGGTTTGAGCCAAAACTTTCTCTCTCTCATTAAATTACAACTAATGCAAGTAGCATTGTGAAGGAGGAATTTGGGAACTGTTGTTCATCATCCAATCACTTGTAACGAATGTGCTGCTCGGTGCCATAGCCCATAGCCTAGCTGAGAAGTAATTCACTTGGTATTTGCAGGCATGACATGCATGCCAGAAGAATTCCACTGTTAGCATTATTCCAGCATTAGCGAGGGGATATGAAAATAAATGATGAGCTATTGTTTTTCATTATTAAGTTCAGACTTTTCACTCATCTGTCTTTTTCTCTTGCTCCATCTGTGGAGAAAGGGGTTTCCCATTTCCTTTGCTTTTGGAGCAGGCAGGTTGTGTCCTCGATCATCCCAGCTGCATTATCCCCTTCCCAGAACAGCAGCATCCTTCCACTGGTCTCTCTCCTTGTCCCATACTGGGTTTGGAGATTAGCCACAGTGATCTTTGAAATTGCTGGAGAATATCACCACAGAATGACACAACGTTGAAGGGGACCCCGTCGTTTTGTTATGGCTCTACAAACCTATTCTGTCACTATCTCTCATGGGCACTAAGCCCTGCTCTTCATGGTTGCACTGACAGGCTCAGAGTTTGGTGGCAAGTTCTTTACTTTGAGGTCATCTGCAAGTCTTAAATGAGTCTTCAATAAAAAAAATAAATGAGGAGAAAAGGGAGAGACACTGGAACAGGCTGCCCAGAGAGGTTGTGGATGCTCCCTCCCTGGAACCAGGTTCAAGGCCAGGTTGGATAAGGCCTTGAGCGACCTGTTCTACTGGGAGGTGTCCCTGCCTATGGTGGGGGGTTGGAACTAGATGATCTTTGAGGTCCCTTCCAACCTAAACCATTCTCTGATTCTATGAAAGCTCTTGAGATGACTGTCAAGCTGCATGTGCAGGATTGGAGTCAAGCAGCCTCTGCTGGGGTCTGCTGGCAGTGGCCGGTGCTCAAAAGAAATCCCCAGGGCAAACAAAGATGTGTGACCTGTAGTTCTGAGGGACATCCCAGTGGGCTTTCCTGTGTTTTCTGCAGAGCTTTATAAATGTGGAGTGAAGCATTATAGGGGAATGAGGCAGTTAAGCATTATTTATCCCTACTTTCTACCAGGGACGACCAAAGAAGAAAGTGTAGCATTTTCAGAGATGTCTGGTTTCTGTGATCATCAGTTCTTAGGGCTGGTTTAAGCTGGCACATAAGCACACAACTGCACAAAATAAAAGACTTCTTTGGAAAACCAAGCTTAAATATCCCCATGAAATCCCCAGATGAGTCAGTACCAGTGCTATTCAGGATTCCTGTGCTCTTAATCAACTAACCCAGGCAGTCTTTCATGTCACTGAGTTGCTGCTCACTCCAGTGGCCCCAGCCCACATTGACTGTTCAGCAGAAGGCCTGGCTGAGCTGAAGGCAGATGGTAGGTTAAAAGCTTGTGCTGATCCTACTACTATTAACTGTACCGTTCTTCTGTGCAGCAAGCTGCTCCCTTGAACATCAGCAGAACCGTTTCTTAAAGCCCTGCGGCCCAGCCTCGTCTGACAGAGTAGCTCATTTTATCAGGGGAAAAGGTGCCTTGGCAAACCTTTGAGCATAAGCTGTTAAGGATAACCTCAAGATGCTGGCAGAAGCAGCCATGGGCTTTGAGGAAAGAGCAGCAGCCAGCTGCAGGTGTTGTGTTCCTGCCAGAGAAGGAATGCAGGAAAGCCATTGCTTCCCCCCCGCCATTTTCTTTATTCATCTTCTCACAGGAGCAGTGTGTGCGCTGGAGTGTTCTGTGACGTTGCTTTGCACATAATCATGGTTATAGAATCCAAAGCTGCTTGCCTGGCCTCACACCATGCTGCCAGCACACCTTGGCACACAACAATCTGCAGTATGTCATGGTTACCTGAGTGCAGCCCTAACCTGTACCTCTCCTGAAATGTCTCAGGTTACTCCCTCTCCCCCACCACTGACACTTGTCCCAGCCACTGGCACTTGCTGACATACATGCACAGCCTTTAGCACTGATGGCACATGTGGTTCTCACCACTTCACCTGGGGTAGTTGCAATATCTCGTGTCTCAGAAAAGAAGAAGTCGTATCCCTATGCCCGAACTCCTCCACACAGCCCACTCACAGCCACTGCAGCCATTGCCAAGGTCCTTTCCAATGGGAACCATTAACCTGCATTAGATTCTTCTCCGATTTTGCAATATTCATAAAACAGGGTGGTGGAGACACTGGGTGTGAAGCCATGAACTCATGTATACTTGTGATCTAAGAAAACTATTTAAGTTCAGACCTCAAAGGGCAAGCAGAAGTGTATGACCTCATGGTATGAAAAAACAGGAGGAGATGAGTAAAA
Source organism: Tricholaema leucomelas (assembly GCA_013400475.1). Classification (NCBI taxonomy): domain Eukaryota; kingdom Metazoa; phylum Chordata; class Aves; order Piciformes; family Lybiidae; genus Tricholaema lacrymosa; species Tricholaema leucomelas. The sequence goes on along the minus strand of WAAF01000837.1, from coordinate 1,611,773 downwards.
AAGTACATTTCTGAGGTACGGAAATGTCCATGGGGAAAAAAAAAGAAATCTCTTACTAGAAGAGTCAGTTTATCTGCATAAGACAAGGTTAGGGAAATGACTAATTGCTGTTTCTGTTCAACATACATTTTGATTCAGTCATTCCCTCTTTGACTTAGGCACCTTCCTTTGCTTTCTGTACCCTCTACCTTGCCTTGTTTTCTTCTGTCTTTTAAGAGAGAGGAGGGTGGAAGGGCTCAGTGAAGAAGGAGTTAATGGAATGCTCAGTGGGGATTATAAAACAGCCAGGCACTTGGAAACAGTTAAGGAGAGAGAAACAGATCTGCCAGGAGGGAGTGTGGCACTGGAGCTGGTGGTTTATTTTCATGCCTCCCTACACAGTGATGCAGAAGGGGACGAAGGTAACAGTGGAGGGGAGTGGGATTGATGCCAAGGTGGGGACAGTAGGGTTAAATGGAGAGTGGACTTTTCCAGCAGCAAGTTGGCAAGCCTTCCCAAGGATCCTCACTGATCTGCTGTGGATACAGGTCATTCCCATTAATGGTGGTGGGAGGTAGCACCTACCCTGGGGGTAAGGTTTCCTCTTTGTGTGTTGAACGTGGGGGAGAGCGGCCTGTGCACTTTTGGCACTGCAATGGAAAGGTGAGCACAACAAAGTCACTGTCTACTTAAGCATGATGCCAGGAGCAAAGTGTAGAGAGGTCTGTGGGTGTGTCTACGTGAGTGTGAGCTGCATATGAGGTCCTCTATGAACATTGCTGTGGGTGGACATCTTGTGCAAGCCCACCTGGCCAAGAGGAGCCTTCTGTCATACTCTAATGAGGTGGTCTTGAGTCATAAGGAGCTTCGGTTGTACTCATTCTGCATTCATGCCTCAGAAGCCCAGCTGAGACCTTCTGTATGCTGTGTCAGGCACCTTGACAAGGACAGAGGCTCTTGGTCCTGGGAAGGTACTTGGAAGCCGTGTGACCCAACAGGCCAGGTTACTGGCATGACCACAGAGAGAAGTCAGGTTGCTTCAGGCTTCTTCCATGGTGTTCGCTGCATGCCTGTGTTTGGAGCAGTAGCTAACCACTTCCCAGTTGAGGGACACTGCTGCTGTGATGGTGAGAACTGACATGAATGCAGGTCCTGTCGTCTCCTCCTGGCTTTTCAGCTCTGTGCATAAAAAATGATGGTGTTTGCAGTCATGTGGTGGCAGGAGCTTACGGGATAGTGACCACAGGGAAGTGCGGTGTGTATGCAACGCTGAGACCCATTTTTCGTGGGGGGAAAAATATACCACAACAGATGCAACTGTTGGAACCAAAGAGTGTGGGGAGAAGGGTTAGTCACTCTGCAAGTGTCAGGGGCTCACTGAGGCAATAACAGGAGTTTGCTGACTGATGTTGATAATGTTCAAGGCATAAATGAGAAACAGAGGGAAAATCTTCTGTTTCTGGATTTGGAAGAGGGAAAAAAAAGAGAAGAGGTTTAAAGAAAGGGAAGGAAGATGTACAGAGTTACTAATCAGCCCCCAAAGTCTCTGACCTATATCTCCTCCTTTCCCTGGAGCCATTCTTGAAATGAAAAGTTAATAGAGAACAACCAGGTTTTACCTCCAGGGTACCCTTTCAGGCTGCCACGTACTGCAGGCTGAGACCAGCAGATAGGACTTTGGTGTCCCTCAGCACAATCCAGAAAGCAGAGTGCTCTCAGTCCAGGGCATTGTGGGGACATCCAGAGAGACTGAAAGTGAGAAGGTAATCTCTCTGGGAAGGATCGTCTCTGGCTTCAGAGAGTTGGGAAAAGGATGTTGAGCAGACACGCTAAGTTAAAGTAGACCAGGGAAGAGGGATACTCCTTGAAGTTTAGCATGGGAAGTGGAGGTGAAAAGGCAAAAAGTAAGTGTAAAAGAGAGTGTATCAGGTCATTAGCACTCTCAGGGACAAGTTTGCTGTCTACAGAATATTCTTCCCCCTCTTCCCTTTTTTATGAGGAAAGAGAAGCCTTAGATAAGAAGGTGAAACTTGGGGTTGTGGGTCAGGAGGTTTTATTTCCCAATTCTGCTGCTGCCTTCTTTAAGCTTGAGCAAGCCACTATACCTTATTCTGGCTCCATTTTTGCCTCTGTGGGGTGTGGATTGTGATACCTTTTGCAAAGCATTTTCAATCCTGTAGGAGAAAGGAAGGACAGCATTTTCCAAGGTGACCAAGGTCCAGGCATCACAACAACAGCCACATGAAATGCAGGAGGAGGAAGGCTGATGTTGTGACACTCCTGCTTTTTACTGGAATAGGTTCTGTGCCTGTGCAGCATGCCTACAGTTTTGGGCACTGCTGGATTCATTTCCTCCCATGTGGCGCAGGAGAGATGACACCATGCAGCCGCTGCATGCCTTGGAAAGAGGTCACCCACCGTAGCAGCAGAACTAGGCTAGCTTTGAGGGGATCTGTGCATAAGTGAAATTCTGCTCATTTGCCATCTCCTTGTGCTGGATTACCTCAGTTTAGCCATATTTAATGTATAGGTCTGGATGTGTCATGTTATCTTTGTTGTACTTCTTCAGAGTCTATCTTTTTAGGTGTTTGCAAGATATGTCTGTTACTGCTATCTTTTGTGATAAATGTCCTCCATAACCCTGAAGGGATGGAAGCTGAGCCACCAGGGCTGTCTCTGCATGGACTTCTGCCTCCAATATTAGGATGCCTTATGCAGCTTGAGAAACTAGGTTATATAGCAGCTTTAATGGGGCTTTTTCCAGACACTGATTGACCTCATTCCTCGGACCAGCTGTTTTATTTATTAAGCAAAATAGAAGAAAAAAGAGTATATCTCCTATGTAAATTTGATTCATTGTGGAGAATGTTTAAAATTTTTTTTTTCATAAATTGATGTGAAACTTTTACTTCATATTATTACTTCATATTAATTTATACATCAGGAATTAGGAAGATTTGCCTCTTCATCTATTCCTGTTCCTAGAGAGAGATTTACTTAATGTGCAGTGTAATTTGTCTAATGTACAACTTGATGTGTAAAGTGTACCCAGATCCAGTAGAAACAGTGGATATAATAAAACAGAGAACTGTAGTGCAGTGCTGTAAATCCTTCTGTAATTAAAAATACTAAATTAGTCAGTGTTAGTGCAGTCAGGAGACATTGCTAGCTGAAAAACAGGGATATATAGAGTTGTCAGTGCAGGACAGAAAAACTGGACCTGCATTCATCTTTCTGTGTGTGAGGTATGTGATTAGGGGAGTAGCAGTTTATAACATTATTTGCCAGGAACAGGAGACTTGGGCAGCAAAGAGGAATCATCAGGAGTTATCCTAGAGTTGTCCTACATGTCCACAGCGTGATGGAGGAACCAGGTCTGCCAACTCTCACGTTGTCCTGAGCACACTTGGTGGAGAGTTGCAAGGCTGGATTGTACACTTTTACAGAAGTGTCTCAAAAAATACTTGGTTGGGCTAAGAAGCCTTGCACCAGTGACACGTTGATTTATTCTCCCCCCAATCATCGACTCTCTTTTTGTCTGTCTTGCCTTTTTCCCATTGTTAACACAAGTCAGTTACTGCCTGAAATTTTCGGATGAGCCTTTTTCTCAGGATGTTGTGAATCTCCCTGTAAATAATCAGGGGAAGGATCAGTTTATACCAATGTGAGATTCACTGCCTCAGTGTACTGTCCATTTGCCTGTCCTTTATCTACCTTAGGACCAGTGCTGCCTACAGTGCCTGACACTTGTTCCCTCATTCTGAGAGAACAGGAGGAAGGGTGGCGCTTATACTCTGAAGCAAAAATTGCTATTTGAAATTGAGTAACAAGACATGGTTGTGCATTAAGGTTAAAAATAAATTAATCTTCTTTATCTGAACAGAACCAGGACATGAATTAAAGCTTTAGTTACAGTTTGCTTTTAAGTTTGACTTGATTCTGTTAGTGCAACATCTGGGCTGTGTGGTTTCTTCAACAGCTGGATACTATCATCCAAGTGAAGGAGGAATGTATGTCATGGCAATGACCTGCTGCTGAGGCCATCCAATAGCTTCCCTATTTTTCCCTTTTTTGTTTTATTTTCCACAATTTTATCAAATTTATACTCTCTGAGTGAAATTTTTCTATCCCAGTGGCCTGTTCTTTTATACCTCTTGATTTTTGGAATATATGTTAAATATAACAAATGTACAATTAAATTTGAAAGCCAAGCCCTCACCTTAACAAACCAATAAAATTGGTGTATGTGTCAGAGGCACCACTTCTGCTGTCTCAAAGAATATCAGCCTAAACTCAGCTAAGTTCCTCAGCAGACAAAACAAACCTCTGAAGGATTTGCACCTAAGAGTTTCAATTAGGCATTTCAAATTAGTGGAAGATTTTTATGTTAATCTTTCTGTGCCTCAGTTCCCTGCCCATGACATGGACAGCACAGTGTGTTACTTTATGAGGGCATTGCAAAAATACATTCCTTCATGTTTGTGAAACATTCAGTTGCTCTAATGATGCGTGCTGTAGGAAGGCCCATGAGTAAATTACTAATTCCATCTGCAGAGCAGAGTGTGTCTGATACCTAGTCAACAAGGCTTGGGGCCACGCCTCAGACAGCACGGAGAGGATGAAGTAGCAAGTAGTCGCTTGCAAGGTGCGCACTCTGTACCCTCCTGTGCTGGGTGAGGCCAAGGGCCCATAGGAAAATAGCCTGTGATTATGTGATTAAGAGCTCTGCCATGGTACGCAGGCAAGAAGGAGGGCTGAAGGAAGGTTGCACAGGCAATCAAAAGCTGAGATTTCCTAAGCCTTTCATTCTTGATTTAGAGTTTTAAATAGTCTTACTTTTCACCTTTTCTGCATTCTGTGTAGTTGTCTGTCATGCAGAGTGGGCTGAGAAATAATGGTCAGCCTCTGTCTCGGAAGAACAGAAATGCCTGGCACTGTTGATCATCGAGAGAGGAGAATTCATGGTGAAGCCTTGCATCCAGGCATTGAGTATAGGAACATACATGACCCTCAAGTTACAGATGTCAGGAATGGAGGAAAAAGGCAAACTGAGGTGTCTTTTTTCCTTTATAACAACTGTTTGATTTATGCTGTTCTTCTTTAATAATAGTGCTCCTTACCATTAAACAGCAATGCCACAAACCAACAGACGTGCAAGTTATTTTAAAGAAGGACAAGATCATCCCATTGCTTTTTGCTGTGGGTCTTACAAAAGGCATTTCCTGGTTTCAGACAAGGTGCTCATGGTTCTGGTTGCTTCCTCTCCTGGGTCCTGCCCTGTGGAAATCCTAAGTGGTACATGCATGAGACTGTTGTCTTTAAGCCTGGGAAAGTGATCTAGCCCTGACACACAGGCAGAATCAACCTTAATCTCTCCACTTCTGTTCACTTGTATATTTTGATCTGTTTCCTCAGATAAGAAGGAAGTAGTGCTGCCTGCAGCCCAGTACTAGTTCTGAGTTGTATGTGGGCAGCAGTGGGGAGGAGGTTTTGGTTGAATGTTTGAAGTAGAAACTGTGATCATGCCATCAATGAGCAAGCTACTGGATGGCTGGGATGCACACCTCAGCAGACATTTGCCCATGTCACAGTAGTATCAGCTGTTTTTTTCTGTACTAATTTAGTATAGGAATAAGCCTGTCAAGTAGATGAGGTGTGAGTGGAAAGCAAAGATTGCCATGAGCCAGGAGATACGAGATACAGGAAAATTGTATAGATATGGTGACTTTAAAGGATTATAATTGAGCAGGGAACATACTGAGCTGTACAAGCTGAGGAAACTTGCTCATTCTCTGCTTACATTACAGGTCAGACCAGGATGCACCTTTTCTTCAAATTCCTAAACATAAAAGTCTGTGCAGAAGACCCTCTTCTTGATGTGTTTCTCATAATTGATGTTTGGCTATTTCAGAGTTGTTTCCCCCCATGGAATTTCTCTTTAAAATGCTCTATATTTAATTTTACTTTTGACTGTGCATGGTGATTTTGTATTTCAGAAAAAATGTTTGAGTGTCACGCTTTGTAAAGCCAGGATGTCATTTGGGTACTTTGAGGAGGGAACTGCCTCTTATTTGTGATGTCCCCTGAGAAGCTGACAACTGAAGTTCTACCAATATTTCTGCATGTTAAGTTTCATAAAGGTTTGTCAAGACAGACAGTGGTCTGCCGACACTGGGTGATTGTTGCAGTTGTTCAAGCATTAGACAGTTGTGTTATAACATGCAATGATATCTTTCCCTTTCCCTTTCCCTTTCCCTTTCCCTTTCCCTTTCCCTTTCCCTTTCCCTTTCCCTTTCCCTTTCCCTTTCCCTGCTATTGACTCCAAAAAGAAGCATGCCTTTTAACTGACATTTTTCAGTGTTTGAGCTGGGATAACAGCCTTGTCAAAACCTTGGAGAGGAAGCTGGGATAGAGCAGGTTGTCCTGCTTCAGCTGAGGGCCCTATTAAGGAGGAATGAAGGGAGTATATTCCCTTTGTCTTGATGCATGCAGTCTGTGACTGCACACAGGAGCAACCAGGGGTGTGGCTGTCTTTGGTCACCTTCATATTGTAGCTACGTATGAGATGGATCATCAACAGTGTCCTGTCTCTGTGTCCCAAACCTAGAGAGAGAAGATGAGAGTTGCTCTGGAGCAGGGATTCTGGAGTAAGTAGGCTGTTACTACAGAAGGGCTCATCTCTGAAGGATGGTGTTGAGCCATGCAACTGAAGGGCTTACACATGGTCTACCTGGGAGTCCACTACAATGTGATCAGCCTGTTACCTCACCTCAGTCTCTGCTGTTTCACATCCAAACTCCTGGCTGTCAACTTTGCCATGGTGTTCTGCTTTTTAAATAACAATAAATGGTGGAAAGTGTCTAACCTAGGGAAGTGCCCGTGGCTTCCCTCCTGTTCCCCTCAGCAGATTTTCTAGGGTGACAGCCTGAAGATGTCCTGGCTGGCAGAAGGGGAGATATTGAAGGTGATAGCCCTCTCTGAAGATCTGGTATGAGTTACTCCATTTTTAATCTCTGAAAATGACCTCATTTTCATTTTTGACCTCATGAAAACCTACTCTTTGCCCCTTTGCCTAGCAGCTATCCCATAAGGCAGGTGGATAGGATCTCCTTTCATTCAAAGGAAAAAGTACAAGGCATCACCAGCACTAGTTCTGATTTGTTCCTGCTCCTTTGTGTAATTATAACCTCTGGATTTTTGGTGTAAAGGTGGATGGGGACGTGACTGAATGGGCTTATGCTTTTGTCCACGTTCCATTAATACCTGACTTACCTGAAAAAGAATCACCCTCACATATGGGCAGCATATGCAAGCATTTGGAAACACACTACACACTATGTTCTCAGACCTGTTCTGTTACGCAGCAGTGATGTTTGCTTATTCTGGGATGGTGATGAGACATGAAGACGTTAAAAACAAAATTGAAAAAAAAGAAAGAAAATGTTTGTTTCAAAGCTAATAAGGACCTCATTTCCTAACAGAAACAAAGTGACAAAACATTCAGTACCTTGTTGGAACTTTGAGAGGTCTGCCTAGAGAAAACTATTACTGATTATGTATTTATTTGTATTTGAGATTTTTTTCCCTGTATTCTTATCTTCCTCCCCCCGCCTTTTTTTCTGTGAAGGCTGTTTCAGAAACAAAATGACCAACTCATTACCTTGTTGGGACTTTGAGAGGTCTGCCTAGAGAAAAATATTATTTATCACATATTTATTTATATTTTAGAATGTTTTTCCCCTGTATTTATATACACTTCTTCATTTATCTCCCCCCTCCCTATTTTCTGTGAAGACTGTTTACACCAAAACACTATCTTTGTTGTCAGAGTTCATATGCTCTTCTGCCTCTTTTCCAGCTGAAGTAACAATACTTGATCTGTGATATCATCATTGGCTGCAGTGACAATGTGGTGTAACAAAGAGGAGTTTTCACTCCAGGTGGAGAATGTGTAGCAACAACAGACAAACTCTGCCGAAAGCAGAGAGCATGTTTGACTATGCATATGGCTAGTCATGAGGGGATAAAAGAAGGAAAAATCTGCAAGAAAATCCAGGAGAAAGAAACCTGCAGAATGCCTGTGTAGGTCTTCCGAGAGCATGTAGCTTCTAGGGTGCTGGAGAGCCTATTTGCCCCAGGATTTCTTTTGACATCAGTTAACAACAGACCAAATATTTAACCAATATAAAAGTACTTTCTTTTTAAAACGCAGAGTGGGAGAGAGGGATTTAATTTAGATTCAAGTATGACTGGGATGCCTGAACTGTATCCAAAAGTGTTGTGGAGATTTTTGCCCTTTTTTTTTCCTACACTAACCCTCTTGCTGAAATCAAGGGAAGGTGACTAATGCCCTGATCCTGCTAATGCTTACACATGTAGTTAGCTTACAATGCGTGACTTGTCTTGCTGAACTCGGTTAAGACAATTGATGTGCTTAAACTCAGACAGAGGCCCATATGCCTGTCGTGTGAGTGTCCAGCTGGCTTCTCGAGGGAAACAGTTAAAAAAATGTACAGAATATTTTGTAATGCAGACAATGTCTTGACGTGGAAAAGCTGAAGTCTCTGGCTTGAATCCGCCACGAAATACAAACAAACAACTGGCCTTACACCTTTTCACTTTGCTTTTGTCTGTCTGATTCATCTCTTGGATCACAGGCCGCTGATTAGAAGGGGAGGCATGTCTGCAAATGTTTGAAGGACTGTGGCTTAGGAGGTGACACAGTGAGAGCATTAAAGAGCAAAGGGGAAGATAGAATGGTACAGTAGTCAATATTCCCATTACCTATTTCACAGTGATACAAGTGAATATTAGAAGTACATCCAAAATCTAGGTATTAGTGACAGGTTCATGGCTGAAATAGTGTGTCTTGCTAGTCTGTGAGCATGGATGAGGCTAGTCATGACATCCACTGTGAAAGCTGCCCCACAGGCTAAGTGTAGCATGGAGTCCTCTCAGATGCACTTGTGGCATTATTTCCATGCTCCAGCCTCATGGCTGTACCCAAGACTCCAGAACCTGGAAGAGGAAGAGGCATTGTTGTTTCTGAATTACATAGAATTACATAGAATCAACCAGGTTGGAAGAGACCTCCAAGATCATCCAGTCCAACCTAGCACCCAGCCCTATCCAGTCAACTAGACCATGGCACTAAGTGCCTCATCCAGTCCTCTCCTGAACACCCCAAGGGACAGTGACTCCACCACCTCCCTGGGCAGCCCATTCCAACATTCCAACATATTTTCTCTGCTGGTGTGAGAGGAACAGCACCTCCAGCTGATTAAGGGCATTTGGAGATGTGTTTTCCAAAAGACCCTGGATAACCTCTTCAACCACACATCTCGGTGCCCAATGAGCAGATATTGCTACAAGTCTTTTCTCTCACAGCATCCTGGGCAAGCCAGACATCTTCTTGGTCAGGGTCCAGGGTCCCAGTGGGAATAAATTGTATTAGTTCTCCTTTCCCTTGGCTCCTCACTACAGCCATGCTGAAGTGTTTCTGAAGTGTCACAGGTCAGGAGGACATATATTTTTCAGGCAAGCCTGTGCTGGCAGCCTCAGGAGAGTGGCTGTTTATATGCTTCTGTGTTTTGGGATATCTTAGGATTTTTTTTGTTTTGTTTGTTTGTTTAGCTGGATCGTGCATGCTGTGTTGCTGCTGTGGCAATCCGTGTGATTCATGTCTTGCAGTTTGACAAGTTTATTGTAGCTCACATGTGCTGAGCTGCACGCTTTGGTTACTGCATTGCTTGTGGTTAGTACCATGGCAGCCCACGGTGCCAGTGCTGGGTTGTTAGCAAATCCCAGGACCCACAGGGTGCCATGTGTGTCTACCACCAAGCCCTTAAAAGACTCAATGTCCAGTTACACCTCCTTCTGTTAGACATCTGTTCTTTGTTCACTGATGCTCATGTTTTGGCAAAGGAAAAAGGAGAGAAGGTGCAGAGGGCTAGGAGCAAAGGCACACCAAGGTGGATGCATCATGGCCTTGCTGAAATCCAGAGTTGAGCTGGAGGGAAGGACCAGGACAAAACAGGAGTGGCATCATTAGTTGGGAAATTTAGAGCCATTTCATGAAAACCTGTTTGGTGCCATCTCATGTACAGTCTGTTCGTGCCATGGGCTGCTGCTAGGGCTGGGTGAGAGGAGTGTGGTTGGGAGCCTCAAGCCAGCAGGTTTTCTGGGTGAGCCACGGTGGGACCTGTAGTCTCCATGCTCACCTGCTGCTTTGGAGTCACCCAGACTTGGCTTGGTGGTGGCTTGTGGCATGAGATTTGCAGCGTGGTGGTGAGCTCTGCAGAGACAGGTTTCCCTAAGCAGCTGTGCAGTATGACCCAGGCCTTGCAAGTCAGCGTTGCTCTTCCTTGACAGCACACAGAGAGCAGGAGTTTACCCTAGAGATCCAGCAGAACAAACTGGTCATTTGCTGTCTTCTCCTTTGTGAATATTTCTGCAGTAGTTCATATTAGGACTTTCTGTGCCCCTTGATGAGTTTATCACTCAGCTACATCTTGTTTTCTATTTTTTCCAGATTTCTCTAAAGGGGGGCACAAAACAAGGCCAGCACTGTGTTGTGGGATGCTGATTTTGTAGATGTGGTTATAAATATATCTGTTTTGATGCCTGTGACTAATGTTTGTAAGACTGAGGTCCCACTTGACATTTTCAGCCCATTCAAGTATGTCAGCAACATGCTTGATGGTGTGTGCTGGTAGACAGCAGGTTTGGGAAGGCTGGGCAGCTGGGCAAGATAAGCATCATTTGTTCAGTGCCCAAATGTAAGGTTGTGGTGCACTGCTCAAGCGATGTGCAGGTCAAGGGAGCTTACACTGCATCTACTCTCAGAGTGCCCAACTCCTCAGGACAGGTTTAACAGTCCCCCACTGTCTTGAATTCAGTTTCTAAACTTTTCTAATCAAAAGAACTTGTTAGGTACATAATTTTGTGTCCAAAAGCAGAGAGAGAGTGCATGTTGAAACAAGTTGTGTTAAGATTTGACGATAGAAGGATTTGAAAGAAATTACTTTAATTTGAACTTTGGTTTGTAAAAGTTGGAAAATGAGATAGAAATAGCCCATGATCTGGGAGGTGGATATGACCATTTCTAAGATAACGAGCTCTCTTTTTATTAAAGCAGCTGTGAGGGGGAAACTGAATGGAGAAAGACCTTGTGTCAGATGCAGTACGGTCAGTCAGCACTTGTTTGCATTGTACTAGTTTCCTTTAAGGCCACCTGTCTGGCTTAAAATAATGGCTCATAGTGGCAACAATTTTCAACCGTTTCTGCCTAATGCATGGTTGGTTGCTAGGGGGGCTGCCGTCATCTATGTTTTCATTGTGGATGTGATGAAAAATCTTGCATTGGGTTCCAGACTTTGGCTGAATGACTCAGCTAGTCTACTGGTGACTCATTTCAGTCTTCCATGAGTCCAGAAAGGGCTAAAGAGGAAGATGTGACTATCTTCAGATAGGAGAAACGGACAAACCCAAGGACAATGTCCATAAACATCAAATCAATTGGGTATTTATACTTACTCCTTCCCACTGAAATTCTTTCTCCAGTTATTGTACTTCTGCTGAATCTAGTTTCCAGTCTCTCAGTCTTCCTCCACATGGAGGATGGAAAGCTCTCTGTGACTCTCTGAGTGCATCAGGTCTGATGAAAGTTCACAGGACTTTTGGCACTAAATTCCCCTAGCTGATTTTGGGTTTGGGTTTTGGGTTTTTTTGGTAGTTCCCCTCTCTCATCATTTACTGAAATTGTCACAATCATCCTACCAACAACCACATGCACACTCCAGGCATTTTTCTCCCTGGTTATTCCCTTGTTAGGCAAAGCTAAGATGGCCAGTGTTCTCCAAGACCCATTGAAAGCTCTTGTGATTTGACCACAAGTTGTTACTAATTTGTTTTTTTCTGGATCCTGCAGAAACAGCAGTATATTTTCTCCTTGTGAGAAAATCATATAGAGCTTTCTTTTACAGAAACTCTTCTTGCCTCATGACACACTTTGGCCAGACTTCCTTTTTATTGTTAGTCAAAACCCATAGGTGCGACTACAGACAGCTTGTCCGTGATACCACTAGCACGCTGATGGTTCTGAACTCACCATCCCACTGCATCTAGGCTGAATCCTCGAATTTTATTGCTGTATGAAAAGGAGAGCAGAATATTTAGGGTTGAAAGGACATGGCTGCAAAATATCTGTAATAATAGTGCCAAAAAAGATGCTTGTGGAAGAGATGAGGCAAGTAGCCGCATGCTGCTGGTAAGGCATAGTGATATGTCGGTTCACAAATACAGAATCATGGATGATAAGACGGCCTGACAGCCACTTTAGGTAGTCAGTCATCTGTAGCTAGCTATCTTTTAATGAGGACTTTTCATTCTGTGGGTTTGGTTTCAGCAATTGTACTGTGCCCATGTGACAATCACTGGTAGCAAAGAGTCAGTGCAGTTGTATATGCATGGCTTGTGGTGCGCTCAGATGCCTCTGTCTCAGCAGGGTGTTGTTCAGGATCTGAAAAGCACCGAACTATCTGAAGCAAAGTTACACCAAGGGTTGTTGGTCACTGTGCACCCCACCAAAGTTGTCACCTCCCATGCTGTTTCTTGGTTGAAATGGAGCATGTACATCATGTCTGGCTGGGGGGCTCTCTCTACGTAGAACCTTCTTTTGAAGCTTTGTCCCTCTTCTAGCCCATCACAGTGTCAGGCTACACTGCAAAAGGCACTTTGCATGTATCTTACTGGATCTCCAGGCTCAGCTTTGCTCCCCTTCTGTCATACTCTAGTCTTGCCAGCACAAGACCAACAGTCATTGTGTTATGCACTGTAGAGTTAAGTAAATATGTCAGTAAATAATCATATCCTGCATAAAAGAGAAACTTGAGGGAGAGTGATGGTAGCCAGTGAGTTCTGCTGATACAAGTGGGGCTGCACTGCTGTGGAATCACAGGCAGCAGCATCCCTCAGTTCTTCAGGAGGAGATTCGTTGCCTCCATGGATCACCTTTGGCTGTGAAAGTGCTTGCATGTCTGGCCATGACCGTGTATTTTGTGTGACAGAAGTCAGTGCAACCTCAAATACAGCAAAAGAAATCATGGGAAGTTTCCAAGGCCTGGCAGTCACCAGGGTTGCCAGGGACACGCCCGGTGATGCACTGTGTTTTCATGGATACTGCTTCTGCAGGCTCTCAGCCCTGGTCTGTCAGAGCTATTCAGCACTCCTGAAGGGGAAAGGATCGAGAGAAACAGTTAAGTGGTGCTTTTTTTACAGGGTTACTTTTCTCAGGTGCAGCCTGACAATTAAAGAGATGGATTTTTGAGGAGAAACAACAAACATCCAACCCTTCAGAGCTGCCTCTCCCCAGCAGTCTTTGGTTTGGGCTGGGCAGCTGTTATGCTGGTTCTGATCCTGAGCTGTGCACTCATGCCTTGGCCCAGCTCATGGCATACATTACTGGTTTAATAGCCTTATTCTGTAGTGGAAGTCAGCCGCAAGAGTGACAACAAAAAACGTTTCTGACCGTTTGGCTATCACTTTGGAGACGTCTTCTTTGTCCTGAGCAGTAAGGCAGTTAACATCTGAAAGAGAGGGTGAAACATTCATGTGTTTCCTTGAGGAACCAAAGGTCTTCTCCTTGTGTGGGTGTGTGTTTATGTGCTTGTGTGAGGACAGGTTATTTACAGAATTGTTTTAACTACTTAAAGTGCAAGTCACTTCTCTTAATTTCCTAAAGCACCTCATAGCCCTCACTATGTGAAGATGCTGTAAATCTTGTTTTAGGATTTCATTCTTACTTTAAAAAGAGGTGTGGCTACAGAAGGGAAGAGATACAATTAACCCTGGCTTTGGGATAGTTGACAGGTCATCAAATCAGCCTGTCTCTGCATTGGCAATGTCCTGTGTCCAGCTCCCCCACCTTTCTCCTTGCATTTTCGTCTTACTTTGCAGCCTGAATCCTATGTATTTCATCCAGACCTCACCAGAGGCTTCTGTCTCTCCAATAAGTTGTATGCTGATGGAAATGAAATAAAGGGAGAGACTTCACGAACAGGCAAACTGACCTTTTCAGCCCAGCTAGTGCTTGATCTGAGTTTCAGATTTCATAAACAAAGCAGGGGCTGAATGTCATGCAGTGGCCTCTTTGCAAATGAAATACTTACACAAAAATCTTGTGGGAGTGAGAGGCTCAGCTTGAGACTTCAGTGGGCCTTACCCATGTCCTGCCTTCACGTGTAGGGGTTGCTCCTAATGAGTAAGGTGTGTGAGATGCCAGCCATTCCGTGTGGGCCAGTTGGAGTCATTGACGTTTCAATGCTAATATTTACAGGTGGGAAGTCATCCAGGTGGAAAGGCAGCCCTGGTGGAAAAGGATAACGTATTCTTTCATTAGGTCATTGTGGGAAGCCATAGGTGTGCCAGTGCTGCATGGCTGAGGGAGGCACAGCCAGGGCAGCAAAGGGAAACACTGATTAATTTTGGTTCATTTTCCAGAGGCCCTGGCACCCTTTTCTGGGAACTAGGACCACAGAGGGCCAGGTAGGGTAGTCACTGAAGTCCGGGGTCTGGAATTAAGACAAGTTCTATGTAGGACGAGGGTTCTGGGGTCTGGAGTTAAGACAAGTTCTATGTAGGACAAGGGTTCTGGGGTCTACTACTGTTCGGAGGATAGGAACTGAAGAGGCCTCTGCTTGGAAAGCAGTGCTGTGCCAAGATCCTTCTTTTTTTTTTTTTTCTCTGCTGTTTTCAGAATGGAACTCTGTCAGCATGTAGCAGAGATTGAGCTGGTCACAGATCTGCTTAGAGGTTAAACATATGGACCCACATGTGCACTAAACTGGACTACAAGGCAAACCATAGCCAGTTTCATATTTACTTCTGAGATTAGCATGTGTAGCTCTTCCGACAGAACTTGTGGTGCTGTAAAAATACTGTGGTTACTGTTTGTTCTACTTTGCCACTGTAGAGGACACATGATGGGACGGAGGAAGGTGTCCAGAACACATGCACTGTTACTAGACAGTCCTACCTAGCACATTGATCAGAGTAGCTATTTTTAGGTTACTCCAGCTTTGTTTTTGCTTCAGGATGGGGAAGCCAGAAAACATTTCTTGGTAGCTTGCTTTTCTCATCTCCTCTGGCCATGTGTAGGATCAACTAAGCATAATACTATATGAGCCTCAGTGTCTCATGCCTCATTTTGAGTGATGCTGAGAGTGTTATCACAGTATCCTACTCTTTAAGCAGATGTGGTACTGTACATAGGTCCCCCAGCAGCCTGAAGCACAGCCCTAAGTGGACACCCTGGGCCTCACTCTGAGAAAACTGAAAGAGGAATTTCTTCAGGAAAGCATTTCATTAGATATCCTTCAGTGTCCTCCAAAGATAAAGCTTCAAAGCAGGGCTTCTGTCAGTCCCTCCTTTCTGACTTTGTCTTGCTTTTTTACCTTCTCCCATCTCTGACTCCAGAGCAGACTTTCTTCTCTTCCAGGGCTCTTGGGATTACTGAATGTTTAATTGTTAAACTTGTTCCTGACATCAACACCCACTTTCCTAAAATGTCTTTACACCGAGACTGTGAATAAGTGCCTTCATCCTCTCATGCAGACCTTGAAGGCTTTCAGGTGCTGCCGCCACCTCTGTCTTTATTGTTCATCCCCTCATTTTGCTCCTGGAACTGCAGAAGTCGTCACAGGAGTTGAGTGGATTGGGAGGATTGTTTCTCATTGAGGTATGTCTGGCAGGGCTGTCCGACTGCCTTCTCAAGCTGTGGAGCCCTGCCGTGGGCTGAGCTGACTCCTAGGTTTCTTGTATTAGGTCTGGGGAGCACTTTGACATCTTAGTAGAGTGTTTGCAGCATCACATCGTGATTTCTGTAGAGGTGACAGTCTTTCTGTCAGTGTTGACAGGTGTGTTGAAGGGGATTTTCTTACTGAGGTCTGGCTCTGTTTTATCAAGGCTGTAGCCTAGCAAATGTATTTACTTGCTGCGTTCATTTGCTTTCCACTCAGTGACATTGAGATGTCCTGAAGAGAAGGACACTGTTCTAGCTGTGTTGAGTTTTCCCCTAGGATAGTATCAAGGGGACAGCTTCCAGTTCAGAAGAATGTAAACTTGACTGCTGTACCTTCTTACACCAAGATCTAGACACTGGTGTCAGGTCCAGAGACTGCAGTGTCTGCAGGAAAGTAGTGAGGTGGCCAAGTCTCTGGTGAGGATTATTTTAACCTGTGTTCTTTGATGTTGCATCATTAATTAACTGTAATGTGAAACGCCAACTGGTCACATGGTTAACTGAGGAAATCTGCACTATCTCTTGTCATTACCGTGTTTCATTAAAGTTAGAGAGGTGGAGGTGACCCCGAAAGAATCCTTCACTGAGATGTAATGAAGGATTTAGATGTAAGCATATGTATGTTTGTTCCTGACATTTTGCTTCACATGCCAAAACCAGGAATATGTCAGGGGAGCCCACAGCTTGTTACTCAGGCCTATGGACAGATGAACACACATGAAAGGGATGGATAAGAATTGTGCTATTTCTAGATTACAGATGATCTCTGATAGTAGGGCTTTGTGGTTTGTAGTGGATATGGAAGAGTGGAGCTTTGTAGTAACAAGATATGAAACTGCGGTCACTAAGCACAGAAGGAAGATCTTAATATTGCAGGGACTTGACTGTCTACAGGGACAAAATCAAATGAAATACAGTGCAGATGGTTCAAAGGGAGATCTGTGGCTGATGATGCCTTGGATTGACTGATACCTACAAGATTGGTGTTTCAGAGGTATAGCATGCTTATTTAAGTGGTTGCCCACAGTGCAGATGATACTGTCTAATGACCCAGAGATGTGATGAATGTGGGTGGACGGAGCTGGAACAGCCTAGGTATAGGATCTGGTCCCAGATGGGTCCTGGGACCTTATTTGATCTGTGTGGGACAGGCCAGGACTCTGGGTCACCCATTTCTTGCTGAGTTACTCATGACAGCTCTCACCTGAGGTGGCAAGGATGCTTCCCAGAGCATACAGATGTAGCATGTGTAGCTCGGTCCATCTCATGGTCTCCATATATTCCCTTTGGAAAAGAGTCGCTGCCCCTGCACAGAATGTGCACCAGAAAGCACTTATCTCACATTACCCTCAGCACCAGCAGTGCCTTGAACGGGTGTGTGCCATCTCACCATCCTTCATCCTGCATTGGTATGTAGCCACTGAGCCCGCACTTGCCAGCTACTGTTGTCCCTGTGTGATGCTGGTTCCTGGCCAGCCCTTACCACCTCTTCCGGCACCTCCTGTGCCTGAGGGTAGGTGTATTGGAACTAGAAGCTCAGGAGAGAGGTCAGGATGGAAAGGACTGGCTCAGAGTAGTCTCCCTCATGTATCACTAGCTGTGTTCTCTTTGCCATGGTCAGCTGAGAAAGTTTTCAGTATCCGTCAGGCTAGTTGCCCTGAATTTAAGGAGTTAAAAGGCAGAGTGAAGAGGAAAATAAAAATGGGTTGGGAGAAAGGAAAGCAGCATTCTGATTCACATGACAAAATAATCTTCTCAGGCCATGATAGGAAGCAACTGCCTATACCCCCTCCATGGCCAAGAGTACTAACTTAGGTCCTGTTGGTAGATTTTATCGTACCTGTAAAGGAAAGTTGTGGTGTGGAGAAAGAAGCAGTAAGAAGGGTTGCCAATATAAATGAAGGAGAAGAATGTGTAGGAGGGCAGTCAGGGTGACAAGGGGATATGAGCTGTGAAGGTGATGGTGATGAGTTCTCTGGCTATCAAGCTGCACTGGGAATGTTGGGTTTGGGTGGGAGTGGATGGAGTGGAGATGAATGCTTGACTTTGTTCATTTGCTTTCGTTTATGGCTAAGCTGTGCACTAGAAAGTTGCTTTTTTTATCTAGCATGATGTGGATCAAATGTGGCATCTTGGAGCTGTGCAAAGTGAAGTCTGAAGCAGTGCAAGGAATGGGCTCTGTTGCATCTTCAGAACTGCCGTGAACTACTTAAGCTTAGAAAACTACTAATTAGGACAAGGCTGTTTTACTGGCGGGACAGGAAAATTAAAGTGGAGAAATAGGGAGATTTTCACCTAGAATGAAGGCTCCCTTGACATCCTCTGCTCACTAGGAACAGGAAGGGGCTGAGGCTGTTGAGGTCTGTATTGCACTTTGAGGTTGTCTCCAAATGTTTGATAGCATAAAGGAAGGAATTTGTGTAGCCTCCAGAGCCGTAAATTTTAAGGAGGTTCCAAGAATGCAGCAATACTGGGAGCAGTGCCTCAAAAGGGGCCACACGAAGGCCACCCTGAAGAAGAGTGCTGTGCCAGAGGCATGGCTGTTTTGAAGGTACCATACATCTGCCTTACCTGGCAGATCCCCTTCTTGACTCAGGTGTGCATATGAGTTTGCAAGTGTGTGCTTCTCTGGGGAAAAGTGATAGATACTTATTTCAAGAGTGTCTTGTGTGCATCATTTATATGCTGAACACATGCCATGTGCTTTCTGCAGTATTTTTCAAGCAGGCACTGTGGTTCTGGCGGCAGTCAGCAAGCAGCCTCTGGTTACAGAGCACTGGCAGCTCTGCAGATACTGCAAAAGGTCTTACTGCCTGCTTAATACAGGACAGGGACTTGGTCTTTTGCCACCACAAAGGCCGTATTTATAATTCAGAAGTAATTGCTAGGAGTAAGGCAGAAGAAAACCTCAGTGACTTTCAAATTGTTCCTTCTTTAGTCCCCCAGGTGTTTGGTTTTTTTCCCCTTTGGAATGAGCTGGGTGGATAGGGAACTTTACCTCATTTGCTTTCCTGAAATCTCTTGAAAGTACAAGTAAGGCATCTGTGATTTCTGTATGTATGCAAAAGAAGACCATCTGAATTGTAAATAGCACCTGCTAAATTATTATTAAGTGAAAGCTGACATGGGAGGAGTTCTCAGGGAAAAAAAAAATCGAGTCTTTTTAATAAAAGTAATTCAGACTGGTTTAACATTGTCCTCTGGCTGCACACTACATACTTGAGCTCATGTGGATGCTACAGGGAGTTACATGAGTCGTATCAAGGACAAGGGAGGCCCCATTAAATCCAGTTACTATCAATTGTGTGAGAGCTTTAAATGGCTACACTAAAACTCATTATTAAAGGAACGATCAATTTTATTTAATATATGGTGCCCAACCTTGGTTCTATTCCCAGCCCAGAGATTCACTGTGTTTGGAGGTGATAGAAAAATTAGACCTGTGCTCTTCAGGGCTTGTATTTAGCTGTTATGAAGTCTTGGCTGCAGCCTGACTGGCTAACGGGGCTGTGGGAGGCTGTCCTACACTCCTGCCAAGGCAGGGACCAAGCCTGAGCCTAGGAAGGTTCAGCATATGTTGCCACTTGCTTTAGTCCCGACAAAGCTTTTGCTAGTGCAGGTGGGGTTGCTGAGCTGGGCTTCACGTGAGTGGGAATGCTTAGTGGGCACAGCTGCTTGTCTTGAGCATCCTCACCCCTTCTGGTCCTGGTGGAGGCCAAAAATGCAAGGAGTAGGGGGGCAGCCTCAGGCCATAAAATATGGCAAGGTATTTGCTAGCATCTCCCTGTGATGAAGGGAGGCAGGAGGAGAGGTCCAGCCACACGCAGAATGTTTCTTGGGAGTCCTATGAGCAGGGGTTTGAAAAGACTTTTTCCAAGTGAAACAGCGTTCACTGTTTTCCATCCTTCTGTGGCTCATGGTCCCTCTATCTCCTCAAGACTCCAGGATTCAGGGTGCTCCTCAGGAGCAACCCTGTTGGACCTGGAGGATGCTTAGGGAACATAGGTGTCACAGAATTTTGCTGTCACGAATCACCCCATTATTGCCAGCTTGTCTCTTCATGGACATCATGGCAAGGTATTTGCCTAGGTAATCAAAAGACTGCAGCTGTAAATCATATTACAGGCTGTAATGAGGAGTTTGATCTCGGTAACAAACCATCCAACTTTTATTCACATTTATTACTATTTCTGCTATTTTCATCGGATAAAGATCCTTTTTTAGAAAAAGAACATTCCATGAGCACAATTGATAGTGTCCTCAGGAAATTTAGGGTTGTGTTTTTCTCACATTAGCTGCACAGGCCAATTTGCAATAAAAATGACTTTGCTGCAGAAGCTTTCTTTTCCCATCACCAAGCTGTCAATCAGCCTGTAATTTCTTAGTATTGGACTATGCTGAAGAGCTTGGGTGAGTTATTCTCCTTACAATATGTGTCTTTAAAACCTCAAATGTGAGAAAAACGTTCTGGGTGGAAGAAGATTTCATACTTGTGTTTTTAGAGTAAAAAGTATTTCTCCTGCAATGAGATGGAACCTCTAAGGAGAGTGGAAGTGGTGGCAAAGTAGTCTGAAGTCCTCCCTTTAACCACAAGACAGCCTGGCTTCCTTTGCTTCCTCTAATGTTGGGGTATGAGAGTGGGTCAGTATTTGTCCCCTGTTCCTGTACTCTGTAACTGAGGCTGCCAGCAGGGCTGCAGGGACAGCAAGGGGCTCGTTGTTGACGTGGAAACCAGTTCCTAACAACAGCTCATTTCACCAAGGGGCACAGGCAGCCGTCTGATGTTGACAACGTTGAGTGACTGCTGACCTTGTTTTTAGTGTCAGCTGATATCAACTGGAGCCCTGCCAGTTTGCACCAGTTGAAAGTCTGCCTCTTAATGGTGGCAGTTTATCCTGATTTTTACAGTGGCCTTGAGAAAGTTGCAGCTGCTGCCCTTCAGTTCCCTGACTTTGATTTGGGGTGCCTGGGTCTCCTGGTCTTATCTTTAGAGGAGCGTGTGAGAAGAACCTCTTGTTCCACGTCAATCGTTTTTTTCCCTTTTTATTTTCTCTGGAGAGATATTGCTCAAGCACACCACGGAATGAAAGCCATAAAGCTATAAATTACTCCTCTGCTAGGTCCACAATATGTTACCAATTACATCTGCTTTATTATTCACGTCTAGGGGGAAAGCATACATCACACCAACCCCACTCTCCAGCAGGTCAGTACTGTACTAGAAGGAACACCGTGACTCTAATTAATCGAGGGAGGAACAAACAGAGTTTCAGCTTGCTCACGTACAATACTTGTGCCCAGGATGACAAGTTGAGTAATACTGCTGCAGTTCTCTGAGCTCACCACATGCCACACGCTGTGGCATTCGTGGCAACGTCGTCATCCTGTGGAAAGGAGAGAGGGGCAAGCAGCTGGGATAGGGTGTCTGAGGACCCAGTTGTAGAGACCATGGAAATTGCTGCCGAGGAGGGGGAGATAGAGTTAATATGAATGGCAGCAAACAGCATCAGAAATCCCATTGAAGTCAGGGGGTACATCTGCAAAGGACAGCATGCTGCAGTTTGCAGGACTTTGTTGCTAGAGCAAGTATAGTGGGGCTTGTGTTGCATGTTCCAGCAGGGGTGAGGGTGTCACCACATATCCCGAGAGGAGTTCTCTTCTGCATCCACCCTGTCTTCATAATTTCATCACTGTGGCAGAAATTAAAGTGGAAATGTTGAAACGAAACAGAATGATTGCTTTGCTGGTTGTAACTACACATGGTGGGTTGTAGCTTGCCACAGCACCCCTTTCCTGTGCAGTTCCTGGATTTTGAGTTGCTGAAAATTAACTGTAGAGTGTTGGGTATGTTTAAGTGTGTGGGCTTGATCATGCTACTGAGCTATGGAAGTGTGGGGTAACACTGATGCTTTTCTGTGTGAGTGACACGTTTATGCATGCACATGCATGAGTGTGTATGTGTATGCATGAGCTCCAGAAAGTCTTTCAAAAAGCAACACAGACTAGAGGATTGTGAGTTTCATTTAGGAAAGGGAGCCCAGTGTTAGATACTCTCAGGTCTCCACATGAAGAAGTCAACCATGTGCGCTGCGAAGTTTGTTGTAGTTTTGTCACTGAAGTATTCATTCAGCTTTTAACTTTTAAAAATTGAAAACAGGTCAAGGTTATGTTTGTGCTTAGTAATTCAGCAATGGTGCCTGTTCAGCACATTGTCTTTTTCTTCCCTAGTCATTCTGATTTATTAAAAAAAAAAAACCATTGACGACAGACAGAAGGGTGAAGGAGGCTGTGCCTTTCTGCCTTAACTCCCTGCCCAGGAATCCCCCACAGATCTGTGCCATCCACAAAACCTTTGCCCCAGCAGTCTCATCCCTACCCTGGGCAGGGAAAGCTGACAGCAGTTTGGGATTTAGATGTCCTCTTCTCTGTGGAACACATAGTTTTTTATGAATAGGAGCATTTTCTGTTGCAGTGGAGTATTACTGAGTCCTTCAGTAAGTTGGTCCTCAGTGCTACTTTATTTTCACTTTGGTTATGAGGTTGTGGATTCCTTTGTTTGGTGGTTTGATTTTTTTTTTAATGATGCAGAAGATCATAAACTGTTCTAGAATCGAAGAAGCTTGCAGTAAAATAGGGGTTTGTTTTTTCTTAAAAAATAAAGTTATATTAGAACCTGATTCTGCCAAAGACTAATGTGTACATTGCTTCATTAACAATGCCATTCATTTTCAGGGGATCTGCTTTCTGTAGTGGTATTGCCACTCTGAATAAGAGTAGATTAACACAACTTTATAAATCTGGGAGAACTGAGAGCACACAGTGAAGCTCGTGTTGTGTAACTCCCATCTCCAATGTCCCTGAGTACAGACCAGCATTGTGCATGATTTCCACACACAAAGTTGGCAACCAACTTGAAACATCATCTGCTGCTTTGGTCCTGGCTCCTCAACTTTGTCTGTACACCTCCATTTTGTTACGGTGTATCATCTCCTGGTGCCATCACAGTTCTCTGCAGGCTGGAAGTAGCACAGTGGATTTATGGAAATAAATGGAGGGCTTAAGTCAGATCCACCAAACTGTTTGATATAGAATGAACCTGAGGATTTGAGAGTTGACTTCTATGGGCAGATTGGTTTGCAGTATTTGACATGATTTCTTCCTGAGAGCTAGATATATTCCTGGAGACAATGGGAATAGGAGTCTCTTTAGGCAGAGGAGGTAAAAATAACATTTACATTCCGTTATTAAAAATGAGAAGGAGGAGAGCAAGAGAGCAAGAATCTTGGTTGTTGTTAGTATAGTTCATTCAAGGGTAATGATTTATTTTAGACCATAATATTTTATTTGCGTTGAATACATATTTTTGCAAGAACTTGACTCTCGGCTGTATGTGTGTGCTGTATCTGAAATCTGTATCCCATTTTCCCTCCCTGCCACTGAACAAACTAAAAAATCTGGGAAGGCATCTTGACACTGTGGTTTCACTCTGATGTTGTATTGCAGGTATGGCCTCGCATGTGCAAGTTTTCTCTCCTCACACCCTTCAGTCAAGTGCCTTCTGTAGCGTGAAGAAACTGAAAGTGGAGCCAAGTTCGAACTGGGATATGACTGGGTACGGCACACACAGCAAAGTCTACAGCCAGAGCAAGAACGTGCAGTCCTCCCAAGCAGCCGCCGCAGCAGCCGTCAACGCCTCCCTCCAGATCCCAAATCCAAGCATCCCTTACGAACAGACCATCATCTTCCCAGCAAGCACAGGGCACATTGTGGTGACATCCGCCAACAGCACTTCTGGTGTAGTTGCAGTGTCTGGGCAAACACTGGGCGGGCCACATAACCTGATGCGTCGCAGCACTGTGAGCCTTCTGGACACCTACCAAAAATGTGGACTTAAGCGCAAGAGTGAGGAGATCGAGAACACAAGCAGCGTGCAGATCATCGAAGAGCATCCACCAATGATTCAGAACAATGCCAGTGGGGCCACTGTAGCCACTGCCACCACCTCCACGGCCACCTCCAAAAACAGTGGCTCCAACAGCGAAGGGGATTACCAGCTGGTGCAACATGAGGTGCTCTGTTCCATGACCAACACGTATGAAGTGTTAGAGTTTCTTGGCCGTGGAACCTTCGGACAAGTAGTCAAATGCTGGAAACGTGGCACTAATGAGATTGTGGCCATCAAGATCCTAAAGAACCACCCTTCCTATGCTCGGCAAGGCCAGATCGAAGTGAGCATCCTAGCTCGTCTGAGCACAGAAAGCGCAGATGACTACAACTTTGTCCGTGCATACGAGTGCTTCCAGCACAAGAACCACACGTGCTTGGTGTTTGAAATGTTGGAGCAGAACCTCTATGATTTCCTAAAACAAAACAAATTCAGTCCCTTGCCCCTTAAGTACATTCGACCAATTCTCCAGCAGGTAGCAACTGCCCTAATGAAGCTGAAAAGCCTGGGACTGATTCATGCTGATCTCAAACCAGAGAACATCATGTTGGTAGACCCATCCCGACAGCCATATAGGGTCAAGGTCATAGACTTTGGTTCAGCTAGCCATGTGTCTAAAGCTGTATGTTCTACCTACCTTCAATCCAGATATTACAGGTAAGAGACTGGTCACATGTAATGTTACTAGGAGGAGTATTTTACCTATGGGAATTTGCCTCCATCCCTCTTAAATAAATGAGAGAGTCATCCCTTAGTGTTAAACTGGGGTGGCTTAAAATGGCTTGCTGGTTAACAAGAAAAGGTAGTATCTGAACCTCTTGACATTTACTTGTGTTGGAAACCATTTCAAATTTGTAACTAATCATAAAATTACATTTTCCAGTTACAATTTAGAACGCCTTTCACCTCTGTCAATACCTTCTTCTTTCTGAGATACCTTTCCATAAGAGGAGGTATCTCTGGAGAGTCCACATTTCCTTTCCAAGTCAATGCAAGTAGATTCTTGGTTTCAGAAAATTTGAACCTAAACAATCAATCCATATTTTAGATATGTCTTCTAGTCTTTACTCACATATGAAACCATAGAATTTACAAGAATAAGGCTTCACAGGAAAGCTCTACGGCTGCAGAAGATGTTTTGTCAAAGAGTAGTTTTCACACAGGCTGTGGAGCTTACTAGAATCAATGGAAGGATTCCCATGGCTTGTGTCAGCTCTGCGCCAGGAGAGCAGCCATCCTGGCCAAGCTGGAAACAACTTTCACCATGTGGGAAACATAATAGGAATAAATGAATATTGTCAGCAATTTGCTGTGGGCTGAGGACCTGTCATGGACAGTTAATTCCCTCTCACAGTGCTTTTAATTAGAGGTATGTTGTATACTAAGGTGGAGTTTTGACCCCTGCATAAGCACACCTGAGTACAATGTGTGAACCAGCTATGTTCCTCTTCAGTGTGTTGAACAGTTTCAGGGAAACAGCCTCTTATCATAACCCCTGGCAGGTCATAAGTCTTGACTCCAAGACACAAAGTCTTTTCTGTGGATGTTCTCCCCAGACCCGTTCTTGGATAACAGATAACTTCATTCAGCATCCCAAGGACTAAGAAAAACAATTCTACTGTGGGGTAAAAAAGAGAGGGAAGAAAAGGGAATTTGTATTTAGATAACAGCCAAATTTAGAAATGTTCAGGCCATGTTTTTGTTGTTGTAATTCTGTGAATTAAGGGTGAAAAGGGAAGACATGATCCTTCTTGATGACTGATTTAATGCAAATCACTCCTGGCAGCATCTACAGATGATCAGACGGGTTACAGAAAAGCAGGGTACTTGCTCTGTTTGTACACAGAAGAGAAATCTGTCTCACTCCTTGGGAAGAATGTGGACAAAAAAACCCCTATGAGTTGATGATAGACCTTTTTCCTGCTTCATAAGCATCACAGTGGCAAAGCCTATCTGAGCACTGAGCTTGGGAAGAGTTAATTTTCACAGGAACAGGGACTTTGACAGTGTAGCACTGCAGCAGCTAATTTTTATATGCTTGTCCTTTGCTCTGGAGAAGGCCAGAAAAAAATGTCCAACCCTAGTTAAACCTCAGAAGAGTCTTATTAAATAAAATATTCTACCTGATGACAATCCCATCCTCCAGGAGAGACATGTTTCTCTGGTAAATATGCAAAAGCTTTTAGGGTTGCAATTACCTGGCAGACTAGAAGGGGAAAAAAAAGAGAAGATAATACAGGCATTTTGTTGTTGAGTTATCTGTGATTCTGCATTAGCAGCTTAGGTCCCTAGCTGAAAGACAGAAGGGGCAGCCAAAATGAAATATGTGACAGAAAGCAGAAATGAAAGAGGAAAATGGTTCATTCTCAGCAACAAACAAGGAATATTTTTGTGGCAGTCTCTGGGGAGGAGAAGGCTTAATAAAATTTGCTTTTTATATTTTAAATGTTATTCCTGCCCAGTCTGAAGTTGCAGCTTGTTAGATAATAAGTTCTGTCTGCCTAATTCCTCCCTTGTTTTCAGTGCCTGGATTGATGGGAGGAGGGGAAAAGGGGCAGCAGCTCACCAGGAAAAAAAAAGAAAAAGGAATAATAATAAGAGAAGTCTCATTGGGTAGGATTACATCAGCAGGGGGCTGCTGATGAAGCTAAATTCAAGTCATGAGGAAAATTTATATTCTTCATTTTCTGATGGGGAAAAATACATCACAGAATAAAAGCCTATTCCATTCCAAAAGAGAAGGAACTTTCATGGTAGGGAAAACACCGGGGTTTATAAAGATTTCATGTGCCCTCCATTTAATTTATGCTTGTTTTGCTTGCTAGAGTATAAAAGACAAGGAGATGATTTCAAGAGATGGCACATTTAAGCTAAATGTAAAGGAAGAGCTTCCTTAGAGTAAAATCTCTCAGGCTCTTAAGCAGGCATGCTGGAGAAGTGACAGAAGCCCTGTACCCCATGCTCTGAAGAGCATGAGGCAGAACAATATCACTTTAACAGAAGGGTTTTTTGTCATGGGCTTTTGGGAGCAAATTCCCAAGTTGTCCCCATATTTTATTAATTTCCTTCTTATTTTTTGTTTGTTTAACACTACTCTCAAAAGTACAATGACCAAATCCTTTCAAATTAGGGAAGTTGTGTGGGATTGTGCTCATGCTTGGGGCAATATATGGCCTTTCCTTCTCCTATAAATGCTAGACCTATTCTCTTCTCCTGAGGGTGGAAGACAGCACATCTTTAAATAAACTCCATGCTCTTTTTCCTTGTGCTGCTGCTCCAGCCAAGTCAGAGATTTTGTCAGTACTGTGGTCAGAGTTGACATCTAAAAGGAGTAGTGCTGTGAAAAGGGTTGGCCTCCTTCTACCCGCCTATCTTCATCCTGTGGTGCAAAACCCACTCTTGTGCAAAGCATTTCTCATGTAGTATCCTTAGCCTGCACATGCAGGACCTGGCTGGTGGTCATCTGAGCATCCACCCTTGTTTGGGACAGTGGTCTCAATCTGCCCCCAGTCACTGTAGTCGTTTGTCTTGCCACTTACCACTAGCAGACTCAACCTGATCCTGATCAGGTACCCTTCATGGAGGTACATGGTGACACAGCCATAGTCTGGAGGTGCCTGTGTGAGGAACTGAAATTGCCTATGGAGATCTGCTCTGCCTGGCTGGAAGTGCAGGAGCAGGACTTTGCAGCTGACAGTTATAGCTAGACAGGCTTAGGCTTAGGAATGACATCCTGTTCAGAGAGCAGCTGATGAAAAGCTGTGATATGTCTTAGTGGGGTTTTATTTTTTCCTTTTCACTCTGGGAGATCATTTGTGGTAGTCTCTGTGATCTCCATTTGGCAGGAGGCTAGAGAGATGACTGACCAGAGAGATCCCTTGTGGATTGATGATCTATGTACATGTATTCACATGTTCTGAGGAATGCAGGGCTCAGGCTGCAACAGCACTCCCATATTCATGCACCCAGATGGAAGAGGAGGTACTTTCCTGTGGAAGAGGGGGTGTTTAGTGTGGTGGGTAGAGCTGCTGGAACCAGAGCTGGTCCCTAGTGTGGAGTGGCAGTGATGGGGATACTTGGAGCAGGGGAGCTTTGGCCTCCTGGCTTTTCTTTGCTGCTCAGTTAAAACAGCTGCTGTGCTGCACCCCAGAGATGACAGAGTTTCACTAATTAGTGTTGTAATCACCTTATGAGAGTTAAGTATTTCAGAATTTGCAAAATATTGCAGCTATAGGTAATAGCAGTCACTCCTACACTATTAATGGTGTAGTTTTGGTTCCTTGTTTTCAAAAGGCTGTGGTATGTGGCACGTCTGGCTGGGGTTGAGATATCTGCTTTGTAGGTTAGTGGCCTTTGATGTAATGTTTGGATAA
This sequence comes from Tricholaema leucomelas, assembly GCA_013400475.1. NCBI lineage: Eukaryota > Metazoa > Chordata > Aves > Piciformes > Lybiidae > Tricholaema lacrymosa > Tricholaema leucomelas. The sequence continues at coordinate 1,583,677 of WAAF01000837.1, read as the reverse complement.
CTGAGAATGAATCCCAGTATCAGTGTAAAGAGGTGTTTATCAATCTAGTTTCAGACTCTGCAAGAAGACATGCAGGTATGAAGGCCTGCACACATGTTGCCAGTTGCCCATATGAAGTATGGAGTGAGGCTCTGTGCAGGAGTGTTTTTAAACTGGCTGTGCATGCCTCGCTGGTGAGTGTTAGGTCTGAGGGATGCAGGGGCCTAAACTGGATCCATCATGCCACATGTGAACATGAGCCATGACAGGTGTCACTCCTCTAGCTGTGCTGACAGGAATCCAAAGCAAAGTAAATTCCCGAGCAGCCTCACAACCTCTTCCCCACTGTGTGACTCAGAATATGTGTCATTCTGGCCAAAACTACACTTCAAATGAGGCAATAATAATGGCAGCAGGGATAGGCTATGCCTTTAGTTTATTCAGTGAATTGGCATCTGTTACGCCCTTGTAGAACAGTGTTAGTGCACTTATATTACAAAGTCTTCCACCATTTCTGTACTTCCAAAAACATCTCTATCTCAGACTTGCAGCTGTGGGAGCCTCATTGCTCTGACAGTCGGTTTCAATCCTACATGCAGCATTCACTGCTTTACTGATTCTGCCTCTCCAAGGTAAAGAGCTGGATAGCTAGATAGTTTGAGGATGGAAGTTTCTTTTGGGAACTGCAGTGAAACCACCAGATTCATTGCGGAAGTATTAAGTTCAGTTTCACTAAGTGGTGATTATGTATCATAGGACTGCAGGCTTGAAAACAGGTAATGCACTGCATAAGATTTTGTGGAGGAGCATTTGTTATTCTCTTTCCCAAGGACACTTTGAGTTTGGAGTTGTTTGATTTTGATTTTTTTTTTCAGAACCAAAATTCAGCAGAATAATTTTTGCAAAACCAACACCAGGATTAATTGTATCTCAGTTTCATTGTACTCAAATCACTGAGTCCTGGAAGGGAACAGACATTCATCTGAAAGCCATCTCTGTGATAGTCAGGCCAGGTTGGTTTGTGATTTTACAAAACTAAAGCAAAGATAGCTCTTTGCCAAGTTCCTTTATGTATAAAGCACCTCAGAGCAGGGATGGTAAACACCAGTGTTATGCCTGTGGTGCATTTAACAGAAGAAACACACTGTGTATTCCAAAATAACTCCCTTTCTGGGGTCTAATTTAAATCAGACCAGGCTATATTTTACCCTAAACAATCACCTCAGACCATAGTCTTCTCTGGAGTTTTCTCAGCTGAAACCTTCTTACCATTTCCCTGGGTGTTTTCATTTTGCTCTGAGCAAACATGCCAGCTTCTCCTTGTCAGAGTTCACAATCTGCCCCTTTCTCTTATGATGCTGTAGCATCTCCGTGCCTGGATCCAGCACATAATGCTGGCCTCACTCCGAGTAGAGCCTTGTGTCCCTTTGCAGAGTTGGAAAGGCTGTCACAGAAGAACTTGGGTTTATTTTTTAACCAAGTGTATAAAATATGGCCAGTTATGTGCCCCTGGGCTAGCGAGTATTCATACCAAAGGGCTGTTTACAAGGAACCTGACAAAGAGGCTTTCCCCAGCAAAGGAAAGTTGTCAGTAGTCTAGGAAGGGGAAGAAGTCTTGTCCTGCTTACTTTTGGCACATCCATGTCTGAGTGGTGGAAAATCAAATATCTCAAATGAGTGCTGAGCCTGTCCCTTCTATCCTTTCAACTCCTATACAGTAAAGGTGAGATACTGTCAGTAATTACTCCTTCTGCAGAAGGAACTGAAGGAAAGGAAGGAACCTATGTGTCCACAGGCAGGGACATATAGATCAGAGATGTGGTACAGATCAGACACAAGTACACGAAAGACAGCCGGAAGTAGGTACCAAGATTGGGAGCACTATTTTGCCATCAACTGGTGCCACACTGTGGGTGAGAAACTCTGTCCTCATCTGTCACAGACAAAGTTCCAAAACCTCTGCCATAGTTCAACAAGGTCAAACACCACAGGGAACTAATTGGCAAAGTCCCACTATGTGTGGATTAACAACAGCAACAACAAAAATTAAATACAAATATTTTTGGCCTCCACAGTCACCATTAATTGTCGAAACAACCAGAGACCCTGAGAGCATTTGGAAATCTGGGCTTTGGGCCACCTGTTAGCTATCCTCTCTCATTCCCACATTGCTTTTCTCTTGCTAATCACTGTTAGAGATACTTGCATGAAAAAGAGTTTGTTTCTTAAAAGTTCCAATTTCCCGTTTTCCCTCCCCTCTTGAAATTACAATCTCCTTTTAGATGTGTAAAGAGGATGGGATTGCCAGTGTGATAGTGCAAGTGGCATGATGATGGCTGCAGGTGAAGGGATGAGCACTGGGAGCAGGTGAATGGCTAAAGAAAGATTCCTCTTTTACAAAAAGGGCAGTTGTGCAAAAGAGCAAGCAAAACTCAGGGAAAACAAGGCAAATGCAAACTGGCTTCTAAAGACTGCCACAGATTTAAAACATGTCAGTGATCTCTATAGAGGGAAAGCACCCCTATGCATGCAGGCAGCCCTATTCATCCTCAGTGGTGCTACCTGTGGCCCACATAGTGCTGTGTGAGCACGGTGCGTGGACAGGAACAGAACTGTGGTGGCAGGGCTGCTGACCAGGGCTCAGTGGTTGACCACCAGCTCTGACATGGGTGTCCTGCCCATGCTGGGGCAGCTCAACTCACCCTACTCCCTATCAGTTCCAGAGGGACATGATTTTGGAGAAGTGCTCCTCCTCACTACCACTCGCCTCTACTTGGTAACTTTCCTGTTTAAAGACATCTTACCTCCAGGAGCATTCGTAACACCCAGTGTCACGTGGCCCTACACCTGTGCCTGCACTCCCCAAAAGCAACACTTTGTGGTTTGGAAACAAATCTGCTTTGAACGTGGCTGAGCTGGTGTTCTCATATGCTTTTGAGGGGCCTTGCAGAGAGGAAGCAGTGAGTATTCATTACCAGGCTGCATACTACCACCTCAAATCAGGAACTCCTGACATAAACATCCATGAACCTTTTCTTTTAAACTCAGCATCAAATCCTAAACTAATCTCTACCTTCCCTACATTTGCTACCGGAGTTGTTTCAGTAACATTGCAAGGATCAGTGAGAGGCACAGAAGTTCCAGTCTCCTCACTTGCTTGTTTGGCCACAGATGTTCTTGGATTTAGGGAGCATTTTTTTCCCCTCCTTGTTGCTGTTTCTCTCACATGATCATCAGAGCAGGATTCCCTGATGTCTATTTTTCTTCTCGCAGTAAGTCCCTTTAAGGCCAAAGCCTGGTGAAACGATGTGAAAAATCAGAGTCACTGGCGTATTTACTGTACCGGGGCAGGTCTGGAACAGCTACAAATGGCTAGCTTGTTTTACGTTAAAAGAGGTGTTTACCTAAGAGAAATCAAAATCCTCCTGCTGCAGCTATTGGCTGTAGTGCTTCAGACTCCATCTCTGTAGTACATAAAAGACATAGTGTCTTCTGGCAAAGAAACCTGTGCTCCGACCAGTGGCTGGGCAGTAGCTGAGCTCAGTATGGTGGCAAGCAGTTTCCTTTGCAGCGACACTTGTGAGTGATGGTAGAATTGGCAGAGCTAGAGCACGGGCCACTTGCAATCGGGGCCTTCTGCTTGCATGTATATGAAAGACAAAAAGGGTGATCGCTGCTCCTAGCTGCTTACTTCTGTGGCTTTGCATTTGCTCTGCTTTCTCTCCTCCTACTCAAGTGCAAAGGAAATGGAGTGGGGAAAAGGTGCTCTTTTTTTTTCAGCTCCAAAGACAGAGTAGCAGCAGCCATTCACAGTAGCTGTATGATGACCCAGAGGTGTTACTCCAGCAATAGGTGGCCGGTGAAGGAGAATGCACTGCAGTCGCATACTGGACTGGACATATTTCCCATCTTTCTCTGCTTATTTTAGTGCACGTTTGGGTCAGGGCAGAAGGTGACTAAGGGTAGTGGTGGCTGCTGAGTGGCAGAATGAGGTGATGGGCTGTTGATTTGAAATTGGTGCTCCAAATGTGAAAATAAGAATTATGAGTAGTGAGATTCATCATCTACACTTCTGAATATGAAAAAGAAGCATTAGCAACACAGTTTGCACAGGATTTCAGGGATGCTTTGCTCAAGCACCATGCATTTAAATCCTATCAGGTTTTTGCCTCCGCCTGTACGTTTGCTCACTGCAGGCAAGAGATTTAAGTGTAGTGTGGAGGAAGCTTACTGCATACCTCTGTACATTCATTAGGTTCACAAGTTTTAGGCTCCAGCACAGTGGGACTGAAAAGCTGTAATACACTGAAGAGCATTTTCTGCTCAGAAGGTGTTTCTGCTCTGCTGCTTATTGGCAATGAGGTTAGAACAGTGACTGACGTTGGTTTATAAATGAATGAGTCATTACCAGAGGACAGAACTTGCCTAAAGGTGCTATGATTAGTTTGGGGTTAGACATTCCCCACCTTTAGATCCCTGAATGCTGTAATTTCAGTCCCTGAAATGTCTGTCTTGTCTTCTCAAGCTACTTGCTGCACTGAATCTTCAAATTAGCCTAAGCTCCTCCTGTAGAGGTACCAAATTCTCAGGCAGAAGCTTCATAACTACGTTCTTCTTCAGGTCACACTGGGAAAAAGGAGTAACTCTCAAACAGCTGAGAGTGGTTTGGTTATCTTTCTTGAAAAATACTAATCTTGTGACCTGACTTAAGCTGAGTTAGAGCCACACCTGTCACCTGTTTAAGGAGGAAGGTCAAGGAGTTGTCCTTTGCCTTTTAGGCAAGATCATGCAATGTTGTTCTGTGGTACTTTACAAGTTTAAAATAAAGGGGGAAAGAAAAGAGACATGTATATATATATATATATATACTATAAGAAATGTTCAATTCTAAGAGGAATAAATAGAAGGAAAATGGATCTAGGAACTGAGAAATGAGAAGGACAGGAGAAATCCTCTTACAGACAAGGGCTACCTGAAAATCGCTCTTCACCATATAAGGAAAGTTGTGGGAGGAAAGAAGATGAGATTTCACCCTTCTCGCTATCTAGAGACTTCGGAACCAGAGACAGCCCATTTCCAAAGAGGACAGCATGCTTTTCTGCAGTGGGCTGGAAAGTAATCCGTGAGTCCCTGAATGGCAGCTTGACCTCTGTCTTATACTTAGTGAAGGACAGAAGTAATCACAGCTGTTATTTTACTTGTGCAGACATGAGTTATTTTGTGCTGACAGGATTTACCTTTACTTTGCTGTGGCTGCATGGGATTGGTGCTTGGCTGTACATTCAGGTTCTATCCCCTCTATCCCTGCATCTGCTGGTTTGCATTAGCTAGAGAGTAACAGAATTCTATCCACTAATAAACCTAGTGTTTGTCTCCAAAGACTACTGCTCAGGGGCAGAGGCAAGATAGGTGTGGGGGATTTTGGCCTGAATCTAAGTGAAGTGACTCTGAATCAAAAAGTCGGTGATTCAAAGAGCTGGTTAACTGTTTGTCACTGCTTTTCTTTTTCCTAATCACTGCCATTCTTAGCTGGTTTGAAGCAGAAGTTCTCAAGTGGGAGTGTAGTACCTCAGACTTGATGAGGCAAGAAAAGTGCTCAAAGTTTTGTAGTGTCATCACGGAACTTCTCCATTTGTGGGAGGCTTGGAACAGTCTGCGGATAACTGGTGATTTGTGTAGCTCTGAGCCCAGGAAGATCACCAGCTGAAGCCTATAGAGGAGAATTGTCTGTTCTAGCAGCTGATGCTCACACAGAGGCAGACAAGAAACAGCCATATTTCACTTAACTTGACAACAGGAGGAGCGTCAGTGTAATGAGTTGTTTTTAACTGCAGATTGTACAATTAGATCACTTATGGTAATTCTGATGAGCAACACCATATTTTCTCCGTGCCCTCTCCAGCCTAGCTGTAGGTGTCTGTCTCTGTTTACCTTGTGCTGTTCGTCTCAGATGCCATGTTTTCTGAACTGGGGCTGTGTCTACAGCACCTAATACAGAGAGGTTTTTGTGGCTGAGGCCCTTAAATGAAAGGTAATAGTGAATATAATGGTATATGTGACCGTGAGGGCTAGCATGCATGGCAGTGTAACAGCTGGCATACAGAAGAAAAGCTGATGGCCTTTTCTGGCTTCTAAGAATTTCTGTTTCAACTAGTTGCTTCCATGCAGAGTTGTGCACTCAAAAGAAAGTCCAGGGCAGTGGATAGGGTGGAAGGAGTATCTGATAGCTTATAAATAGTTTTAGTTTATTTTGGCTAAGAGTGCTTTATTTGCCAGTGGGAGACTGCAACCAGAGAATAATCACCCAAGGGGAAAATGGAGCACTTCTCTGAAGCTCATGACAATCATAGAATCATAGAATGGTTTAGGTTGGAAGGGACCTCAAGGATCATCCAGCTCCAACCCCCTGCCATAGGCAGGGACACCTCCCACTAGAGCAGGTTGCTCAAGGCCTCATCCAGCCTGGCCTTAAACGCCTCCAGGGAGGAAACATCCACAACCTCCCTGGGCAACCCATTCCAGTGTCTTACCACCCTCACTGTAAAGAACTTCCTCCTAACATCCAGTCTAAATCTCCCCTCTTCCAGTTTAAACCCATTACCCCTCGTCCTGACATTACCAGACCTTGTAAATAGTCCCTCCCCAGCCTTCCTGTAGGCTCCCTTCAGATACTGGAAAGCCACTATAAGGTCTCCTCGAAGCCTTCTCTTCTCCAGGCTGCAGAGCCCCAACTCTCTCAGCCTGTCCTCATAGCAGAGCTGCTGCAGCCCTCTGATCATTCCCATGGCTCTCCTCTGGACTCGCTCCAGCAGTTCCATATCCTTCTTGTGTTGGGGGCTCCAGAACTGCACACAGTACTCCAGGTGGGGTCTGACGAGAGCAGAGTAAAGGGTGAGAATCACTTGCTTTGCCCAATATTAAGAGGGACAGATGACATGTAAAAGGTAAACAGGTTCAGCTAAAGCTAGATGAATTTTCTATCACTTCGTTAAAAAGCTAATGATTAAATACTGCCAGTTGATGTCAGGAGGTTAAAAGAAGTAATGGGGAAGTCCTGTATCAAAACCAAACTTAAGTGATCTCATCTTCATAGTTGTCAAAAATACAGCTCCTGCAGTTGTTTGCCACTTAAATTAGTGGACTGGATTCTGGAGGGTTGCATGAGCAAAAGCAGAAGTGAGCCATATTGCTGTTTATTGAAATGCCTCTCTGGAGGCTCATTTGATAGTCTGTCTCCTATTGGCAGGTGTGTAAGGGACGAGGTAAAGGGAAAGTAGTATGGGTTGAGTTCTACTTAGCAACACTGCTATGTGTACAGAGATATGGTGGCTCCAAATGTATTCCTTTGTAAGTGAGGTAAAAATATTGCTTGATTTGTAAGATATATAATGAGTGTGAGAAAGAAAGGCATGTTAACTGCATTGGAAGATAACATTCTGTCTTTTGAATGGATTCTTGTTATTGTCACCAATGTTATTTTCAGCAAAAAAAAAAAAGAGTAATGTTTAAATTATTCTTTTTTTTCCCCTATTGTTTAGTTCTTGTTCTCAGCTTTGTTATGGCCACAAAAAGATGATAAAAATGGATTGGCACAATGTTGGGGTTCCTATGTCATTTAGAGTTATGTTTTTGGCCCTTAGCACTTTGATAAAGTCTGTTCTTCATTTTGAAAAGAGCAGTAAAAGAGGAGAGAACATAAAAAAACACAATTCTCTTTTTTTTTTCTCCCCTTTTTTTTTAATGAAATTGTCAGTGCTAGTCTGAACTTTGCCTCTGATCTGTATGAAGTCTCTGAACTGCATAGTTGGAAGACAGTAGATAGAAAAAAAGAGATAAAATATCCATGTGCCTGGCTATTTTAGAAGGTAGTAAATAGCCCTGAAAGTTGTGCTTGTTTTTAATCTGTATATTTATATATACGTAAATCCTTTGGGATTAAACTTTAAACATTTACACTGGGTTTGAGGAGTTACCTTCAAGTGCCAGTATCTATGATCCAGAAGGGGAAACTAAGCTGAATCTTACATGAATGGCCCTCTGCTTTCAGAGACATGGGTAACATTAAACCATGTGTTGAGGAATGGTGGTCATGGATATGCAGCATTGCAGAATGTTTGTTGTTCTTGTGTGGTTATGGGAGGCATTGGGTGTGCATGGGGTGGTGGCTCACATCTTAGAAAAAGGATTATCTGCAGCATTTTGCAGCTGAGCATCAAGACGTAGTTGACAGCTCCCCAACACTGCCCAACTCTGGTGTGGAGTGTTCTGTCATGAAGATCTTGAAGAAGCCCAAGCCTTTGGCCTCCTCATCAGAGAACTGCCAGCCACAGCTTGAGAAGTGCAGCAGTTACTGTCACACCTGTGAGTTTTCAGTGCGTTTCCTAGCACCTTGATGCCCTTCTTAGGCTCTGAAGGGCAGTCAAAGTAAAAGTTGGAAAGAGAAGAAACTGGAGCAGACCCTGAGCATGAGAGGTTGGTTTAGATGAAAGATGAGGATGGCAAAAGCCAGAGTAGCTCTAGACAACTGATACAGCCACATGGACCACCCCTCTCAGCCTAGTTCTGCGATGTAGCCTACTGGGATTTGAAAAGACTTATTTTCACTTCAAGGTCTGTGCTTTTGAGCAACCCTAGCTTGCACCTGCACTCACAGCTTTGACTTGGGGATTTGGGATCTGATTACTGCCCACAAAACGGCAAAAAGTCATGTAAGAATCTTATGTGCAGAATATAACTAGAGTCATTACTTCTGTAAGGATGCTGTCATGGCAGCCCAGTGACAGGGCAGAAAGAATGGGATGCTGCTTTGTTTTCTGCAGAAAATGCTCCTGATTTTAGTATTGCACAGGTCACATTGCATGGTGAGTGAGGGCTGGGGGATTTGAGATGGTTTCAAACTTGAAGTTTTCAGAGCCATTGACAGGCTCCAGTAGCTTGCACTGGATAATAGCCACTTCCATTATATTTCCCCTATGCTTTTATCTTCTGAGAGATTGTAATTGTTGCAGAGGGCTGAGGTGCCAAAGGAACAGTAGTATGGTAAAAACGGCAGGAGGCTGCTTGTGGCTCTGGTCTGAGCTTGCTTTCCTTCAAGCAGGCAGAAGATTTTCCAATAAGGCCTTGACTGACCAGCAACTTGAAGACCTTCTTATCTCAGTGTGACACAGGCCAGTGGCAGCCCGTAATTAATAATGATACTAACCCTCCTTATGCAACCAGAGGATGTCTGACAGCATTAGTAGGTAGTTGCTCAACAACAAGGCATGTTGCAACTAACCAGCTGGGACCAATTATGAAAGCCTCACTAATCCTAGCAAGCACTTGCCTGTTCACATCATTGGACTGAAGTTGAAGAGATGAGTGACTGCTCTGCAACACAGGGGCAGGCTTGTGGTCAGGTGGTGCAGTGTTGAGCCGAAGCAGAGCTGCTGCACCGACCGTGAGCTGCCTGGCTGTGCTCTGGAGTACGTTTGCTGGACATGGATGAGCCATGCTGCCCTGTGTCAGTATTGTAGTTCCCACTTCCAGATGCAGGATGAAGAAGCACCCCCAAGCCTGCAACATCATCTCCCTCCCCATGTCTAGCTTATCCCAGTCCCTTGCTGCTGCAGCACCAAGAATATATACCCAGTATTTACTTAGCTACTCACTATGGTTAGAAAAAGCAGGGGGAAAGGGGGCTCCTACTTATGGCTTCCTCATGAATTTTTAGTCACTACATGAAGATTTCAAGACTGTACGAATAAAACATAAAACAAAGCAAAAGACTAAGTGGTATTGCACAAAGGAGGGAGGAAAATCCCCCACCACATGAAATATTGTCCAAAAGGTGCAGCCATTAGAGAATAATAGTTGCTATGTGCGATGCAGCTGGGGCCACAGTTGCAGCAGGAAGGTCCTTGGTGACCTGTGCAATGGCTCTGTTTGTTTAACATGCTAAAACGAAGAACTGAAAAGCAGACAGGGCCCTCACAGATAGGGCTTCTCTCTTGATTCCTGTGTCTGCCTCTTTGTGCATGCGTGTGTGTCTTCATGTGCTCCAAGTGCAACTAATCAGAGCTACATGCTCTTGGATGTGTTCCGTTGTACAGCCCTTGCCTCTGCTCCTGGCCACTCCCTTGCTGTTGAATTACTATTTTTGTAATTTAGAAACTATGACAAATAACATAAATGGCTACTATTTGGTTGTCTACTTTTGCAATTCTCTGTCCTTCAGAACAAGCTGGAGGTAATGACATTATTCTTAGCCCTCCACTCTGACCTCAGTCTGTTTCTATCCATTTAGCAAATACTGCAGCTTGCTCTGTTTTAAATGGGTGGGAATCAATGTGGCTTTTAAAAACGGGATTCTCTCTGCCTGAGCAAAATCAATGGTGTTATTGAGCATGTGCAGGGCTGTGTGAATGGGAGCAAGCCAGCAGGGTTTGCCGCTGTGGCGAGTCAGGGGCAAAGCCTGTAACTCACACAGGGAGGATCACTCTTTATTTCTCTGTCATTTTGGTAAGAACTGATGAGCAGCTTGGTATGTTTAGAAAGTAGGGCCTAGGGAGCACTTTTCATCAGGTTAGTAAGATTTTTAAGGTAGTCAGTGTGAGGCTGTAAAAATGGTCTAAAACCAGACTGATTTGAGTGCCAGTAGGAGGTTTGAAGATCCCAGTAAAATGAAGTTTAATCTGAACCATGCTTTAGGTACAGCTTTGCAGTTTGCCACATCTTGTAGAGCATTCCCGCTGTGGCCTGGTCATAGACCTTTGCTCTCAGAAGTGAGTTTCAGAGGGAACTATAGCAGCAGGGATGCAGTTTTGCTTTGTTCAGGCTAACCATTTTTATGCAAACAAATGGTATGTGGAATTTATGTACCCATGTTTATCTTTTGTGGTGGATTGAGTTTACTAACATTGAATTGTTGTGGAAAACCTGACTGACAGAATTGGCAGTGGCTTTGGGAGTTAGAGGGAATGGCAGATTACAGATGGATGACATTGGCTTGTTCAGCTGGGATTTTTTATTATTTCTTCCAAGATGACCTTCAGTTTTAACATTAGTAGAATTTCGTTGCATAGTGTGGGAGGAATGGACTCTTCCATCATGTTCTCTTGGAAACAGCAGTGGCATCTGCAAGCCTCCAGTTCACAAGGCTGTGATAGATGTTTTGCAAGACTGTATTAAATGGTAACATGGTAGATATTTTCAATTAAAATTTAGCTGTGGAGGATGTATCACGATCCATGAAAGGTCTTGTGTCTACTTGAAGAGTCTACCAGCTGCCACCACAGGCTGTGTTGCTGGGACAGACAGTGTGTACAAGAAGGAAATTCAAAGTTTGTTACTTTCTGCGCCCTGGGCTCTCTGTGCAAAGTACCCCAAACAGCATGTGTATTTGTCTTGCAGGAGTTACAGCTGTGCTACCAGCTCTCTTAGATAGCACACCAGCAGTCTTCCAGCTGCAGCCAGTTTCAGATACCACTGATGTGGATTGGGTTCAAAGTGATTACTTCAGTTGCATGTGAAAGACTCCAGAACCTTTTATCAACGTGCAGCAATCATCTCACATATATGCAAACGCCAGCACTTGTTTTGAACACAGCTTTGTTAGAAGCTCAGTGTTTTGAGTGAGGGCAGAAATTTCTGGCCCTGTGACAGAATGAGTTTTCTAATGCTCCTGTCACCTGAGAAGCTCCGGGTGCTGAGGAAGAAAGGGTGGCATAGAAGGGACCTTTCCCCAGTGATTGCACTGGTGAAAGAAGTTTGTTCTGTGCCCTGTGTTTTCATGACTAAACAAGAGTTCATTTTGAAATGCTGTTAGCTCTGAGGATGGAGTACTGGTGAGTGGAAAGGAAGACTTGAGTTTCCAATGGTTTTATATCTCCATAGCCAAGAGGAAAACTTGAGATGATGTTTGGTTCCTGGGATGCCATGCTGTTAGCTCTGAGGATGGAGTACTGGTGAGTGGAAAGGAAGACTTGAGTTTCCAATGTTTTTATATCTCCATAGCCAAGAGGAGAACTTGAGATGACGTTTGGTTCCTGGGATGCCAAAACTGGAATTTGTTGCATGACTTTCTAGTGAAAATCTGATTTTGCTTTTCCTAACCCACTTCAGATTTCTTGATTTCTAAGTGCTGAAAATCTCCTGGACTTTACTTGTAAATGCACTAAGCACATTTCTCACCAACAAGAAAATTAACTTTCTGCTGTCGCTGGTTTGAGTGAGATTTTCTTTATGGCTGTCCTTTAATTACGTGTTTTTAACTGACCTGGACAAATGAGACAGTTTCACTATCCCTGCATACATTATGAAGTACATAGAGTACATAAATGAAGCAGAAATCATTTATATGTGTAGGAGTTAAGCACAAGGCTTGGTGCTTGTGTGTATGTACCGGTGGATGCCATTTCTCACCACGCAGACACAATTTTATCCATGCAGGAAGCTTGTGATGACCAAATATCCTTTGAAAGAAGCTAAAAATGTTTCTTTTTTGACTTCTTTTCTTTCCACACACAAAAAAGGTCTTACTTAATTATTTTCAAATGTTGGCAGCAGTGGGGTTTTCTGCAACTTGCCAATCAGTGCAAGAAGCTTCCCTTAGCTGAAATGTATTCAGCAAAGGGTCGAGTGGAACACCACTTCATTAACCACCTAATTTCCATGTGTAATGTAATTTTAAATCAATACAGTGGGGTTTTTTCTTACACGCTGGTGGTCTGACTAGAGCTCTGCAAAACAATCGATGTGTGTGCCAGGACATGCGTTTTCCTCTTGCTTTGTGAAGCTCCCAGGACAGAGGGGTCTTCTTTTTTTTCCTTTTTTTTTTTTTTTTTGTGGAGAGGCCTCTTAACCGTGAAGGCAGGAAACTTCTCATGCCACTTTGATTCAGCCCTTCTCTTCACTCCAGTGAAGAGAACTGCTCTGCTGGGAGGGCTAGATGTTTGCAGTGTTTGGTGGGACTTGGCCAGAGACTTCTAAATGTCCAAGCGAGTTCTGCTTCCTCCCAATCCTTCCTGCAGTCCTTTCTGCTGTGTGCTGCCACAGGAACAGGTGAAAAAGGTTCATCAAACTGGTTTGTGTTGGAGTTTTTTTAGGTTTTAGGGTTGATGCTATAAGACTTTGGGTTGGAGTCTTGATAATTAGAAATGTAATTAAAGCAGAAAGTTAGTGTTCTTAGAGGAATCCATCGCTGAGAATTTTTGTTTAAGTATTGCCTGGAAGAATCATCAAATAATAATGCTGTTTGGATTCCCCTTGTTTTGATGTGGATAAGTGATCTCATTGAGGGCTAATCAGAGCATGATTTCCCTCCACAATTCCACTTCCCCACATTTTTTAGCCAAAAATGCCTGCCCACAACCTTTTCTGTTGTTGCTGTTGTTTCCTCGTTCCAATGGAAAACCTGTTGCCATGAAATTTTGGGTTTGGGTTTTGTCGTGACATTTTTGGTGGCTGAAAAGTCAATTTTACTTTATATAGAAAAAAAAAAAGTTTGCTGTGGGTTTTTTTGGGTTTGGGTTTTTTTTATGTTTGTTTGTTTTGTGATGGTTTGGGTGTTACCTGCCCCCCCACACTCTTATGAAATCACCCAGACTAGACTCAGCCAAACTGGAAATTATAATGGAGCTTTATATTTACAGCTTAGCACAATTTAAAAGCAGATATTTACAATATATACAGCTATATACAGAAATATAGAAGTTAAAAGGTAATACAGAAACACAACACGCCTCCCAGAAACCAGAGTCCCCAGGAGGGGATCCCAACCACCCTTCCACCTGCTTTCCACCCCTCTACCTTATCTCAGACTTTGCCTTCTGTTCACAGTGAGTTTGGGGAATCGGCTGGGGGGTTAAGAAGCAAATGGATTAGTTACACAGACAGCATGTTAGGGAGAGAAGTGCATGCAGGCAGAGCCAGAGAGCTACTCTGTTATCTGTATTTGTGTAGAAGCTTTTGTACATCTCAGCAAGCCTATGAGTGAACTAGACATCACCCTTGTTTCCTTTTCACAGCCTATAATCTAATTCTTCTCACTAAAATGTCCTAGCTAGGCTCAAACTAGCACATTTTTAATCTTTTAAAGCAGGGCAAACAAAAACCATGCCCCTGGTTGAACATTCTTCAATGCTCTGTTTTTTTTGTTGTTAGTTTGTTTGTTTTTTTTTAACAGTGGAGTAAAAATAATAAGCTACAGTCTGAAATAGAATTGTTGCTCTTCAACTTTCCAAAGCAGTAGGGGAAAATAGATCACACAGTGAGTTTTAAGAATCATCCAGTGTGTGGGATATGCTACACTGAAGCTCTTTTCAGAAAAGAACTGGATTGCAGCCTTTAGGAACTGTGTTTACTGTAAGCGAAACTGAATTTAAACCGAGTAAAGGATGTGGGAAGCACCAGCTCAGTACTGCTCTGATGACTACAAAGCAAAAATTAAAAATAAAATTAAAAAAAAAAAAAAACCCACAGCCAAAAGAGAGATTTTTCACAGTGTGGATGGATTACTGGAAATGTCTGAAATCCATTTGTTCTGGGAAGGTGCACCGTGCAGACATTTCTTCTCTCCGGCAATCTAGCGAAGGGTTAAAAGTTTGAGCGAGAATTGATTCAGGGAGAAGACTGCTGCCACAATGCTAAAGACTCATTTATTGGGAGAGCGCTACACTGCTTACTGTAATTGCAAGAAAATTAAAAGAAAGCAAATTAGCTGGGAGCTTTTCAGAACTCTTCCTCCTTTTGCTGATGTTAATGAGATTTTACCCATACCAAAGCAGCGTTAATAACTTCCGACGAGTGGCTTCCCTAAGCCTCCGCTTGCAAAATGAAACAAACCTTGGGTGACAGCGAGGCAGGGGGTGCGGAAGGAGAAGGATACCAAGCAAAGGGGTGTTGCGGAAGGGTAGGAATCCTTGAGACAGGTTATATTGCAGTCTTGCAGATCCACTCAGTCGAGATAGCTATCCATGCCAAGGTATGCATCCCTGGTCTCTATGTGTATTGTCTGGTGCAATCCATGCTGCTTCTCCGGCGAAGTGCTGCTTTCCCCGGTTTATATTCTGTGGTGGCTTTCATTGGGATGATTTCAGGAAGCAGAAAGTTTATGTAGTAAAGGGAAAAATATCACAAGCTGTTCTTAGGGCTGTATTTATAACCAAGGTATTTCCAGGAAGGTGAATTTCCTAAACTGGGGTGGAAGTCGGTGTAGAAGGGAAGGGCTTGATCAGGATCACCTTCCTTAACGGGAATTCCTATCTTAATCAAGAATCTGCTGCCTTCCAAGAAACTGGGCTTTTCCACAGCTAGCAGAAGGAATACTTCAGTGTCTGGGAAGGAGAATAGTGAAATTATCTGTGCATTTGGAGGCCCCTCTGTGGGGAAATGCTGAGTTGCAAGTGAGATGCATTGCAGGGAAAAGGTTTCTGCGGGGCAGGACCCTCTTTTGCTCCTCAGTCAGCCTCCAGGAAAGAGGTGGCTGACAAAGCTGTGCTGAGAATGGTCCAAAAGAGGAGCTGAGATCCCCAAATGCTGCTGAGGTGAGGAGGATGGATGGAAGTGCAGTTTTTCCTTGCTTTGGGTGCAGTATTATTCTGTAAAGGGATGGAAAAATACTTTGTTTGTCTGAAAGCTTGTGAATGCAACTGCTTGTTTATAGGGGGCATCTCTATAGCTATGTACACACAAACCAAATGTATACATACATGAGTGCAGTTTTGAGTGGGAGTAATATTTTGTAATTTCTAAGGCACTCCTACATGAAGAGATATGGGTGCCTAGGAAAACATAGCTGAAAGCAAAATCAACATGACCTAGTAAACAACAGCTATCCATGTGTGCCTACTGTAAAGCAGATCCTGCCTGTGCAGGCTGAGTGTGCTTCTGTGGACAGCAAGAAGTTAATGTTGCTTGAACTGAGAGCTCTCTGTAAGATTTTGCTGATTTTGGAGTACTTTTCTGGAAATGTTATCCTGCATTTAATGTCCCACTGTCTGAGTGTAACAGAGTGACACCCAACAGGTACAACAGCTCTTCTGTGGGAAGCAGTACACCTGCTTGGTGTAGTGAAAGTGGAGCTGGTTTTTGGCTGTTGCTGCTTGGCACAGAGGCTTTCCTGATGCTGTCCTGTGGGTGACAGCATGATTTGGAAGTTATTAAAAGTTCAGGAGGATTCAGAACATCCTATTCCAGTGGTTTCTAAATATTTCATGGCTGTCATCTAAAGCAGTTTCAGTGCTTCAAAACAGCAGGAGAAAAAAAATTATGCATTGTATATTTATAATACATGGTTGTTGATCTCTCCTGGCATTTATCTTTACTCTACAGAAGAGACCAGATAACTGGCTTGTGGTGGGGAAGTTAAATGTCATAACCAGGATAGCCTGTTACAGATCTGTATCAACCCTTTGGATAATTTTCTGACACTTTAATGAAAGGTCATATGATAAATGAAACCTAGGCTTTCGTCCTCCCTTTTAAAGGGCTGCATGCTAAAACTTGCGCTGTTCAGGCACAGAGATGCAAACCATAAAATGACTCTCAGTGGATGACAACAGGAAAGACACTGGCTGTGCAGAAGTGCAGGAGATGGTGGCTCAGTGTGCCCTGGTGAGCAGTGTGGCCTGGTGGGAGCTGCCTTGTAAAGTCAATCAGTTGGTGCCAAGGATCCAGCAGATGTGTTTGGGGCATCTCGGGGGTGGTTGTTTTGGACTAGGTCTTGTTCAATGGGTGAATGTGCCTGTCTTCTAAGATCAGTCTGCAATGGGAGCACAGAACAAGTGGGAGCAACTGCGAGGTTTGCCTCAAAAGGACCCAACTGAAACCTGGTATAGATGTACTCAGTATTGTTATTTTTTACAATTTCATGAAGTCTTAAAATGCTCTTTTTGTTTTTCTTTTAGATATCCTAAAACTACCTGAGAGAATTGGGGGGTTTAACTTAAGGCTTTTCTAGACTTCAGCATTACAGCAAAAGCAATTTGAAAACAAGCTAAAATTAAGTGACTAAAAGCATTCCTTTAAAAAAAAATCTGTGTTATTAGAGTTTAGTAGATTAGATTATCCTTTCTCAGGAGAAAACCTGTAGAGGCAGCCTGGGTGGGAGAAAAATACCTCTGTGACTTTCCATGATACTGAAATCAAAAGAACTGCTTCTCTCTTGATTTAAATTTTTGCATCTCTGGTGCAGCAGCTGTGGAGTTATTTGTGGTTCAGGTTCACTGCAGTGACAGCTCTTGGAAAATCAACTTCCAAAATTTCCCTGAATTCTGACAAGGAGCTGCCAAGGAAGACGAGGCTATGCTTTTGGGTTTATTCTCCTCATGCTTTTCTAATTTTTATGGCCCAATCTGCTCTTTCGTTTCTGGGACTGATCCTCTTTGCAATGGAATATGGGATGATTGATGTTATGTGCAAGCTCTGGCCCCTGGGAGTGGAGAACTGACCAGGTAGACATCCTCTCTCCATGCACAGCTGCATGGAGAATCTTAGAATCTTCAGCATCCCACTGGGGGAGATACTGGGAAGAACCAGAGAGGAAGGTGATGGCTCTAGTGCCAGGAAGCCCTCATGGTGGGCAGCTGGGTGCAAGACAAAACCCTGGAGCAGGAAGGAAGAAAAAGGTCATTCCTCTTCTGTTCTTTCCTTCAAACATCCTAATTTTAAAAGCTTACACCACCTCCACTTCCCTGCACACTCAACCCTGTGCTTGCTGCTTTTCTCAGAAATGTGCTTGTAGTAAGAGAGAGATGAAGAGAGATCAAAGCAAGAAAACACAGAACGCACCAGTACCTGGGAGGAATGGCAAGTGCAAAACATTCCCACAGTTGGGAGACTGGTTGGAAAGGAGGACTTTGGATGAATGCAGTGTTACTTCATCTCCAGCCTGGCCATACTAGGCAAAGCATGGCTTAAAACCTAGAAAACACATAGCGGGGTGTAGTATCTTTGAAGAGTGTTGTTGCTGTGTTGATTGCTGCAGCTAGCCACGGGAAATCCTGGAGAGAGAGAAAGCTGTGTTACTGTCACCTGGATGATGAAGAGATTACCAGTGAGTTAATAAACATAAAAATCCCACTAGTCCCTGAAGTATGACAGGTTACTAGAATTGTCAGTGCTCTGCTGGAGATGAGTTTGCCCCAAATAAGATGAATCTGTATGTAAAGGAAATGTTAGATTTGACACTTGAAGAAAATTTCCTCCAGTTAGATGCTTGTCATTTTTTCCCTTCCTTTCCCCTGGTGCTTTGAAAATGGGGATTTCTACATCTTAGTTTTGGGTCTGGTTTGTACCTTCCTTAGACAATAAAATAAAACAGAAATCTGAAAAGCTTTCTGTAGGAATAAAAGATCAACACTCACCTGCTGAGATGATTTCTAGAAAACCGTATGTTATGGACAGGTTTTTTTAAAGTATCTACACATAAATTTTTTAAAGGATGCTGGTAGTTCAGACTCAGAAGGTATCCCACTTTCTAATTGCCTGGTTAATTGTCTTAAGAACCTAGATGTATAATATGTAGTCTATTTTATACATGTAAAACTATTAAAATAATTAGAGAATTTGGATTCTTCGTTTTTCAGATGAAACACTATTTGAAGGCTAACCTGGAAAAAATAATCATATGCCATTGATTTTTTTATTTGTCTGTGTGTGAGGGCAATTAGTTCATATTCTCCAAATGGTTTGTAGTATATTTCAGTGATGCAAACTACATAGCAATCCAAAGGCTAATATCAAACTGTAGGAAAAGCACAGGTAGAGAAGATATGTGTGCCAAATGAAGATTGAAGCGAAGCTGGATTCTGAAAATTCCCAGAGCATCTCAGATGTAGTGCTGAAAAGTTAAACAGAAAAGAGTGTATTTGTGCCAGAGAAGAGGGTAGTTTCTTTTGACTTATGTCTCCATTAGCCTTACTGAAAGCAGTCTGACTGTGGGAAATACAAAACCACCCTGAATTTGGATTAGGCACCTTCTGGGTTTGAGACAAGCCTTTCCACATCTGCAGTCTCTTAATTTATTCCATTAATAGCAGAATAAAGGTGAGAGTTCATGTCAGTCTTGTCAGTACAGTTAACTGTCTGCTAGGCCAAATGTCTCTCACTCTTTATGCTTGCATCTTTCCTTTTTTTCTTCTATTTCACATTTCTGACTCAAGAAGGGGAAAACTTAAAAATGCAGCCCATCACGGCTGAAGCAGCTGCCCCCACCAACAGAGTGTGAAACTCCACTTGGTTTCACCAATTTCCATTTGCTTCTCCTGTGGACAGAAGGAGCTGCCTCTCACTTCTGGAGTGAGCACCCACTTTCATGGCACCTTTGCTCACCCAGCTGTATCCATCATATTATGATGAGTGAAGGTCATGAACAAATCCTGGGGCTGATGCAGACCTTCACTGCAGAGTCAACAGGCAGTTACCTGGTATTTTATCTGCTCCCATCTTGTGCAGATCAAATAGCAGGGTGACAACTAATGCCTTCTGCTCCTCTGCCAGTATTGCAGGAAGATGGGTGTGTGGTAATCAGCTGCTTCCTGGACAGCACTGCTGCGTGGGAATCCAGTGGTCCAGCTGCTGTGATGACCCTGGGGACAGTGGAGGTGCCCAGCCTGAAGCAAGAGGGGCTTGTGGGTGGCTCCCAAGCTCAAAACTGATACTGGTACTTGAAAGAAGCTCAGAGGGAAAGAAGGTGAGCATAGGATGCAAGAGAAACTACTAATCCTGTAGACCTACCTCTGTCCTTGAGTCAGAAAAGGGAAGTAATACAGACACTGCAAGTTTGCTCAGAAGCTGTCAGTCTGGAAAGGGCCCTGCCTACATTGAAAATAGCTTCCTTCTCCGAAGAGGTTTTCTTGCTCATTCTTTTTGTATTTATATCTGACCTATGCTGGCTTGATGGACAAAATGTTCTGTACTTATTTCCTCTTTTTGGAAGAAGGCAGCCATCAAGTCCAGGAGAAGCAAAGCTGTGGGAACTTGCTGTGTGTACTGCAGGGGACTGGCTGTCCCACATCAGGGACAAACACCCTGTTTCTAGGGCAAGAGCTGGTACCTGATGGGCATCTTTTGTCTGTGCTTTTGCACTGCTGCAATGGGAAGGCTTTTCCATCATGCAAAGAGAAAATAGTTGTTCCTCTGCCGCTTTCTCTAAGCTCTGCTTTCATTAAGCAGAGAGCACTGGCCTCTGCTGTGGTGGAGACAAGGGCAGAGGTGAAGTATGGTGAGGCTGGCAGAGACAGCATGAAATAACCCTATGTGACTGCAGAGGAACATGTGGAAATCTTCTCCTGACTTCTATCAATTAAAGGGAAAAAGGGAATAGTATAGGCATCGCAATTAAGAAAGGTAATAGAGTCTCATTTACATTTCAGAATGTATTAGCTTGGTTTTAATTGGAAAATAATTTGAATTGCAAGTGAAATAATTAGATTAGAAAGCCACTCAGCAATTTACTGCTCATATTCCCCAGAACTGGACTGCTGGTACATAAAGTAATTGTGAACATTATGGGAGCTGTGTTTGATTTCTCCCTTTTTTTGCCCTCCACTCCTCTCCTAACAAATTGTGTTCTGGAAGTAGAAGCACATCTTCATTAATGGCTGCATTTTATGTCTGAGCTCTCAGCCTGTTGCAAGGGCTTTTTTGAGGTATGGTATTTGTGAGGACTTGTGAGAAAAGGGCTAAGGTGTGTGTTTGTTTGTTTTTTAATTCCTCCAAGACATTCCAAATCTAGGCTATAAAAGAAAAAATAACTGTCAGGGCTACCTCAGTATCCCTTCTTGAAATAGTTGGAGCGTTCTGGAGTTGTTAAATGCAGGAAGACTGGAGCCAGATATGTGCAGTGCTTGCAATGAATACATCATTTGTCCTGGGACATAGATGTATAGCTTCTGCTTTATTTACAAAAGGCATTGCACATCCCCAAGCACCTCACAGCCCATGAGCCTTAGCTTTGCAGACTTGTGTGTTTGAGCCAGCCCAGACATCATTTCCCTCCTCCTCACTCCAGGGCAAGTGCTCAGAGGGACTGGGACAAAGGCAGGCTACAACTGAGGCTCCTGTCCCTGACAAGCACAGTACTCGGTTTTGTGATTGTTTGATGTTGCTAATGTTTTGATGAAGGTCTACCTGTGTATTTGAAAGGAAGATTTTTTTTCCTGCTGTGTTAGGAATCGTGTTTGGGGAACTTACCTATTGCTGCTTATTAACGTTGTAAGTCATTGTTCATAAAAATAATCTGTCATAAATTACAGATCTGGGAAAAAACATTTCTCACAGACCTGAGACAGAAAGCAGTCCATTACTGTTGCTTTTTCTCGCCTGTTCTCTGGTAGACCCCAGCAACTGCACCATGAGCCTATGGTTATTTCTAATCATTTATTTACACCTAAAAGCCTTGCCTTCTCTTCCAGGTCAGGAGTGCCTCTTTCGCTTGAGAAATAACTTAAAATCAGTTTGATTGGTTGTGAAGAGTAATTGGATATCATTTTGAGAAGCAGTCTCTCTTTGTAATTCATCACTGTTGTCAAGCTAGCCTTGTTCTAAGGTAGGGCAGCATTTGTTCATCTCCACTAGTCCAAGGCTCTTGTTTCTCCAGAGTAGAGGCCCCTTTACTAACTCTTCCAGCCTCTGTTTATTTCCTTAATGACTGAAGCAAAGGCAGATATTGTTAGATAAGTGGCTATAAAGTGGCAGCTTTGTGTAAAGGCATGTGATACATTTTCAGGAAAGAATTTGTTGCCAGAATAGATTCGGGAGCCAAAATGTTCATTCCAAACCGAACTGGAAGAGCACATGGGAGAGACCAGTCAGGGTGCTACCCTATGGGGTTGCAGCTTTTCTTCTGTTAGGCACTGTCTTGTGGAAGTGGAGTCGACAGCTCTGGGCCCTGATCTGTTCACTAGAACTGTTGTCTGCCCCACTTCCCTTCTGCTGTAGTTTGTTGTTTGTTTTTTGGTTTGTTTTGGTTTTTTTTTTTAAGGAACCCTTAGCCCTCTACTTTGGTCTCAAAGTTTATGCAAGAACACCTACATATTTCTTGGTGGGATTACACATGCCTACTCATAGACAGTGGGCAGCCCGTCCTTGTGACTGGGACTTGGTTGGGGTACCTGCTGCATGGTGCAAGGACACCTGTGGGTGTTCCTCTGGAGATGGGTGAAGGTGAAGGAAGTCCCAACAAAATGCAGCAGAGAGGCTGCAACCTGATGCTGTTGTTCCTTCCTCGGGAGCTGCTTCTCTTCTTTGCTGGCATCAGTACCATAACCTGATCATCTTAATGTCTTGAACCAGGCAGCAATTTGAATTCTCAAGCTTGTAAGCTGCAGATTCCTCCATCTTAAAGAGGTATTCTTCTATCTGTAGGCTGGCTGCTACTTTGATTTTTAAATCATGTTTTGTTGAAAACGTGAAACATGGTGAAAGGAGAGATCAAGGGGAAGGACCTCTGCGGCAGGATCCTCATCTCTAGCGGCAACGTGCACACAGGGTAGTTCCCATTAGTTCCTGTCCACTCCAAGTGGATTTAACTTTCATTTTTAAATGGCAGCATTTGAAAGGCATATAGGGCTGAGCTAACCATGTAAGTAATTAGGCTAGGAATGCAAGCAGAAGGGGCCATCAGCACTCATTATTTAAGAGCCAGCTTCATTATTTTTACTGCTTGGATGCTTATCTTAACATCAGCAACTGCTTTTATTTAAAGGGGCTTTGCCTTGCAGACTTGACTTTCCTTGCTAGGCTCTCTTGAAGTGGTGCTCAGAGACCACACGCCTTCCTCACGGAGGTGAAACTGAAATAGTTTGCTCCAAAAAAGATGCTTGCCGGTGCTGAGGCTCTCAGAGCATTTATAGTCTGTTCAGGCTTCTCAGGCATTTGCACCCACATCACAATAAAAGTGGGATACTCTTCTCCAGTGCGTGGTACTTTTTATTAGGTCAAAGCATGAAAATTGTTCTGGGTGTTTAAAATTAGAAGACAATGAGGTCTGTAGGTAAAAATGGTGTAAAATCACACTGTTGCAGTCTCTGCCCCAAAGTGCTTGCAGTTAAACACCCACTTTTAGCTCTAAGCCTTCATTAAATCTGACTTACTACAAGGATCTTGACAAAACTGCGCAATCCGAGGTGAGTCCTAGTGCAGTGGTGACTGCGGTATTTTGGTGGGACATTTGCAAAGAAGGCAGATTATTACATACCGAGTGACCATAATGGGTGCCTTCCCTGAGCCCTATCGTTCTCTCTCCTGCTGTTTGTCGTCCTTGTGTCTGTAGTGCTCCTGTAAATGACCTACACGAAAGGGTGGGACATGTGGGAAGAGGGATATGCTGCCGGTCTTCAGTAGGAAAGATTAGTTTGAGATGCTGAACTCCTTTGTTAAGAGGCTTTGAAATGAATAAATGGGTGTGCCGCTCCAGAGCTCTTCGTGCCACACAAAGCTGCCAGGAAATCTGAAGACATCTTGCAAGAGGTAATCTGCCTATTTTCTCAGCAAAACCCTGGATGCTGAAAAGTGCATTTCTCCAAGCACCTGAGGAAAGGAGAGGAGATACTGCCTTTTACCTTTGCAGTTTTCCTGCCTGCTCTGGTCTTTCCTGCGAATTTGTGCCCAGCCCTGCAGAGTTAAATGCTGCAGCCGCAGCCCTTGCGTGCAGGGCTGCTTTGTTGCCATGTCAACTGTGCATGTCATTTGTTTACATTTGATTTGGCAGAACATTTCATGATAAGAACCAAGGCCTCCAGTGACTTTGAACTGGGGGGTGGCTGGGCAGGGGCACAGCAGGGTGGGAAGGATCTGCACTCACCTTCTACTGGTTGCCTACCAAACAAGCATGTGAAGCCACCTGGAGCCTTGTCTTTGTAGTTAGTTTCCAGAAAAGTAGGAGCAGGAGAAAGAAGTGTTGCTTCTCATATTGATATTGATAACAACATACATTAATTCTCAGGTGGATTCTCATGGTTCAGCCCATGGACAGTCGAAGTTATTTCCACAGCCTACTGCCAAACTTGCTGCAGCTAGGTAATTCCTTTGGTCCTATGAAATTCCCAACAGTGGATTGTTTTCATGTGTTACTCAGCAATGAGAAGAGATGAATCTTTACAGGCACAGACCCATAATTCAAGACAAATCTGTGACAGACTTTGCTGAGGACTTTCCCCAAGTAAAAAGAGCACCAGGGTCTGGCCCAAAGCCAGGGAGGAGATATGTCTTAAAGAAAATCTACAGAGACTGAAGTACTTTGTGGTCTCCTTAGCCAGTGCACAAGTGATGCAAGAGAAGTTGATGCAAAACTGATTTTTCAGATGTACTTCAGTGACAATGCATTTTGATCTTTTTTTTCCCCCCTAGATGGAAGTATACTGGGAAGAGGTTGGTAAAGCATAAGAGAATTTTTTGCCTGGTCCTTCTGACTGTTTGCTGGGGACATTTTCCTCCTCTATTTGTTACCTGATGGGAAGTGGTAAATTCTCCATTTCCCTTTTTTCTGCTGTTCTCTGCCTTTGAAACATGAAACACTTTGCTTGTGGTGTTGGTGAGAAACACATTCAAGATTCAAGTGCTGGGAAACTGGGGAGGTGATGCAATTTCCCCTCCTTAAAAGAAAGATATTAATTTACTGTGTGTTAAAGCTCGTCTGCCTGACAGCTCTGCGGGCGAGGATGGGGGACAGTGCAAAGTCCGTCATGCCTTCCGCAGCGTGTGCCTCTGCCAGCACCTCCTTCAGGCACCTGGTGAGTCACAGCAACTGCAGTGGCGGGCTGCCTTCTAGGGGCTTTCTGCTTTCATGTGAGAGAAAATACCCTTCATCTATGATTAATATCCAAACCACCAAGCACTACCCGAAAGACTGCACTGCCAGGAGCCTAGGAGAAACAAGTTGTGGGCTGGCAGTGTGTTCCCCTGCTTTGATCTCCATCACTCTACAACACTTGTTGCTTTGGCTTCATTTTTGGATATCTTTGTGTGACTGCTTGGTCAAGTGTGCACTGCCTGAGCACTACTGCCTGCTTCTCCCCATCTTACCTTCCTAGTGCATAGGAGCCAGTTCACCCCTGTGTGACCCAGTGAGCATTTGTACCAGCTTGTCCTAAGCAAAAGCACAGGAGTAGGACCTGGGGTATGAGGTAGAGACTGGTTAAATCGTCAGTGCCACCAGGAGGAGATGTACTTGGAGACCACAGCCTCCACAGCAGCCAAGACAAAGTTGGGAGCATGCTTTCCAGTGCTTCCCATAGAGGTGGAACTCCGGTCTGCGGATGGTATGTGCTGTTAACCTTGGCCTAGAGCTGTGCGGGAGTTGGCCATAGTGGTACCTGCTTTGTTTTTCTGTTTATCAGGCTATCTCCCTCTGATCAAAAACAATTAGATTCATGCTGGGGAAGTGCACAGGCAGGGTGAAGAGTGTGGTAGCATGACTGGTGTTGAAGCAAGGCTGAAATGCCCATTATCCTTTTCCCTCTTGCATGGCTGGAGGGATCATGTCTAGGAAAAGGGCTAAGCCAACCTCATGACTGGGTACTTGGTCTTTCTAGGGCTGCACAACTATGCTACCAAAAGTAACTGTTTTTCTAAGGTGGGTCCCATTCTAGGCTACTCTTCAGACATGCTTTGAACTGCATTCATTCGAGCTTTGAAACAAGCCACTGAAAAATAAAGCCCGTCAGGTACTACCGACATGCACAGGATTTAATCTGGCTCCCTATGTAAAGTTTTGTAGGGCACTAATAATCACATGGTGTGCTCCAGTTCTTGCTTTTCACCTTTCTGCTTAAGGGCAAGACTAGGTGCTTTCCTCAGAACATGAGATTCTTTAATTTTAGACGTGAGGTCTGGCACTCTTTGTGGAAGCCAGATGTCTTCTCATTTTCCTAGCAGTGCTTTCATTCTTCTGCATTGCAAGCCAGTTCTTTTTCTGTGTGGGATCCTTCTCACTTCAGCCCTTTCCCAGTTACATCAAGAGAGAAGAGCACTAAAAGAGTGGCCGTGCTGAAATGTGAAAAAAATCAAATCAAATCTTTGAGGCCCTTTCTGATGTGTTGCTACATGCCAGGTGTCTGGCTATGATTATTTCCAAATAAAATAGGTGGCAGGCAGCAGGTGTGAATCTGCAGTGTTATCTGTAACCAAGAGCAGTATATGGGATAGTAGTACAGAACACAGTGAAGAGCAAAGTAGTGCATCTTGGGCTTGAATTAAAGATCACCAAAGACAGGACGTCACTTTGAAAAGACTTCAGTTGTTGTATTGTTTCATAGCCTCCCTCTGCTGATCATTTCAAAGTTGTTTTTTTGCATAACATCTGAAACTCAGTGCCTGGAAGGAGCATGAAGTGATAACTTCTACAAATGCAGCCCAGTAGTTTTAAGGAAAAAGAGAGGTTGCCTGTATTCCTTCTGGATCTCACCTTTTTCTTGCTGAATCCGGACAGAAGCCTGATTCCTTTCCCCTAGGCTCACTGCTTTGGTAGTGTTGGCTGGAAGAGATGCTTGTGAGGGTTGAAAGGCATTTCTGCTTTGGGCTTTAATTCTTTCATAAACTCCCGCTCCTTGGAGACTCATGATTCCTATGCTAAGAGCAGGGACGTGTTGCTTCTGTATTTATTGGGCAAGACAGGTGCCCTCATTCCTTTGTCACTTCTAGCAGATGAGCTTTCCAGATGGGAACCTCATTTTCAAGTAGTTCTTCAACAAAAATTACATTCTTTTGGACTGCTTGTTCCCAAAAAGTGCTCCAAGTGACCTTAATGCATTCTCAGCTGTCCTTTACAGCTGAGAAGTATTTCTGAATGCAAGGTCCCCAGTTGCAGTGATATGTATTACTATTGAAACTTGGCACTTGAATCTAAAGATTGTCTTGTGGCTAACATACAAAGTTGGGACAGAGGAAGTTATTTTCTTGTTTGCTTGTGTGTACATGTCAAAGTTATTTTTCTGCTACATCTCTGAGTCTTCCCAGTGATAAAATGAGATTTCTCTGCCTGGATATATTAAAGTTTCTGTAAGTCCACAGCTAGCTGTCTTTATGGAAATATGAAGTGCTTGGGTCTTTCTACCACTAACATGCTAGGGGCTGACCTGGTGGCTTGCTTCTTGTGGCTAGTCGAACTCATTTAGCTTGCAGGCAAGTATTATGGTAGTTATCAGCAGCTCCTGTGAACGTTCTTGACCTAGACCTTTCTCCAAGAGGCCAGACAGCATATGCGTCAAGGCAACATTTTCATTCTTCTAGGTAGCTCTTCAAAACTCTCAGCAGAAATACTTCTGCCCCTCATCAACGTTATACCTGGGGACTTGTTGATTGCCAGCAGCAATTAATGCAGTGCTGGTAGCAGTGCTTGGGAAGGAATGGAAGTAATTGACTTTCAAATTCAGGGCTGTTGTTTGCAGGACTGTGCTTCGGGGAAAACCCACTGAAAGGTGTCTGTCTAGAAACTAAGCCATCTGATGTGGAATTAGAGAGACACTGAACAGGGAAGGTGACAGTACCATTTCTGCTGAGCAGAGTTGCACTTTTCAGTACACTTTGGAAGTGGAGTTGCAAGGCAGAACCTTAGACACTTAGGAGGACAATCCTCGCTTCCTCCTAAAAAGAATTGGCAGTTTCTAATTAAGTGGAGTATTAACTACCTTATCTGCTTGGTAAACTCGGTAAACTCTGCTCTGACAGACATGCAAGCATGGATTTCTCCCTGGAAATTTGGAAGTTAAGACATGCTTTCTCTATCTATATGATTTATTTTTCCCTTGGGTATTCCTCTGAAGTTGCACTAATGCACTGAACTAAGTGCAGCTGGCTTTGCGTTGAGCCCTATCTGCATAGAGCTCCATTTGCATGTTGGCTTGTGCTGGTGTACAATATTAATAAGGTATTAAAGGAAAGCAGGGGAGGGGGAGGGGCAGGTTAAAATTTCAGTCTTGTCTAAGCAAGGCCGTGCAAATAAATTTCCTTTTATCCGGAATTAATGACTGACACTTAACAGGCTTTGGGCTGGGATTTTGCTTGCCTGGAAACTCTGTCTGCAGCAAGAGGCTGTGCTTCATGCTCTGTGTTCCATGTCTCCAGAGACATTAGTGGATTTGTCCACTGGAAGCCCCAAAGCCACTCTTGCAAGGAAATCTCTCTGGTTACCACCATGCTTGTCTGGAAATAAATGGAGCTCAGCATGGGATGTGTGAGAAGGAAAAATGAGGAAGAGGGGCTGGAGGAGGAAACAAGTGAAAAAAAGGGAAGAACCAGTTCTTTTCCAAGAGAAAACTAGAGTTTTGCACTTGGACCTGAGCTGCTTTTACCTGAAAAAGCACTCCTGTAGCAAATGTTCTGGTAGTAGGGTATATCACTCAGTGGCAGAGAGTTGGGGTTGCCTCCTATCATTCAGCATGGTGGCTGTACTTAACATCCATACCCATATGTGCCCCAGAGTTAGGCTAGCCTGGGCATCTGTTTCACTTCACCTGCAGGGCTCAACAGCAGAACCTGCTGAGGCCATGGTTCTGGCACCTTATTTACACTGTTGTCTGGGGAGTTTCCTGCTAGTTTTCATGGTGAGTAGGCAGGGAGTGACAAGAGGCTGGCCTACTAGATTCCCAAGAAGGAAACCACTGTAAGAAGGGCAGGCTGTGGGAGACTGTGGGAGACTCACCATTTTGCACATAGTTAGCTCCTGGAGATAATAAGTTGATTACAGGACCCTAGAAGCCCAAGTAGTAACAGCTCCTGTGCTGGAAGTGACCTCCAGTGAAAGTGTTACTGTCATTCTGCAGGTTAAGGAGTACTTCTGCAGCTTGCACAGCTGGTATGTTTTTGTTGACAGCCCAGAAATGTCTGAAGAAGAAGGAGAGCTGTTGCAGAAGGGTTTTATCAAGTTACTCTGTCCTGGACATATGGGGGAGTATGAGAGGGCCACCATTCCTGTGTTGAGAAAGAGAGGTGCTTTAGCATCAAACAGGTTTGTGTTGGCTGTCCTTGGGTATGGTAGGCCCAAAGTCTTTCAAACGTGGGCTTGTCTCTGTTGTTACTGTTTCCTGAACTAATTCTGCATCAGCTTTCCTTGGAGTGCCATCCAGATGAACTGGGTCACCTTTTCCCAAAGCCCTGGCATTTCAGCTCTGGATGGAAGAATACACAAAGTGGTGTTAGGGTGCACTGCTCCTGTCTCTATGCTCAATTCACGTTCTAGACGTCGTGGTGGTGACCTGGTAATCCCACAAGTCATGGTGTGGAACAGTTTGATCTTGCCATGGGGATGATGCCACATTATGAGGGAAGCTCTGTTCTTAATCAGTGCAGGAGCTGTGAGGGGAAAAACAAGTCTGCAACAGCACTTGGCAACACAATTATTATAATAGGGTTTGCTTCTTCCTACACTGCCCAACTGAATTATTTTTTCCATATGGTGGAGCTACTCTGTTTTTAACTGGTTCTTCCTGCCCCTTCACCAGATGGCTGTTTTTATGCAGGACCTCACAGCTCTTGTGCATTGTGCTTTGCTGAGCTGAGAGCAGGCAAAGGAACTCAGGTGAAAGCAGGCTCAGGACAGATGGTGCTAGCCCTGGTCATAGGGGAATGGTCACAACTGGACATTAGACATCATTAAGATGAATATTTAGATGTTATCTAACAGGATAACTCAAAGCTAGCATCCTGTTTATTTTTGGTGGTCATTAGATTTGATGAGATCGTGGAGGTGAAGGAGCTTTAATAGACTGCACACCATGAAGTCTTCCCCTTCTGGGTTGCCTGTTCACTTCAGGCCTGACCTGTGACAGCTTATTGTCATCTTTGTCTTAGGTGTTAAGCACAACTCTGCTAATACATTGCAATCCTGTCTGTCTTATTGCTATCTTTGTCTTCCTAGGACAGAGCATCCACCTGCAAGCTGGTCTCCAGCTGCCAGGGGATCCTTGTCCTGCACCACAGCGTGCCTCTACTGTGAGTGCCAAAGACATGGGGAGTTTAAAAATAAAAAAAGAGAGACATATAGTCACCATAGAGAAATTCCAAGAGAAGGTGCAAAGCGTTTAAAAAAGATAAATCACTTGTGCAGTTTACTCTTCAGGAAAGAAATAGCCCACCTGGGTTCTGGGTAGCCAGGCACTTCACATCTGTATTCAGGGGCCTACCTCATTTGCTTTTAGTCTGCCTTTCTAAGGAAATGAGATGTGTGTGATCACACTGCTGCTGTGTTCCCCTTAACTTCTGAATCAGGTGGACAAATTCAAGCAAATTTGATGCAGAGGGAGAAGTCTCAGTGGTATTGAGTTCTACATGTTTCATGAAAATAGGCAGCTGGGCAGAGACGCTGTTAATGCATGCCTCGGGGGAAGGGCTGCAGTGTCAGCTTGCCAGTTAATATATACTCTTGGAGGAGTGTCTCTGTACAGGAGCTCGCTCCTGAGATGCCTCGGTGTAGGAAACGGCAAAAGTCTTTCTTTGGCCTTTTTCTTTTTTCCCTTTCCTTTGCTGAGACTTGAAAATAAAAATAACACTTTTTCATCTTCAAAGGGCTTTACAAACATCAGCTAATTAATCCTTCCCTCATCTAGTTTGCTCCTTCAAGGAAGGGTGGAAAAGCAGGGATTTTTATAAAACTGAATGAGATGGATCCTCAGAGGACCCATCTCAGTCCTGAGAGGTCTGTGGCTGTTGCTCCATCCCAGAAGAGGAGGCTCTGTACCATGTTGTTGTTCTTTTGTTTCTTTAGCAAATAAATAAACAATGGAAGAATAAAAAAAAAACCCAACCAACAACCAAGAGATGTTCCCCAGCACATATGCCCTATTTTATAGCTAAAGCATCAACTTGAGAAGTCCTATAAATTGGCTTAATCAGCAGGAGAAGAAAAATCTCATCTTTGAATTTCATCACCTTCACATTTTCTTGTAAATTACCTTGAAAAAACAATAGGGAAAATTCCTGTTCTTCTCTTGATATCCCTGAGGATCTTGTGGGCATTGTCAAAACCAGAAGCTTTAGACATCTTCTGGTCTGGTTCTCCTCCTTTGTCCAGCAAACTGCACTTGGATACAGTGTCAGTCCTGCTGCTGATGTGACAAGTAAACATTGCCTCACAGATTCAGGGGAGGCTGAGCACTACACTGACACTATACCTCTCTGCTGGATTAAAGATGATAGCTCTATAAACCATGCCTGACTCTGGAGAAGTCAGCACAATGACTGTGGATGGGAGGAGAGCAGAAGGCACAGCCTTCAGTTGGTGTAGATGGCCTTTGTGCTCTTGGCTTCAGATGTGCTCTGCCTGCTCTTCCCCAGGCAGATCCAAGTTTTATACCAATAATAGCCCTGACTTCTGGTCAGGAGCCACCTCTGCCTTGATTGTGTGCAGAGTGGGCATTAATGTGAAAAGCATGTGCTCCTGGCAGGTCTTCCCTTGATCTCAGCCACCAGCCAGGTCTGTCACAGGTGCCCAAATCATCCCTTGTCAAAGATGTGGTGTGCAGCACCACAGGGGTTCAGTAAGGAGATGCCCTGCTGAGTGGATGGAGGAACTATAAAGAGGGGGTGAAAGCTAAACTGAAGGTACCTATTGCTGGAACATCTGTGCAGTGGTCAGTGATGAAGACATCAGGTTGCTGCAAGAGCTATCCCATGCTTCTTTCCAGAGGGTTTGGTTGAGGGAGGGCTTACCTGAATGCAGTATGTGCGTGTAGAGGGACTTCACAGTGTATGGAGAAGGACGAGGCTTTGCTTGGGGACATGGGAACCGATGTCTCTTGTGGGTTTTTTCCCAGCATCTTGTTGTGGATCCAGCTCAGAAATAAAGGTTTAGGGATGGCCTGACATTCTCTGTTTTTTCTTCTGTTTTGCTCCTTCATAAATATTTGGAAACACTTGAGAGTATTTTGGTGCAGTTGAGCAGGGTCACATGTGATGCAATGTAATGGTGAATACAATGGAACCCTGCCTTGGAGGGCAGCAGGTGATATGTGTTAGGTCTTACTTGCTGGTGTGAAGGAGGCCTACACACCTCCTTTCCTTTGAAGGATCCTGCCTGTGCCTGGTTTGCTGTCAGGATGCTGAGGTGAGCACCTGAGAGCTCAGCAGCCTCAAAGGCACTGCAAAAGCTCTCACATTTCTAGGTTTCTTTCTCAGGAAAAATTACATATTTAATTTCTATCTGAGGCTGATTTTTCCAGGGTAATTCTCTCTTTGTTAGTATTCAATGGGTGTGAACTTTGCTGTGGTCCAAAACATGACATGCATCCAGCTTTATATCATTGTGTGACTTTCGTCATGCAGGCATTTCAGTCTTGTCAACAAATGTTTTTTTCTATTGCACTTTGCATCA
Organism: Tricholaema leucomelas; assembly: GCA_013400475.1. NCBI lineage: Eukaryota > Metazoa > Chordata > Aves > Piciformes > Lybiidae > Tricholaema lacrymosa > Tricholaema leucomelas. Next base: position 1,551,411 of record WAAF01000837.1, on the reverse strand, counting down.
ACATGGAGTTCTATTGCAGATATGGTTACAATTATTTAAAAAAATCATTTTAATATTCTTAGAACATGAATTAATTTTGATTTCTGATGGGACAGAAACAAGGCAAGAATAGAAACTACTTCTCAGATCCAGGGCTTAAAATATTTCTCACTATTGTTGCTGCAGCAGAAAATTTCTGTATCTTAGACATATTTACTGTTGCTCTACAATTGAAGATCCTGGAGAACAGATTCTCAAAGGAAGCTATTTTAGGTTTCCTCAAACAAACAAAAAAATCCAAACTAAACCAACAAACATACAAACAGATCCTCAGGCTTCCCTGCATCAGAAATGTGATTCTGTGCTTTGAGTGAGACATAAAAAGTTTCCTGCAAATTCATTGTTTTCAAATGATTGCTTTGCACTTCCTCTGCCATCTTTGCATAACTAATTTGACTGCTGGTGTCTGCATGCAAAAATCTGCAAGAAATGAGTACAGAATGGCTCTCAAAGCCTTTTATAGGTTTACCAGACTGGTAGGTGAAAAAATGGGAAAAAACAAATAGACAAACAAACAAAAAAACAACAACCAACCAAACCCCCAAAATAATTTTTTTTCAACTAAGACACTTAGATCAAGCATCAGGGGGATGCAGTAAACAAGGAGCCTGGAATTGCTGTTTTTAGACAGGCACTGTTTGGAGCAGGACTGTGCTTTATGAGGTGCTAAGTATGTTCAGTAATACTGGGATTTTGTTTCCCTCGGATGAAGATCGGAAAGCAAATCTGAGCCCTTCTTGAATGGAAGTGTTCTTCCCTTGCGTGCCCCTGTCTTGCTTCTCTGTCTCAGTGAATGTGAATATCCATATCACTCCTTCCTCCATCCCACCTCAACTTCCACTGAGAGGTGGCAGCTTCTCACATCAGCTGAAGGAAAGGCAAGAGAGCCCTCAAGCTGCCATCCCCTGGCCACACCACCCTGCAGGGATCACTAAAGTTGTGCCATTTAATCCCTCAGCCACTGTGGCGTGTTGCAGGGCGGTGACAATGAGCATAAACAAAATACATAATTAATAAAGCAGCCATGGTTTGTGTTTGGTGCTTGGCAATGGGTGGGACATAAGGAGAAGTGGCAGGGTAAATATAGATGTGAAAAATGAGGCAAGAATATGCAGTAACCTTTCTAGGTTAGCTGTCCCTGTGATCGATGGCCTGCTTTGTTTTCTCACTAACCTTTTGGTGAACCTCCTTAGAATCACTGGGGAAATAGTTATTCCCTTCCCCGTCTTGTTTGTGGGTAAAGCATGCAGGTACCATCTTATTACCCCCTAAATACTGTCATGTTTTGGTAGTAAATTGCATGGTGAGTAACGAGCTGCACCTCCTATAGGGACTTTTTCACTCTTCTGCCCAGCTGGAGGCTGCCTGCCCATCAAGGTACAGGCAGTGGCATCAACTGTGGCACAGTTCCAGTTAAACCAATAAGACCACTTTCCACAACTTCAGTAAGTGTTGTGAGAGTTGCAGAAATAAAGGTGGAGAAGGACACAGTAAAGTAGTTAACTAAACCAAGAGTATACACTAAGGGTTTTGGTGGAAGAATGAGGAAGCTCCAAAATGTTGGTGTGATAATTTCTTGGGTTTACAACCAGTGGCACAGACCTGGATGAGAATGCCTGTAAAGTGAGATACTGGTCCGCTTGCATCCCCTGCTGCTTGAACATACTGAGATTTTTACCTATCAGAGACAAACCTTCTCTGTTTTCAGTGATTTCTAACACAACCCTCAAATGATGAGGTTTCCAAGAGGTGCATTCAAGTTTAGTTAGCCTCAGCTTCTCTGTCAGGAGGACGATGGTTTGATTCGGGCATTTCAGAGCAGTATTTGATACATACCAGACAATATTGCAACATGTGAAAAATGCTAAGAATGCTAGAAAATGTTCTTGAACCCTGCAGTTGACTTAGCAGCAGGCTAAATAGTTACAGACAGTTAAGATAATTGAAGATATGAATGTATATGTAAGACAGCCTCTTCTTTCGAGAAAGGGTGGATCTTTGCCTTCGTGTCCTGGGAAGTACTATTCCTTGTTGTGTTTATGTCTCTGGAGTAATTACCAAACTTCCCTCAGCCAAAAGTATTCCTGATATATGGGGATTTCTTCGCCCTTTACGAGGACAGCACTGACTACTTGCAAAACAGTCAAATTAAGAAATGACATCCATACTGCGGTACGACCCAAGGACAAATTAGTTAAAATTAATCAGATGGGAATCAGTCCAAATTCTCCTCATGTATGGCAGAGGAGGAAAAGTTTCTGTTGTGCAGGTTTTTTTTCCCTGCAAGTTTTGTTTCTCCATAATTTCTGTCATGACCACCTAAGATTTTAACATGAGGGAAGTGTTTGTATTCTTCAGAACATTGGGATCGCTTTAAGAATTTGTTTTGGCAAGAAAAAAAAAATGAAACTCTAAAAGGAGACATTTGAAGAGCCCCAGAAACAAATATATGACTATGTGTTGACATGTTATGAAGGTGTTGGGAGCGACTCCTTACTTAAAATTGTGTTGGAATTTGCACTTACTATGGATTTAAATTCACCAGCTTCACACTTTAATGATTGGATTTAGTTTCCTGACTTGGTACAGAGATGCATTGGAGAACAATTGAATTTTCCATGTGACAGTTTTAAATAAGGAATTAACTTAGCTTTGCAGAAGACTTTATTTTAGAAGTCTTACTTCTGAAGCATCGCCTTTTTTCCTGTGATTCTGGTTCCTTTGGGATTATTTGCATACTATGCATGCATTCTTGGTTGTATTCTTGTTTTCTGTCCAAAACCAGTAAGATGTGTGGCATTAAAGGTTAAAGTCAGAGTTGTCCCTCAGATAACAGCTGCAATGACTCTCTTTCATGTCCAGACAAGCATTTTTCCCCAAGATGTCAGAGCTTTCATCCCTGAGTGAGATAAGGTGATGGTGAGAGCAGTGAGCATTCGTGAAAAGCACCTTCCCAGAGGTGGTGCTTAGGGCTTGCACTGTCCTTCTCTTTGCTCTGTAGGCCCCAGACCAGAGGGTGTTCACCTCAGGAAGGGCGAAACCTAGGAGCAGAGTTGAGGAAGGAGAGTATCTCAAGAGGACATAAACTGGTGTATGGGGCGAGCAGGCAAGTTGAGCAGAGTTTGAGTGGAGCAGGGGTTGGTGAGGATGGCAGGAGAGTTGGAAGAGAAGGACAGGGAGTAGAGGAGCTGGCATGGGAGATGTGGTATGGGGGGAGCAGGGCCCCACTCTCTGCAGACAAGGCATTGATCACCACAAGGCTGCAGGGTGCTGCTTTCTGCCATCACCATGCCCAGGGCCTGATCTTCAGTGAAGTGACAACAATAACATCCTCTGCTGCTCAGATTTGTGCTTGAGACCCTTGTGCACTTGAGGTCTACACTGATGCAGTGCGTGTTGAAGGGTGTTTGTGTGCTGGCTTGTTCCGGGCAGCCATGTGTCAACTACAGCTGAGACTTTAGCATTGATCCTTTGTCCTTCCTGCAATGCTTAACCCTTGCTTCATTGTGCTCCTTAGGTAACTGACAGCAGGGAAGCTGGTAGCTGGGCTGCTGGGCTTCCTAGCAGGCCACTCGCATCTGTGGGCTCCATCCTGTCCCCACGGGCTACAGGATCCAGACTGCCAGTGGTCGCTCTGGTGGGTCAGGGACTATGTTTTACACAGGCTTAGTTAGATCCTGGCTTAGCAGATGCTGAGCAGCAAGTCTCAATGTCTCTGTTTCCAGGGTGAGAAGGGATCCCAAATTAGGTTGCAAGTCTTTTAGGGCAGAGACTGTTTTCTTGTGTTACTTTATAGCAGCTAGTTCAGTAGGGCCCTACGTAACCCTTCCAGATACTAACCCTAATCTAAATAAAAACAAGTTAGAGTAGGTTTGTGTTCTCTGGAATGCTTTTCCACAGTGTTGTGCCCTGCTGCTTGTGCAGAGGGTTGTTGTCACCTGCTCTGTGGGCTGTTTTGATTCAAGTAAGGCTTGATTGAGTTAAATTTTTAACTCTGCAGCAAGAAAAGCCAACTGGGGCAGCTCTGGGGTGTCCCTGCTGTTGCAGGCCTGTGTCCCTCCACATGAGGGTGAGCAGGCATTTCCAGGCTTTTCTTAAAACTTAACTGTAAACTAGACGGGTCCCCACAACGTAGGCAAGATGTTGAGACTCGCCAAGTGGGGCATTAAAGTGGGACTTGGGTTTTGGAAGCTGTTCCAAATACGGTGACTGTCTCCTTGGGTGACATCTGCAGGTCATTTCACCTCAGAATCTGTCTTGCCTTGGTAACACCCAGCTCTGCTGAAAGAGCTTTTGAATACATGCATTGTTATTGCTATTCCTGACTATCATAAACAGAGTGTGTCGTGGTCTGTTCACAAGGACCTTGCTTCTTTTCTTGGCTTTCCTGTGCTCTCTCTGTATGATCTTGGGCCGACTGCTCTACCAATCTGTTTCCCTGTCACCACATATTGCCATAGATCATCAATTCTCTGGAGCAGACACAGTCCCTTAGCATGTCATGTTTTAGCATCTAGCATTATGGGACTCTGGTCTCCACTGGGACTTCTGCATGATACAGAAATACAAATAGTTGCTACTAACATTAATATTAAGTCTGTGTGGCTCTTTAGAGATAAGTAAAGGGCAATACTCCTTTCTCCAAGGAGCAGGCAGGATAAGTACATTATTTTTGTCTTTGTCTTCTAATTAAAAAAAAAAAAAAAAAGGCAGCCAGTAGACATGATTAAAAGGAAAAAAAATAAAGGCAGGCTGCAGTAATTTGATATTTCTAGCCTCAGACCTGCTACTTGCTGTGTGAAGCCAATCTTAGGATCATGGCCTGAGTCTGATTCGTATCCGTGTTTGCCAGGGATAGAAATAATTTGGAGCCTTATATTGACAGTTGGCTCAGTGTTCAGGCTAATCTCATAAAACCGCCATGCGGCTTGGTGCCACTTTCAGTGTTTGCTGTGAACAAAAAAGTCTAGGGGAACATTACAGATCAGAAGCAAGGAGCTTCACTTGGCCAGTGTATGGCAGGGCTCTGGGCTGGAATGATAAGGGCTTGGGATGGTGCTGAACATGGCAGAATGAGACGATTTTGGAAAGGAGAAGTCGACTCTTGTCTCTCTCTGTGTGCTTTGGGATTTATTTAATTATTATTTCACTTCCAAAGAAATGCAACAGCAACAGCAAAAGGTCTTAAATATTCAACAGTGAAAACAATAGATTTGAAAAGGAAAACAAAAAGTTAGAGCCAGCTCTGGCTTTGGTGGACATTTGGCTGTGGGGGAAGCGAGAACAGCTTGGATTTGCATAAACTGCATACTGCAGGTCAGAAAGCGGAGTCAGAATTATGCTTTCATTGCGGTGGCATGAATGGGAGCACATAATTGGCATTCTTCCCTTCTTGATCAAATGCCTCCTTCAGGGGATCTCTGCACCCAATACGTTGTGGCTCATCCATTCACTGCCTGGCATGGATAGGGCTTTTGTTTTCAAATTACGCTTTTTCTATTCTCTGATTTCTTCCATAACCTGGGAAAGCCCCAGCCCTCCCCACCCCGTGCATTACGCTTTGTTTCAGAGAACAACCAGAGGTCACGCTGTGCTGAATGTAGCAGTTGTTGTGTCACCCCCGCTTCCCCGTGCCTGTATCTGCACTTCTGGGTCAGCGTGGAGCTGACGACCCCCGAGGGCAGTGGTCATGGTGCTCAGTGTTGCGCACCTCCTGAAGCTGGTGGAGTCCTGCATTTCGAAGTCTGAAGTGATGAGCATGATCGTCCTCCAGGCATGTACAAAGACGAACTTCTAGCTAGGACAAGCCTAGTATGTCTTTTGGCTGACCTAGGACCTTGCTTTCTTTTCCATTATTTGTCCTAATAGCTTTTCTTGTGTCTTAAGATTTCTAGTTTGAGTGCAACAAGGACTTGCTATTCGATTCGTATCCAGCTAAGTGCTTAAATGTATGCTTAACTTCAGCTGCATTCAGTGCCCTCACCAGGGCTCAGGCTCGTTTTTGCTTCAGGTGATGCATATGGTAAAGGGTTTTGCTGAACTGGAGCTACAGCCTCCAGCAAGTGCATGCAGTGCTGCCCAATCTAATGTCTATTCAGACATCAGCAGCCACATGGAAGCCATCGCAGCTGGATATTGGGTCCTAGTTCTCCTCCTCTCATGTCAGCTCTGCCTGCTCAGGGCTTCCTCTCTTACCCAGAATGTATGTTTGTAGTTTCTGTCTCCGCAGAGTCATTTGCCAGACCAAATGTCACATGTGCCTTGGCCCCTTCCCATACTTTCCTGGGACCATGCCCACCCTGCCGTTGATCTCATATCTGCCAAGTAGCAAAGGCAAATAGCAACTAAGAGCTATTGATGGCTAGGGCCTGCCTCTTCATTTATCCACGGGCAAATGTTTTAACCTGTTGACACCAAGAAAATCGTATTGATTGCAGAGACTGTGTTTTATTCCTTGCGTCTGTTGATCAAAAGAGTGAGTTCTCCTTTAATATCTTCCAGCCATGAGCCTAGATCTACTGTACATTGTCCAAAAAAAGCTTTTATTTTCAAGGCACAGGGAAAATGATGTTTATAAAATATAAACTATGGGAATCATCATTCGCCTCTGGCTTTAGGAAGAGGAGAGCAGCTGGTAGAAAGTGGATGAGAAAGGCTTTATCTGCTATATTTTGGTTACTGCACTTTGAGTGATGGGTTTAATAATTGATAGAGCAATTTAGCAATGGTCCATAATCCTGAAAGAAGCCTCCTCTCTCTCACCCTCTCTCTCACTCCCTCTCCCTCTCCTTCTCTCTCTCTCTCTCCCTTCATGACTGACAGGCTGCTCTCAGTGTTTTTGTCTGCAAAATTTCATCCCTTGGTTTCTGTAAACAGCCTGACGTGGGAGAGGGGAAAAAAAAAAGCAAATGTTCCTAAATCTTTTGTCTTGTTTCCACAAACAGCTGTGCTGCCTTCTCCACCTCGAGGCTTCAGTCATTTGCTCTTAAGTGCTTGCTGAAGGTTTTCTTTCAGACCCTGACCTAAACGGGAAGTATATATGCAGTGTATACAGGAGTGATGCAGAGCCTCCCAGCAGGAGCCTCTCCTTCCCCATTTAAACCTAGCCTTTGTTCATGGCTGCATCCGGCTTTCTTCATCTCAAGAAGGTTGAATAGCGATAGCAAGTTGTTTGGGGTGTGTTAGTGCAATTTACTTGAAACTCTTGCAGGATAAGCCTGTGGAAACTTCTTTACCTGAGAGCCTTGTGTGGATGGTGGCAGTGATCATTGGGATCCTGTTGGGGTGCCTGGTATGTGAGGGTCTGTGTGGCACCCCATTTTTAATGATGGATGCACACCGTCTGCGCTTGTTCAGCTTGCCCTTGTAGCAGGACAGGGATGTGTTTGCAGGTGTGTGGCATGTACCCCCTCCATGGGAGCAGGGAGTTTCAGCACTTCTGTGCATGATGTCCACCTCTCCATTCACAATAAATGCAGGAGGAGGGCAGAAGAAATGAGATAAAGGAGATGTAGGTAGTAAACATGAGGGGAAAATAGAGAAGGGTTTTGTTACTGAATGTGTGTAAAGGACAAAGCAGCATGAAGAGAAGATTTTGCAGCTAGAAGAAAGCTGAGTATAGGCAAAAGTGAGATGTATTAATTTATGATATGTATTACATATTACAGTGACAACAAGTTTAATTAAGCAAGACATAAATTCAGCTATGCACAGCTGTATTATTCCTTAAAATTACAGAGGGTGAGATCCATTGGGGCACAGCAAAGTTTATGGATGCTCCACCATGGGAGGTCTGTAAGACAAGCTGGCTTAAATGCTTGCCAGGAGTCACAGAGGCATGGGATGGCCCAGTATCAGGGCAGGGAGGGAGGAGGTGACTTCCTGCTGCCTGGACTAACCCTATCAGCCTCTGACACCATCCTCTGGAGTATTTTCAACCTTCCCAGTTGGCACCTTCATGGAACATGAGTAGTGTCAAGGGGCAGGTAGTTTAGTCTGCTTCTGTGATTTATTTGCTATTAAATACCCTTAATAATGATAGGCTCTCAAGGCTTGTTCAGTAATTATGCCAGTCAAGTCCAGAAGTAATTATTGTGTAACTTGCTCTCTGTTTTGAGGTGGCAGAAAGCTGTGTGTGTATAGTTGCAGAAAACACCCTGGGACCTGTACCCCCTAAAACACTCCCAGTTACTTACTGTTTTGCATATATGCAGGAGATGGCCTTTTTATTAACAAGTGTATAGTTACTGTACCATATAGAGTTTGAGTAATTTAGGTGGGAGTTCAGTTATGTTCATTTAGCCCAACCTGCAGGTCAAGGTAGGATCAGCCATAAGATCCAGATCAAGACTTTATGTTACTGAATCTTGAAAGCCTTCAAGGTTGGCAACTGCACAGCTTCTTAGGGGAGCCTGTGCAGGTGGTTCATTTATTGGCAGAGTGAAGATGTTTCCCCTGTCCCCAGTGGTAACCATTCTTTTTTTCAGTTTGGTTATTATCTCCACCTCCTGCTGCCCATCTGAATGGAGAGCCTGGCACAATCTCCTCAGTGTGGCAGAGAAGGGGCCAGGCTGCTGTCAGGTCCCCCATGGCTGCCTTTCCCCACACTGAGGTTGTTCCAGTTCATCCACACACCGTGGCTCTGAGTCTGAACGTGGCATCCAGATGTGGTCTCAGGGGCAGGACTTTATATTTGTCCTGGCTGCATTTCAGAAGGTCCTCACTGGCCTATGACTCCTGCCTGTTTGAAGCCCTCTGAATGATGACCTCACCCTCAAGCACATCACTAGGTATTTGCAGTTTGACATCACCCATAAACTGGATGGAAGTGCATCTTGTCTCTTCCTCTGGGTGAGAAAGATGTTAAACAAGACCAGTCTCTGGGATAAAGCCCTGCAGTACCTCGCTGTTAACAGCCTGCAGTTTATATTTATGTCCTGTAACATAAACCATCACCAAAGGCTGAGTGGATCCAGCTTCCAGTTCTCTGAGATGATACAGATATTTTTTGATGTGTTACAAACTAATCTTGAGAGATGGGCAAGGGCAATGTGGGCAATGCAGTGCTGAAGCTACCCTCTAGTGGTGGTTGTGCTGGTGGTCTGACAGCACTGGAAATAGCTATGTCTACAGCCCCAGTCTTTCCCAGAAATCAGGTGTAGCTGGTTTTGACCTGTAACATAGGGAGCATGTTAGTAGGCCTTTTACAAGGTGCTTTTACAAGCACCATCCCTCCTTCAAACTCAAACCAAAACCAACTTTGTGGGTAAACATTATACTCTGATAGACTGGGTGATATTCCTCCGTGGTTCTTTCTTTCCCTCCCTGTGTTGACTAAACTCTCCAGGGTTTTAACTTTATGCCAGATTCTGAAAGTTAGTATGTGCCTGTGTGTTCTGGGATGAGTCTTGACTCCCAGGGATGTCCCTTCATGTGATTGTGCTGGATTGGTGCTTCCCAGCATGATCCAGAGAACATGTGGGAGATCTGCAGAGCTGTACCATTTCTCTGGTACAGAATGAGCAACTGAGCAAACTCTAGCACTCGGGGATGCAGGAGAAATGCATAAGCTGTGCAGCAAGGCCTGCAATTAAGATGACTGTGATTCTTCCTGGCTGGGAGCAGCACAGGTTTGGAGCTGCTCTCTTGCCTGCTGCATGAGATGGGGAGTGAGTGAATGAGCAGGAGCTGCTGGTACTTGTAGTTGGCTTTTTCTCAAACAGGAAGCCTGCAACTGCCCAACTGCAGCCCAGAGGAGGGTGTAGGGTCTGATCCTGGGGTCATACATATTAGATGTCTGCATCCCTTCCAGGTGTCTGTGTAAGTGGAGAGGTGGAGGGGCAAGGGAAGTAGCAACTGTTGGACCATAGGTCTATTTCCTTTTACAATGCTGACCTTAAGAAGTGATTTAGGATCTTAGAGGTACAGAGACAAAACTATATGCTATATGCACTCCATCTCCACTAGGAGCTAAGGACATGCTATATGCTCAGTACATGGAAAAAAGTGAATACTTCCACAGAAGAGCCAAGTAAGGAGATATGAGAAAGATGCCAAAATAAGGGTTCAACTGAGAGGAGGATGGAGCCTCGTCACTTAAATGAAAACTCTTCTGTAAGACATGCGAAGGATCAGTTCCTCCTTCTCACAGAAGGTGTCTCAGTGCATGGGAGAGCACAAGCAATGACAGAGGGCAAGCCCTGGATTCGGCCCTTGCCTCTCTTCTTCTGCCCAGGACTTTCTGGATGGAAATGTGAAAGCTACTGCTTTCTGAAGTTCAGGCTTTGGCAGGCAAGACCAGCAGGCAGAAGAAAGGAGGTCTGTATACTGACTCGGTATCACCGTAGGTCTGTCTGTACTGCCTGTAGTGCCCACAGACAACTTCAGGAAGCTTCACCCTGTGGGCAAGAGGTAGGCAAGCTCAAGATGCCATCAAGTATCAAATTTTGAATTATATTTTTGTCTGATATGTATACTTGTCCATGAAGGACCCTGCTGAGACAATCACACTCAGCCAGGAGACCCAACCAGAGGTGGTAAAATATCCCCAAGGAGGACAGTTTGCAGGGGAGCTTTAAAATTCAGAAAGAGCCCAGTTCTACGGATCCAAGTCTGTGAAAGTGATTTTTTTTTGGCGTTTATTTTTAATGTCCTGTGATGTGTGGGTGAAAAAGCCAGAGAGCTAGAGTGGTAATTAATTTTCCTGACAGAAACACCAGACAATGAAATTACCCTGCTACAAAGCAGCATTGGTAAAGTAAATACTCTTCCAGCAGCAGACCTGAAAGCATGATGGGGTCATATGTGAGGTACAAGCAAATAATGAGATGGCAGTGCTCCTCTGGGGACCTGCAGGGGACCTGCCAGCACAGGGACCCTTGCACTCTGGGTCCTTGGCACCCAGCACTGACAGCTCTTTGGCATACACAGGCATGTTCAAGCTGGGCTCCAAGGTGATGGCATACTTGCTGAACCCGGCACTGAGCTGAGGAGCTGGTCATCCTTTGCTGTCCAGGGGATTCATTTTGGTTGGGAAAGGTGGGGAAGATGTGAGAAGTGGGGATGAGCTGCTACTTCTGTCCTGGAGATGAAAACTCTTGTCAGGGCTCTTCAGTCTCTCCCAGGCTGGTGGTAAGTAGTTTCTAAATCTTTGGTCTATGCTGTAGAGGAGATTATGCCTGCAAGTACGGAAGGGGAGTGGCTTTTGTTGGGACATACTGAAGGCAGCTTGTGTGGTAAGAAGGATGGGAAAGTGAAATTTTCTGTTTTGCCTCCTTATGCCTCATACAGGAGGCTGGAATTGCTGTACCAAGGGTATTGTGGATGCACAACCAAAGCACTGGCAGAGAGTGGTAAATGGGCACGTTCCTGCTCTTACTGAGGTATCTGGTAGCAAGCCACCTTTGTGTACTTTCAAACATGACTGCTGCCACAGTCAAAAGGTATTGGTGAGTCTGTGTTAAAACAAACAGTGCTATCAGTACAGAAGGAAGCTTCCAATGCAGCCATGGAGAGATCTGCTGAAGACCCTAGTGCTGTTCCAGCAGGACCTGCTGCCATGTGAATTGTACTTCTAATTTATAATTGCAGTACTTTCATGTGCACACTTTAATAGAGTGTTTTCCCTTGTTCCCTTGTTACCAGCTGCAGAATGGAGAAATCCCACATAAGCACTGGCTGAGACATAGAAACGTGTTCTTTCCCTTTGGAAAAGAGAATTACACCATTCCTATTGCTGAGCTAAATCTGAGTGCTTTTAGGATAAAGGGATTGTTTGTGGAGTGGACTGTGTGTGTGTTTTAGGACCAGAGTTATTTAATATATTAATGATCTGTAAAAAGTTGTTGACGAGCAGTGAAGTGCTTAAGTGTACAGATATCACAGACTTGCTTAGATTAGGCTGCAAGAAAGAGTGATGAAGGGACTTGATCTAGGTTAGAGACAACATTATGCCAGATCAGTGCAGTACTGAAAGGCAGTAAACATTGGAAGGGGGGAAAAGGAACTATTTCTACATAATTCTATGTCCTAAATTAACTGCAGCTCCTCTGGAGAAAGGACTGTGTGTCTCAGAGGATCTCCCAGATAAAACATCTGCTGAAATGCCTCATGTCACTCCAAAAGCAAACAAAATATTAGGCTCAGGGAAGACAGGAACGTGAAAGCATTCTGCAAATACTGTAAAATGAGTCTGGGGAATATCCTCATGCTTAACTGTTTCTGGGTCTGTTCAGCCTGTCTCCAAGCAGTCATGTCAGGGGCACCAGAGAAGTCATAGGGCCATGTGGTAGAACTGTATCTAAAGGTCCATGGGATGGAACACTGCAAAGCCAGAAGCTGCTGCAAACACTGGAAAACAGGGCAGAGATACAAAAATAACTTGAGCTAAAAGAAAGGTGATTGAAGCACTTCCATTTTCACCTCTAGGCAAATGCATGTGAATGTGAAGTGAGAAGTGACAAATTTAAACGTGACAAAGGAAAAATCAGACTTTAAACAATTGACTTAAGATGCTATTGAAATCGGAAGTTTGCCTCTGGAATTCCATACCCCAGTGTATGATTGAAGTCAAGATTTCACCTTGTCTCAAAAAATTGACATGTTTATGTTAACAAAGAGAGGAGTTCCACATGTTAGATATAAACCTATATGCAGAAGAATCTCTGCATCCATAACCGAGCATACAGTACAATTTCTACTCAACGGAGGTATTTTATCAGTGGACAAGTTGTTTCATTGCAGAACTTGTAACATCCTCCACCAAAATGCTTGGCATTGGCCATTAGCAGAGTGCCAGCAGGCAAGCAGACTACAGTTCCTTCTATGGTGACTCCAACTCTTTCTCACAGCAAATGGGAGATGTCTTCTATCTGAAAATCTAGAAGCCTATGTGGTGTCCAATACTTGTTCTTGTGATGTCATAATGACTGCTTAATTAAGTTAACAAGTTCTTTTTGTCTTAGGGCCACTCCTTCTCCATGGAAAAATTGCAATCGTGATGGAGAAAGATGCAACAAATTTTGGCTGTGGTGTATATCACTTCAGTCTGCACCCCCTCTCAGAATCACAGAATTAACCAGATTGGAAAAGACTTTTAGGATCATTGAAGCTAACCTATCACCTAACCCTTCTAATTAACTAAACCAGCCTCTCACAGAGGTTCTAATCATTGTTCCAGAATTACCATTTCTTTGGGTCTGACAAGGTGAAGATTGTAACTAATGCTTAGATTTGATTGAGTTAAGCAAATAACAGCTTTCAAAAAAGTAAAATAAAACCATCTAACCACCTCCCCTCCCTACGTCATTAAATCTGGTTCGATATAATGAATGATGTTCCACTTAGTTGTCTTTTATGTGTTTAAATAGTATGGACATTGGTTTTGTGCTTTTCTTACCAACAGCAGAGGTGCAAAATTTCTTCTGTGTATAAGAAAGAAATTCTGTCCTAATTGCTGCACTCCAGAAGCTGGAGCTTTAAGGAAACCTGCTGGACAACTGAAGGCAAATGAGAAAAAGAAAAGTTTGGAACCTCACGTTCTAGGTCATCCCTTCTTGCAGGGATTTGGAGGTGTTGGCAGCATAAATGTGGGAACAGAGGAGAGGAGGTGTACGCTGCTGTCAAGCAGTGCAAGTGATTTTTGTGAACAGGGAGGTATCTACACAAAATCACATTCGGAATATCCCACCGGTAGTCTTAACTCCCTGCTCCCTCCACTTCAGTTAGTGAGAGGGATTTTCAGCTCAGGCAATACACGGCTGAGCTCTCATTAGTGACCAGGGACATTTTGTTCACGGTGTGGAAGGCAGACAGGGAGAGGCAGATGGCTTTGAATGCTGGATTTACATAGTAATGAGATTCAGGTCACCATAGCTGTATTTTTCTCTCTGCATTTTGTCTAGGTGTTGAGTAGCGTGCAGGGATGATGAAATGGGGAGGAAAGATGGAAAATTAACCCCTTGTTCCTAAGAAGAGATGAATACTAGAATACAAAGTTTGCCATGATGGGCTAAGGAACACTGGGATATGAGAACATCAAGCACAGATGACGTTAGAAGGGCTAAAGTTAGCTGCTTTTTAAGTTTCTGATATATTTTCTGTGGGAATGACAGAAAGCATCGAAAGCTTTAAAACCCTGCATTTCCCATAAGTTTGACATTCTCTGTTGTTGGTTTGACAACAGTTTTGGGCTTTTATAATTACTAGTCAACCCAAAATTGGGGAAGTTTGTGGACTGAAAATGATTCTTGCTGCAGCACCTTTGCTCGTTTCTTGGGAAAAAAATTAGCCTTTTTTCTTAGTTTCTTAGCTAAAGACTCATCTTCACATGACTGTGTAATAATGTAATTAAAGCAATATTTTCCACTGCAACTGGTAATCCTTAGAATGATCTCACTAGGGTCAGATCTTACCCTGATGAGAGATGAGAAACTGGGAACCGTGGGTCCTATTTCCAGTTCTGAATGGTGGTACTTGATCTTCTCGATAGTCAACCCTAGGCATTCCCAAAATATGCATCAGGGCCTAGGAAATCTCGAGGCTATTGTTTAAATGATAGAAGTTTTAAAGCAAGATGTGTTTTTTTTCTTTTATCTACTTTCTGCTTCCCTGCCCCCCCCCTTTTTTAATAATTAGAAGAGTGTGGGAAAGTAAGTTTTATACCTGTTGTATGTCACCTGACTCCAGAAGCTGGGGGGCTTAGAAACACTGCAAGATCTGCAAGAAAAGCAGGAGAGAATTCCTGTGTAAAATAGTAGCTATGGCACTTAACTGCCTGTGGAAGTCTGGGCTGAGGTAGGAAAAGGAGGAAAGGTGTTTGGTTGCAGAGGTGGGCTTTCTATCAGGTTTTCAGTACTTGTAAGATACTATTGATTCTTGCACATTGGAAATGCAGAGTATTTGAAGTGCTATGAGGGGGACTGATCTTGTCTCACCTTGGCCTCTGGTGCTTCGGGAACTTCTCTAGTCTTAGTGAAGAAAGCCTAAAACCATCCCAAGATAGTGGGACAAATACCCCTCAAGGTGAGGGGGGAGCGTAACTCCATTGACTGTTCAGTTTGTCCAGTACCTGGCCAGGATTTGATGCCAGCTTCAACCTGTCGGAAACACGAGGTGACCCTCACTGTGAGGATCTGTGGAAGTCTGAGCCGAGACTGGTATTGCTTATTTGAGTGTTTCCTCTGCACCAGGGATCCTTCTAGTGAGGCTTTACCATGCCCTCTCCTTCCTCAGTGTGGACTAAACTAACACTAAATTCACTGAGCAGAGATACCTCAGTGGGAATGGAGTCTCCTGAAGCTGACAGTAAATACGTAGTAGGAGGGCTGCTGAATTTGGCTCTTTGGGCTGGAAGGGAAGAGGAAATTTTAACAGGTGCCTGGGACAGACTGGGAAGTAAAGGCTTCTGGGCTAATTCCTCTTGAGGAAAAGACTTAGGTCTAACAGATCTAATTATGTTATTTCTCTGGTTTATGGTTACATCTATTTGTTCAAAATGTCAGTAATGCTTTTATACCAATATTGTAATGATTATTTAATGTCTGGATGTTTGTGAGGCCTGCTGAGTTGTGTGAACAGAGGATGCCTCTCCACAGGGAGCCCTCATGGTTCCCCCCTATAGAACAGTGCACTGGGCACAGGAACCTTGAGAGAGGACCTTAATTGGGTGGTCTTGAATCCACAGCATTGGTTTTGTCCTTCATTTTCCCACCTGCCAAATAAAAATAATGATAGTTCTCTCCTTTGCAAACTGCTCTGAAATGTAGGACTGTCTTTTGGCTAAACATTGTCCAAAAACTCTACTGCAAGGGCAAACATTCACTAGTTAGCAGATGCTTTGACGGTGCCAGTGGGTCCCTCAGCTCCATAGGAGCTTACTGGTATCAAAAACCTTTGTGAGTGTCATGATCTGTGTGGGACACCCTGGGCCAGCTGAGCAGATCCACTCCCATTGCTGATGTTTTCTAACCTCTTCCTTCACAGAGCCCCTGAAATCATCCTTGGTTTACCATTTTGTGAAGCAATCGATATGTGGTCGTTGGGATGTGTCATCGCAGAGCTGTTCTTGGGCTGGCCGTTGTATCCGGGAGCTTCGGAGTATGATCAGGTGGGTATGGATACTGTCCTGGATGCTGGTAGGTGCACAGATGTTTTTTCCCTTTCCTTATCTGAGTGAAAGGATGGCAGCTTTGTCTGTTTTGCTGATGAGGGGTATTTGTTTCTTACCCTTCCAAGTCAACTTTCTCATTATCCGCCTGGGGTATTTATCCTAGGTAACCAGCGTGCTCTTTGGTACACTGGCATTTAAGACCTGACTGCCTAAGTGAAATCTCAATCAAGAGTCAACACTGGAGAGCTCTGTACTTGCCTCTCCTCGCTGAGCAGAGCAGGCACCCTTTCTCTGCTGTAACAGCAGGGATCAAATAAAGGTTTATTTGTTAGAAGAAACTGCACCATTTCTACTGCGTTTCATAATCCTTTTTAAGAAGATCTGTATTAAAGGCAATGACAAGAAGGAGAACGTTCACAGTGGTGTAGGTTTCCAGTTAATGCAAACTGTCATGCTTCTCTCCCTGTAGGCTTTTACACTCTTTTTGTAGTCGTTAAACTGATAGGACAGGCTGCTAGAGCCAGGGCTGCAGAATGCTTTCCATTCATGTAGTCTTCTTTGGGGTGATCTTGGCTTTCTCCACATGTGGCCTGAAAATAAAAGGGAGTTTTCCTTCTTTATAAAGTATTTTTTAAAAAAAAAGAAAAAGGTAGTAAACAAGTTTTTCATATACATATATACATAGCACAAAGCTTCCACCAATGAATTATGGCTCCTAGGGAGCTGGGAAAGTCACAGGGACTGATCCTGGCTTCTCACTGCAGCACTGGTGTTGGGCTGCAGGTGGGATCCTGGTGCTTCACAGTGCTTGATCTCTGACGGATGTAAGGAGCTACAGAGCCAAGCAAAACACACTTGGTGAACTGGCTTCTGAGGGCTTGGTAGTCTTTGGAACCATGGCTGCTTTTTATGCTTTTATTTAATTGTTTTTAACCCTCTGTCTCTTCTAAAGTAAATGACTATTTTTAGTAGCTTTGCAGAGCTTACAGCAATTATGCAGAAACATTCAGGAGTCAGGAGATACCACAGTTAAGGTTTTGTGTGGCACCCTAGGCACGTGTGAGATCCGTCTGTGTGTAGTCTCAAACCCTTCATCCTTTTGACTAAATTACAGGCAGAGAGCCTGGAAACACGCATGTAGCACTCTGTGAGTGCTGGTGAGGTTATACTCATGGGAGTAACCCAAATAACAAATGAAGACATGTAAGCGATAGAGATGAAGTACCTCACATACTATGAGGATGTCAGTTTCAGTGTATATTTCATTGAAGTTCAAAGACGAGCTCTCTTCATAGTTGTGCAATTTGTATATTCGACTGCTCCTAGGAGACGCTGAGCTGTGTGCTCAGCTTGGGGTAAAAATAGCCAAAGTTTGTGCACAAATGCCAGATTGTTGAAATTACCTCCTGGAGAAGAAAGCATGACATAAAAAGGTGCAAAATGGTGAAACACCCCATTGAAAAGGTGCAAAATTGTGAAACACCCCATTGAAATCACTGTGTGAGTCATCTTCTTTGACCTCTAAAACCTAGGGATTTTCCTTCCTGTATCCATAGGTTTTGTGGGAGTGTACCTTAAGAATGAGTTTCCAGTAATGTATGTGGTAAATGGAGGAATGCTGGATAGGAATTCTCTTTCCTGTCATTCCTTGCACTGTTGGGTTTTTTTGTGAAGTCGTAACTATCTGCTAAGTTTCCTCTTTCTGTCTTTGCTCTATTGTTCTAAATCCTTTTGCCCTCCTTCAAGAAAGACCTCCAGAGATCTTCACAGGATGAACAGTGACCCCTCTTTTTCTTACAGATTCGCTATATTTCACAGACGCAGGGCTTGCCAGCAGAGTATTTGTTAAGTGCAGGGACAAAGACTACGAGGTTTTTCAACAGGGATACAGACTCACCGTATCCTTTGTGGAGGCTGAAGGTAGGAATGTGTTCCTTTGTTTCTTTTACCTTGCAATTTTTGTTTGGAAGTGATCACCTCAGAGCCTAGGTCTCTGCTTTTTGCACTGCAGCACAGACATTGGGTATAGCCTGAGGTAAGACTGCCATCCCCAAAGTCTGCAACCCTTAGCCCACCTGCTTGGCACTGCTGTGTGGGAAATTTAAGTCTGGAAATGATCTGGGAATATCCCTCTTATGTATCCAATGGATTGATAGGTAGTTCAAATGAAACATGCCCCAGGCAGACTTTGCTCCAATATCTAACACCTTGGGGACGGAGAAGAGAAAATAAAATATTTTAATTCCAAAAGTCTCAACTGCTAGTAATGCAGGTGAGCCCTGAGTCTCTTGTACCAGCGTGTTTGGCTGAGGACAGAGGCCATTGTGCTTCTGGCTGTAAGAATGGGAAGCTAAGCCTCATGATGAGGTAAGAAGTGTAAGAAACCTTTGATACTCACACCATCGTTGGGATAAATCACCTTGTGACACAAAAGCTGCCATCTAACCACAGTGGAGATAGTGTAAATGTGACCTAGGCAAGGACACAGAGGTCTCTGATGAGGGCAGGATAAGGTACAGCTAGAAGTGGCACATAACCCATAGCTGATTGCAGGGCAGTTCTAGTCAATGCTTGTCTCTTGTTTTGGGCAGACACCGGATGATCATGAGGCAGAGACAGGGATTAAGTCGAAAGAAGCACGGAAGTATATTTTCAACTGTTTGGATGATATGGCACAGGTAAGAGTATTGGTGAGCAACAAGCAAGACTGCTCCAAGTGCTTTCATGCAGTACTAACAAAGGGGAACTACATGATTTCTCTGCGTATCCTATTCTTGTGCCAGCTGCTGAGAAATATCAGAATGATGCCTTCCAAATCAGCTCATTGTGTGCTGCTTTGTAGGGAAAACTGCACATGGGCTGAATGTGCTGCAGTAAATCAGCCTTGGAAAATAGCTAAGTCACATCTCTGACTGTCAGAATCGTGTGCTCTCTCTTCGTGTGCTCTCTCTTGTCTCTCAGTGCTCCTCTATTCACCAGCTGACAAGTCTCTAACTTCTCTGCCCTTTAATATGTCCATTTGTAAAACAGTGACATTGGAAATAATCACCATGGGCGCAGGAGCACCTGATCTCTAAAATTTGACTGCCCTGAGGAATGGGGAGTACTAACTCAGTTTTGGTTCAGTGTAGGCGTGGAAGTTAATTCTAGCGTAACCACTCCTGTGACTGGAGTTTGCAATAGCAAACAAAGAGTGCCGAACACTAGCGCAGGACTGGAGTTCTTGCTGGCAAAGCCTGGACATTGTAGCATTTGCAAGCAAATACACAGAAACGGAGGACTGTGTAAATGGATGGATTAACATGAAGGGTTTTGGTTTTTTTTTTTCTGGCACCTGATACATGAACGGGATGTTTCTCATAAACCTCCTAACAATCTTTGTTTGTTTTATATATCTTTTTTTTGCTCACAGGACACATAGTTAAGTATCTGATAGCTCAGTGCTTTATATGATAAATATACTGATTATCAGAGCTTGCCTGCTGCCACATGGAAGCTGTTCATCTTCAGTGGAGGGTGACTAAGTGTTTCATTAGCCATTGACCCAAGTGAGCTGAACACTTACCAGTCTGTCTAGAGGTCTGACATGCACAAGCCACTGCAGAGTCTGCCGTGTGGTTTCAGCCACTACCCTTTAAATTGTATGGATGTGCTCCAACAGGGAGTAAATGCAGATTGTTGAAGACTTAACTGACTGCTCTGTTCCTTGTCCTTTCTCCTTCAGGTGAACATGACAACAGATTTGGAAGGGAGCGATATGTTGGTAGAAAAGGCAGACCGGCGGGAGTTCATAGATCTGTTAAAGAAGATGTTGACGATAGATGCAGACAAGAGGATAACACCCATTGAAACTCTGAACCACCCTTTTGTCACCATGACACACTTGCTCGATTTCCCTCACAGCACACAGTATGTGGCTTTCATCTCGCTTGGGTTTTGGGCTGAGAGGTGAAGAGGAGAACTGGTTATGATAGAGACCGCACATGTCTGAGGAACATTAAGATGCTTAAACCTTAAATTGTTATTTCTCTTGTTAAAAAAATAAAAGATAGTTGCCAACTCGTAAGATTGCAAGAACCGTTTTGTAGGTGCTTGGTATTTAAAGCACTGCAGAGTGTGCTTCATTCATTATGTAAATATTCGATAATTACAGATGTTTGCATTAAAATGCAGAAGAGTTATGCAATTAGTGCTGAAAGCATCAGTATATCTTAGAGTAATATAGTCCTGATTGTTACTGCAGTTATCAACCTTAGCTGCTTAGCCAACCCTTCCTCTCCCAGAGGCTTCACATCCTGCAGAGGTCCATTTGGGGCTGTTAGTTTTTTTCTGCATCAGGCTGGTTTACAGGCACAGGCAGCAGGACAAAGAGTTCACATTTCAGCTGTGTAATCTCAAACACCATGTTCTGACCTCAGCTGACACATTTGTGGAATGGAGATGGACTCCACTGCCCAGTGGAGAGATGAAGAAGTATCATGCCTTCAAGCCTGACTCCCCTTCTCCTAAGGCTGCATTATGAGACACAACAGCCTAAAAGGCTGAAAACCTCTATCCCGCACGTTGCTCTTGTCCCCTGGGCGTTTCACATGGGGACCACACAGGTGCAAGTGAAGGCATACACAGAGCAGGAGTTTCCCAAAGCCTTCAGGACACCTAGCTTTGACCATCCTGTTCTGCATCACTTTGCAGTTCAGGGTCCTTTTACAGGCTGTCTCTTCACTAAGAGAACAGTTACTAGCACAGCACTGTACTTCCTTGGGTACCATGCACATGAGTGTTTAGATTGAGAGGAGCTCAGGTATGAAAATAAAGGGGACTGCTTTAAAATCCACAGAGTATGTTTGTGTGGGTGCTCTTACCCATGGTATTTCTGGTTCATTTAAGGTAGCTTTCCCTCTGTAAAGGAAATGTAGTTGTCTTTTTGTTACATTTATCACAAGATAAGAACAGCTGATTGGCAGAGTGTAGAGAGTGCATGATCTCTGTAAACCCAGTCTTACCCTGTACGGACACCTTTGAGCATTATTGCCTGTAAGTAAATAGTGGTACATGTAATGAAAACAACGGAAGGTTGTTACACTAAACAGAGAGGATAAGTTCCATATAAGAATGTTCATAAACTAAAAAAAGACTATTTTTTAACAAGGTGAGCATCATAGACTAAAGTCCTTTAATATTCAACAGACCTTCTTATTTTGTAAGATGGGAGACTTGTGGCATCTGAAGTGGCACTGCCATGATAAATCTTTCTTCTAATACAACAGACCATAACTGCATCTTCATTTTTTAAGTACTCACTTGTGGCTGCCCAGGCAAAGCCCTAGAAAGGTACTGAAAATATCATTGAGGCCAATAGCAGTGAGGATTTTACCCAAATAAAAAATTCAGCATCATATCTCTGAATACTAAATGCTGTGCCAGCCGGCTGCATAACCCTGTGCAGCCTCTCTGCATTGGAAGTGGTGATTGGTAAAGAGAGCAATAAGCTGCAACCAGCATGGCAAGTTGATGGAAATTTTGTCTGTGATTTCCTGTGGTTTCGAGAATAGAAACTTCAAAGCTTTGAGAGATGCAGGGAGTTGTAATCTCTCTTGAAAGTAAATCAGGAAGCAGAGTGAGAATATATGGAAGATGCAGCTTCTGGAAGAAATCTCCACTGTGGCAGGCTTCAGACAGGCTGCAGGTTGGAGCAACCTGAGGGGGGTTGTTTTAGTTCTGAGCAAACAGCAAAGCAAGTTTAGCCCCCCATTTCACATATTTAACTGCCTTGCTCTTAAATTGTTAAGCAGTCCTTGTTGGTTTATTTTGTCCTTGCTGCTTCCCCCTCCCTCTCCTTATTTTTTAAAATAGAGACAGAGAATACAGTACTAAATCAGTAGAAATTACACCTTATTATGTAAAACCATTTGGTAACACACACAATTTACTGTTTACAAAATACATACTCCTCCCAGTGCCTTCTGCTTTATGGAGGGAGAATTATATTCATACTTGACTGGAAAAATGTGATCCAGTCATCCTCTGCATTTATTTGATAAGCGTTTGATTTTTATGAGTGTGCTGCGGCTTAGAGAGACTTCATAGTTCTTTAAATGAATGCACATAATGTGCAGCTATGTACAGTGTTCTGAGCCTGTCTTACCAACAGGTGTCTGTGACACACATCCACTTACCAAGATATTACCTGTAGGGGAAGAAAGATGCCCATGTGAATAAGAGACAAGATAGGGATAAAAAGGTCTAGATCCCCTTTCTGACCTTTACAAGACTTTGTTCCTTTTGAAGGGACATTTTATTTCTTAAAGATTTCCCCTACCTCTAACAGATAGGGAACATTGAGCACGATAATTGCAAAAGAAATTATACACAGAGCTCATTTTTTTTACAGCTACCACTGATTTTTACTGCTTAGATTTTCTGTTCTTCTGGACTGGGCTGATGGAACTGAAACAAATGCCTTTATACATTTTTTGGGTTGTGTTTCAGATACTGAGATCACATTTGTAAAACAATTATGGAAAGCCTGTATTGTTCTTTAGACCTTGGGAAAACAAGTTTTTATTTAAAATAAAATTTGCACAAGGTAGCTCTGTTGTTACTTCCTAAACCTCTGTACTCTTTGGTATCCCAATTATAAAAGTGAAATACTGAGAGTTTCATGTGTGACTAGACACCTAGAGTGCTCTTATAATGCAGAGACTTCATCTCCTTTACTGGAGATACAAAATATGCTACTTCCAGGATTTCCATTGCTGTATCAGTAACATTTAAAGGCAAGTCTGTGTAGAGGAAGAAACTAATCTTTCCCTCCAGAGATCTAATTCTCAGTCTGAGATAACCCTAGAACCTGATTCCATAGGGATGTTGATGAATCTGATTTGGCATAACCTTTTGCGATACGAATTGCACTACTGACTGTAAGAGGACAACTTCTTTGCTTTAGGATAAACATCTGCAGAACTGCTTTACCAGGCAGGTCCAGTTTTGACTGGACTCAGCTCTCTGGGAACTACTTTTCGAAAGAAACACATAACATTTCTCAGTGGTCTCAGTGACCAAGAACAGTAAAATCCTTCCTTGCAAAAGACTTGTAAAACTATGTTTAGGCTTGCACTATTGCAGAAAACATGAGTTGTTTTTCCCTCTCAGGCTCAGTCATCAGAAAAAAACCCCACAGTATCTGTCTTTCTTTCTTTCTTACTCTCATCCTCTTTCAGTCTTTGTAGTTCTTGCCCAGCCACTTAAGGAGCAACCAATTTGCTTGCTCTTTGTGGCTTACATGGCAGTGTTCAGACCCATAGGGGTACAGAGGAGTCCCAGAGCAGCAGCTGTCATCTTGACACCTGTTTGGCCCTCTTTAGTACAGGATTAATCTGACTCTCACTATTTAAGAGAGACCTGCATAAAATAGCAAAGGGCTTTAGGAGGCTAGAAAGTGCTAAACTGGCTTTTGAGACCTAATGCAGGACCCTTGTGATGAACTGTTACCTGTGTTGGCTGGTTTGTTGATTTTCTGTCTCTTGCTTTTCCTCCCTTTCCTTACACAGTGTCAAGTCCTGCTTCCAGAACATGGAGATTTGCAAGCGACGGGTGAATATGTATGACACAGTGAACCAGAGCAAGACACCATTCATCACCCATGTAGCCCCAAGTACATCGACCAACTTGACCATGACGTTTAACAACCAGCTGAACACAGTCCATAACCAGGTATGGGCACTGATCAGAAACAGCAAGTGCTTGAAATGTTTCTGTCAGGAGGGTCTAGAAGATGAAAAGCAGAGTAGCATCCCATTTTACATGCCTGCAAAAAGACGGTACCTTTTTAGTCCCCTTCCTCTGCTCTTCCTCATTCTCTTCTTCAGGCAAGCAGTAGTCATACAGCATTTTGTGTGATGGTAAAATGTTGCCCTCGTTGTTTATGCTGTTGTTGAGGGTGATAAATCCTGCTTAGGAAGTTGCTATGGGGAAAAGCTCATTAG
The DNA here is from genome assembly GCA_013400475.1 of Tricholaema leucomelas. Taxonomy (NCBI): domain Eukaryota; kingdom Metazoa; phylum Chordata; class Aves; order Piciformes; family Lybiidae; genus Tricholaema lacrymosa; species Tricholaema leucomelas. The sequence continues at coordinate 1,527,279 of WAAF01000837.1, read as the reverse complement.
TCCCTTAATGCAGTGGGCAGGAGTCAGGCAGGAGTGTTTGTGATCTTACAGCATTTCTTCAAATGGTATTGAAGTAAAAAGAATTTAAACCCTTCTGTAGCCAGACAAGGGGACAGAAGAGTTTAGTGATAATGTTTATTCTTATCTCTCATTGGCTTTACTCCAAATGCCACAGGTGACACGGGGACCCTGTGTGCATGCCCCCACTCCAGCTATCTTGCACTCTGCATTCATGAGCTCTGGCTTTGTAATTACACTTTGGACTCTCATATTAGTTTTACATGCCCCAGTGTTAGGGGGTGCTGGGCCGACAAATTTTACGCGACTGGCAGGCTAAGTTGTTTACTGCAGCACTGTATTACAACAGTGGAAGGAGACTCTCTAGGGACAGCACTCTAGGAGACTGAAGCTCAAGAAATAGCTACTGTCTCTTAAGCAGTTTTGGAACAGGCTGCTCAAGATTCACTCTAGAGATTGCAGGTGGCGTTGCGGAAATGGTGCTTGGAAAGCAAGAGAGCTAAAGTAGTTGATGAAGATGTACAGGGTGTTCCTGTGTCACTCAGAAAACCAGACTTCATGACTCAGTTCTTGATACATGTGATCACAGAAGGTCTTTTGGAACAATTCATTTGGCAGATGCAGATGGCGATAGGTCATGGGTTGGTGTAATAGGGTATTAGTTACAAACACTGGCTCCCTTTTTTGGCTGTTTCTGAGATGCTGACTGTAGAAATGCATGCTACATGCTCCTCTGGGCCCTAGCTGCAGGGCAGAGACACCATTTGTACCACAATCACTAGTAGGAAATGCAGATTTGCTTAATTGCCTTGCAGCTCACTTGATGTTAAGATCAGTTGGTGGCTGGAGAGATCTGTGGTAGTCTTCAAATTCTCATAAGGGGAGTGCATTGTGACCAGAACCAGTGTCTCCAGTTTTGCTAGAAGAAGTGGTAGAAACATTTCCAGGAAGAGTGTTTTAATTTGAACAAGCTCTACATTTTTCACTGTTCTCTACAACATGGCTCTCTGGTGCTCCCTCTCTGCAAAATGTCTAGGGATTGCCTCCTTCCAGTTATGACTCCTGAGATTCAAAGTGTAGCAGCTGCCGTGATTGCTGCTGTGTGTTACACGTGGAAACCGATCGTACATCTCTGCTTCTGCACAAAGAGAGGAGGAAGAAATGTTTCACTGCTGCATTCCTTGTGGCTGTGGCATGGGTACCCTATCTAGGCCCAGTGGCAACTTAGCAAAAAATGCTTAGCCTCCTGCGTCCTGCAGCCTCGATAAAAGCTTCATCCTGGGTTCATCCATTCACCATGTGAAAGTGCATGATTTACCTCCAGCAGTGATGCTCCTACATTTGGATGGAGAAGAAATGTGGGCTCTGGTCTAGTAGAGCCTAGCTGCCTAGACATGAATGCTAAAGACATTTTTGTAAAGCAGTGGCAGAGTTTTGTAGGGGATGTTTGTCTGCAACTCTTACAGATTCTGTCCAAATAAAACACAAGTCACCCTCAAATTTCCAGGTGTTTTGCAGGACATTGGGCTGATTTTTGTGACCTTGCAGCATGCCCTGATGAAATTTTTGCTCTAAGAGATTTTAAAATCAAGGCAAGTAAAGTTTGGACTTTGAAAGTATTATCATTACCTCCTTCAAATTCAAAACTTAATTTAAGAGACATGAGCTGTCTTAGATGCAAGGTCGAGGAAAGGCTGGAATGAGTTTTCCATCTCACAGTGAGTCTTCATAGAGCATGAAGGTGCTGAATTTCTTTTACCTAGGAAATGTGAGCTTCTTCTAGAGCTATGTGCATGATGACAAAACAGTGTGGTTTGGGGGTAATAGCATTTTCCGAACCCGTCTTCATCATGCTGCAAATCGGAGGCAGTTGGGCGATAAAAGACAGTTCGGCTTTGGAGAATGTGCTGTCTCTGAGCAGCACGCAGCAGCACCTTGTGGCCAGAGGTCCCGTGGCATGGTGCAACTGTGTTTACTCAGGCAAATCATGCTTCTTTCCCTGTTGCTGCCCTTGCTTCTCTGCTCCTCAGTGTCCCGTTCCGTTTTACCTTCTTTTCAGTTTCATTTTGATGTTTCTTTATTTTTGTTTTTACTTTACTGTATCTTTACTTTTTTTATTTTTAGTTTTGGGTTTTGCTCCTTCCAACGTACCCATCTCCCTCATTTTTTGTTTGTTTTTGTTTTAATTCCCACCATTCCTTTAGACCACCAACCTGGCTCCCACCTCCTCCAGTGCCACTATTTCCTTAGCCAACCCTGAGGTCTCCATACTAAATTACCAATCTGCACTCTACCAGCCCTCAGCGGCGTCCATGGCTGCGGTGGCCCAGCGGAGCATGCCCCTGCAGACAGGAACAGCGCAGATCTGTGCCCGGCCTGACCCCTTCCAGCAAGCTCTCATTGTCTGCCCTCCAGGCTTCCAAGGTAAGAAGCAGCTTTGCCAGATCTTGGCCAGTTGCTGCTCCCTCACCACTGCTGTTTCATGTAGCTTTTGTTGGGAACAAATTTCCCTAGTGCAGATCATATGGCAGAAAAATTGCTGGCCTAGTACAACAGAGCAATGAAGTTGTTGCAGATGGAAGTATTTGCAACAGTGAAGGATCTTGCATCTCCTGCATCATGAGTTTGGAGTGTCTGGTTTGAAACAATGGGGCAAGCACTGAGAAGAGGGTCTGGGAGAGAGTGTGTGATATTTGTTGGGCCTAAACCAAGTTTGAGGCTCTTCTCACTTTGTTAAATATGAAGACTTTGCTCTACAACAGTAAGTCAGTCATGACTTCTCAGTTATTCAGTTGTTAAAAATAGGATTCAGCAGGTCAATGCAGCAGGGAGTGGTGGAGATGAGGGTTTGTCTGCATAGCAGATGCTTGCAACCATTTATCAGTACAATTCCTTCAGGTCCAACTCTGCTGCAAACAGCTGTGCCTGTGTATTGTGGTGGCAGGTACCACTGTAAGACAACTTAGGTGATGATCACATTAGGCCGTTTCTCCTTCTCTTGAACTCATGTGCTGGAGCAATTTGGAAAAACTAGGCCTGTAGAAAGTGGTCTTAAATAGACCTTAGCTTAGCTGGTGCAGCTTCTGCTTTTCATTTCTACAAGCCTGTCTGTGCAGCAGTCTCTAGACACTTATTAAATGTTCTGCAAGATTATCAAAGCTCTTTTGAACTAGAGGAGTATAGCTAGACCTCTTCTACATAGTTATAATGCATCTCAAGGGTTTAACTTCAGAAAGGTATGGCTAGAATGTGTAAGCTAACATCTTCTGCTTGCTGTCTTGCAAAAGCTCTAAAGCAAAGAAGGTAGCACAGGCCACGCTGTGCACTAAGGTGGTGGAGAGGGAAGCTTTCTCCAGCTGTGTTAGACTAATCTGTGGTGAAGTCAGCAGTGATTGGAGTTTGGAATGTGCCAGATTACATGGTTAAATCAGAGTCTTTTAAGTATGAGTCCTGAAAAGTTGCACAAGAGAAAATCACCTACCTCCATCAAGGCTGTCCCATCCCACTGTCCCAGGTTGGTCTAAAGAGACCATTCTTACACAGTGATGGGTTTTGGCTGGCAAGGACAATTCTCTGTTGTCAAACGAGAGAATACTGGGGAAGAGAGGCCATTATCACCCCTCTCCTCCTTCACTTCCTGTATACACTGTATTGAGATGTTTCTCATGCGTTCATTATGCTCTACAATTATGAGCCTGATCTCACAACATCTTTGAACATATCTGCACCCNCATTATCACCCCTCTCCTCCTTCACTTCCTGTTCAACATCTTTGAACATATCTGCACCTTTATACATGTATCTCATTTATAAACATTTGATGGACATCTTTGGACTGAAGTAGAATACACAAGACTCTTTAAGAGCCTGAACACTGCAGTTTTAGTGGACATCAATGAGTGCTGTTGATGGCTAATGCTGTACCTTCTGTGTCGGTGGAACAGGGTTACAAGCCTCCCCTTCAAAGCATGCTGGGTATTCAGTTCGGATGGAGAATGCCGTTCCTATTGTCACTCAGGCTCCTGGGGCTCAGCCTCTTCAAATCCAGCCAGGACTCCTCGCACAGGTATTTTTTTGTGTTGTTTAGCTCTTTAAGACTGAAAAGAGTAACTTTCTCTGAGGGCCTTCTATGGTGCAGTTCAAGGACTTGAGCAGCTATATAAGGGTCTCTAGCTCACTTGGAAATCTCAAAACCTTTCATGTTTCAACTCAAAGGCTATGTCAGAGTTGCAAAAGTTTCTGGAAAGACCTTCTTTCCTTCTGCTTCTCCACTGGAATCAGTGGGAGGACTCAGGGGAATCTGTGTCAAGCCTCTGCTGAGGAGGAACTGTAAATAACTGCCCTGCATTCTCCTGAATTCATGATCTCAGTGATAGTTTGTGGCCAGGAGTTGTGCAGGTGAACTGCATGCTGTTGATAAATATCCTTCATGATTTCAGGTTTTTATCCCTCTGGTTTATGAGCTGCCCCTCTGCTCTTAAGTCATGAGAGAGTTAGGGACCAGAGGGATGGGGTACTCCTTGTCCGCAGCACTTTTTTTTTGGCACAGTTGTCCAAAATACACTCACAGAAAAAACGTAGTTCCTCCCAGGAAAAAATCAAATGGGAATGGGTGCCACCAGTCATGTACACATCCTCATGGAGCAGTTCTTGTGTTGGCTCCAGTGGATCTGCCCCTGATGGTTTTCAGATGGTACCAAGTTGTCTCTGCCAATATGAAACATGTGTCTGGCAGAAAAAGAACCCAAAACCATTAAGTGCTTAGCGTACTTACCATTAACTTGTGCAGCCTGGAAAAGATGATCTACAAGTCAAAAATACATGCCTATGACTCAGAATTGGTTGATCTGCCATTCCTTTGTTAATGCCAGCGTGGTCATACACAGTGAGGTACCAGCAGATTTTGGGTTTATGCTTGTGTGTTGCATGGCTGGGGTAAGATTCTTGGTGCAGTTGCCTTTCTTTGCCAGCTGCTGGTTGCACTTATCAGGTGAAGATGATTGGAGCACGCCTTGCAACCTGAGTGTTTTCCTTTAGCTAAGGCGCCTTGGGCCTTCCTGATAGTGGAGTTTTTGTTAGAGGGCTGTCTGAAACATTGAACCTCTCTCTGCTGCAGAGAGAGGTTAATAACCAACATGGGCCATTTCTTCTGTTTGGTAGGAAAGGAGAGCCTAAGAGGCAGGAGAAACAAAAATAGTGGCAGAGCAAGATTGCAGGTACCCATTACTTGTGCAAGAAGTCTACCAAGGCAGTGAGTGAAGGAGATGACAGAGCTTTGCATACCCTTGTCATTCTGCCAGGCCTCCTGGAGTGTGCTGTTTCATGGGGCTTGAAGGTGTGTGAGGATCAGGTCTGAAACATCCCAAAGGCAGCAGGATCCTGAAGTATCTCAGGACCTCCAGCTCCTTTCTGTTCAAGGTGGCCTTATTAAGGTTATCGTGCAGTCTGTGGGAAGGAGGGAACGTTTAAGGAAGAGTTTTGCTAACAATTTCGGTGCTGCCCCTGCTACATGAACTCCCATTTCATGGGCTGCCCTTCTTGTACTTTCTACTGACATTTTGTTCACTGTGGCTTCCACAAGGGAAATGAAGCAGTTCTGGAGAAACACTCCTCACTTGCATAGATTTTTCATTTCTGATCTAATAAATGAGAGACAGTTTGCCTCTTGATATATCTGTCTGTTTCACGCAATGGGAAATGTTAGCTGCCACTCCGATGGCAAGGCGCTCTGATGGATGCCGGTGGCATCTGCTGTCTGTGGGCCTCCCTTGGTTTGGACTGAGCAGCTGGCCTGACAAACAAATCTGTACCCAATTCCAGTTTCCTGAATGGAAAAGCACAGCTTCTTTGTAATGCTTTGTAGTCACATCTGATCTCTGAGCGGCTGCGTGTCTCTCTCTCTCAGCAGAGAGCTGTTCCTCTCATGCACAGCTGCTTATCTAATGCTCTTCAGACCAGACCACACAGTTGCCCCAACTGCTAGAGGGACTATCTCCGACAGAGAGGTAGCGCCTCTGGAGCCCACTTCTGTCTTTCTGCTTTGCCTTACTTGTTCCCCTCACGAGGCGTGATGCCATTCCTTGTGCTCCCAGCACTGTGCAGTGCCATCAACCCTTCTCTCTGCCCAGTGCACATTGCAGATTGCTGTTCTTGCCTTCTTCAGGTTGGCTGTGGCTTACTACATCTCAGTGCAGACAGCATCCAGCTCTTCCTGTGTGTTATACAAAACCAGCAGTCCCAAAGGAGGGACAGAGGAAGGAGCTCCAGGACTTGAAGGGACCCAGAGCAGAGACAGTTGATGGGTTTTGAGTGCCATTGTGGGCAGCTTTGTGTCTACAGCCTGTGGCTTAAAGCTAGGCAGAGCAAGCAGCTTGCATGATGTAGAACCAGTAGCAAAAGTAACTTACTTGTAACTTATCCAGGTCTGTTTTCACTCTCTCAAGCAAGTGTGGTCCACACACTGTATGCACAGAGATGAGTGAAAGGAGACTTATCTTTTCAGCAACTTCAGATATCAAAAGAGAAAAAGCTGTACAGTTTTCTGGCAGGGTTCCATGATGTGACCCAGAACTGTCCCCTGTCCTTGGATAATGCCCTGAATTCTTAATTTTTCTCTCCTTTTAACTCCTTCCCAACAACATTTCTTCCCACAGATGTCCTGCCACTGGCTTTTAGAACAAACACGTTTATTCCATTAGTTGTCCTTGCTCTACCTATGAAGCAGCAGCTCTGTTGCACCAGGAGTCCCACCACCTTCCAGGGGCAAGGGCCAGCACGGCACTCTGCCATGGCTTCACAACTTCACAGCAGTGCCATAACTGAGAGCAAGCTGCAGCTGCCGGCACAAGGCTCCCGTGTGCAGGCACAGCACACTGTGCAAGTGGATCAGCCTAGACAAGTCTTATCTGCAGATTAAATGATTCAGTGGTCCTTGCCTAATAAGTGAGGAATTCGTGCCTGGACCCTGACACTGCATCTAAATTTATGCACTGCAACCAGGAAAGGAGCTTAAATTTGTTCAGTTCTGTTTCTGAAAAGGGGGGAAGCAGTTTTCTCTGCAAGTAAATCCAGGTAGTCTCCTGTGACTGACTGCAACAGTAGTTTAGTCTCTTTTAAATCAAAGCTGGGGAAAAAAAAAAAACAACAACTAAAAGATAAGCTTTTTTCCTCCCTGATGTTTGTGTGTCTTGGCCTCCTCCTCCTACCTGCTCTGAGCTGCTTCAGTCTATGGTTGTGGCTCCTTAGATGAAGAGCTCTTAGGATCCCTGTGACTGTCCATCCTTTGCAAGTGTTGCTGAGAAGCTTCACCGTAGCATCCTTTTCATCTAACTCAGCCTCATGGAAAATGACAAGACTGTCAAACTTTGGGGCAGAATTGGGAAAAGGGGTTTTTCTTGTGGGGTGTTGGTTTGTTTTGACTGAGGGGTAGGAGAGGATGATGGGAACACTTAACAGGGCTCTCGTAATGCTGGAGATGGGGACAAATGCATTTCTGGATGAAGCCTCCCCTCTACGATTTAGTGTCCTTATAGCTTGAGATAATACAATACAGATCTAATATAGGAGTGGCAGTTGGGATTAAGGAGGGCCTGAGCTGGTAAACCTGCATTCCCCAGCCCAGGCAGTGAGAAGCTGCCAGAGCTGCCTTCAGGCAGCACATAACAGAGAAAGTATCCCAAGTCAAAAAAACAATCATCTGACTAGTGTGTGTGGAGTCACTGGAGCAGGTCATGCCTGGGGCAGTGCAGCTGGAGGGATGATTGCATAGCAGAGCGATGGCTCAACTCACAGAGCAGAGACTTCCACTCCTATAAGAGGGATGCCTGCTCAGGAAAAGCCAGAGAGCACAAGGACAGGACAGGTGCTCAGTGTTTAGCCATGCATGGCTCCGCTCTGCATCCTCACAAAAGCCTTGCAGTCCCTTGTTCTCTTTTCTGATCCTTGACAAAATTCTTCTGTTCATTTCCTTCAAGTTCCTGAAGTCCTTTAGGTCTTGTTGGGGTGGGAAAGAAAATTGTCTGTAGGAGGGGGAAAATAACAATGGGGACCCTATTACCTAGATGATCTAGAGAATTCAGAATTAAAAGGTGCTAAAGAGCTTGATGTTGAAATGCCGACTGGTTTTGATACCTCCCATTCCGTTTAATCTAAAACACAGCTTCTGCTTTGGAGAGCAGGGATTTTTTCCCCCCTCCTTTGTGCTCTCTACATTGATAACTTTTAGTGCTCTCATTCTGGTTTTCTAACAGCATTTGCAATCTATGACTGAAAAGTGGTAAGAGCTACCTAGTGTAACCCTGACCATTAATTAGGAACTAGAGTTGAGCATGCACCACCACTCACACTCAGTTTATGATGCCTCTTTTTAAGAAACTGTTTTCCCTCTGTCTGACAGCAAGCATGGCCTAGTGGTACTCAGCAGATCCTGCTCCCTCCTGCTTGGCAGCAGCTGACTGGGGTAGCCACCCACACTTCTGTACAGCATGCAACCGTCATCCCAGAGTCCATGGCAAGCACCCAACCGCTGGCAGACTGGAGGTAAACTGCAAGTGCTTGGTGGTTATCTGAAGTACCCATCAGTGCTGGAGGAATCATGAGAAGATCTGGGGTGGGGGGAGCACGGTTTCACAAGGCGTCTTAGCCAGAGAGAGAAGGGCAGAGGCTGCAACCTGCAAACTCCCTATCTGAGAGCTATGGGCAGCTTCTCTGTTCCCCATCCTCGAGGTGGAGTGCCTTGTCCATGCTGCTAGTTTTAGTCAGCTCCCTGGGGGAAATTCTCTTTTCTGGGGGGACTGGGAGGCCGATAGGCCCTGGAGGAGGATGCCTTAGTGAAGGTGGGGGGAGCCTGTGAAGGAGCCTGCTGAAGAGCCGTCGGTTGCATTTTAAACGTGTGCCTGTCTCCCCCCTTTGCAGGAACACCCACACTCACGGCAGCCATTACAACCCCATCATGCAGCAGCCCGCACTGTTGGCCAGCCATGTGACGCTCCCCGCAGCTCAGCCTGTCAATGTGGGTGTTGCTCACGTCATGCGCCAACCGCCTGCCACCACCACCTCCACCAGGAAGAGTAAGCAGCACCAGTCAGCAGCTCGGTGAGTGCCCATGGCTCCTGACACTGCCCTTGATGAGGCAGGTGTCCGTGCCTGGGGTGTTCTCAGCGCAGCCCTGCAGTGCAGGCATGCTGACCAGGGTGATACTCACTGTTGTCTGTGAGGCAAAATGAAGTTTGTTCCACGGCCCACGAGTGATTAGATCATGCTTTTTGTGACTGGACTCTTTGCTCTTTCACCTTTTCTATATGCAGGTCAGGAGAGCAGATGGTAAGAGCTAGTCAGACATGTTTTATACCCACTGAGCATCATTTTGGGCAGGAGGTAGTGGCTGAAGGATGGGAAAGTCAGGCCCTGTTCATGTGACTCGTTATGCCGCTGTGATTACCTGAGGCCTTGTAGTCACCATAACTATATTCTCAGATCGTTGTGGTGCGATGGCCAGATGCCACACCTTATCTTCACATGTCATCTCAGAGCACTCCTGAGGTGCAGTGTCTGCATTTCCACAGGGTGGTGCACCTCCAGGGAACCACATCTTCAGGAGCATGTGCCTGATGCATGCACACAAGATGTGTCCTTTCAAAAGCAATGGAACGATAACCTATCTTCCAAGCTCTAATGCCATTTGGATTCAAGGACTGGTGTGGCTTTAGGTCACCTTCAAGCTCTCTAGCTGCTAACATAGGTGATTGGCCTGTCTTCAGCAGTATGCAAATACAAATACCCTCGCTGTCATTTTTGTCAAAGAATCATAGAATATTAAGGATTGGATGAGACCTTGAAAGATCATCCAGTCTAATCCCTCCCTGCCAGAGCAGGATCACCTAGAGCAGGTAACACAGGAACGTCTCCAGGCAGATTTTGAACGTCTCTGGAGAAGGAGACACCACAACCTCTCTGAGCAGCCTGTTCCAGTGCTCTGACACTCACACATTGAAAAAGTTCTTCCTTATGTTCACATGGAACCTCCTGTACTGCAGATTGCACCTGTTGCCCCTTGTCCTGTCACTGGACATCAGTGAGAAGAGCTTGGCTCTGTCCTCCCGACACTTGTCCTTCACATGTTTGTAAGCACTGAGGTCACCCCTCAGACTCCTCCAAGCTAAAGGAACCCAGCTCCCTCAGCCATTCCTCACAAATGAGGTGTTCCACTCTGTCATCTTTGTGGCTCTGTGCTGGCCTCTTTCTAGCAGGTCCCTGTCCTCCTTGAATGAATGGCCCACAGCTGGACACGGTATTCCAGATGTGGGCTCACCAGGGCAGAGTGGAGGGGGAGGAAAATCTCTATGGATCTACTCGCCGCACCCCTTCTAACCCGCCCTAGCATGCTATTGGCCTTCTCGGCCACAAGGGCACATCGCTGGCTCATGGTCATCCTCTTATTACCGTGGCAGAATACAACAGGGAGCATTTTGTAAGAACATGTCTTACAGAGGCAGTCCTTAGATCTGTCAGCTCTCAGTAGGACCATTTGGCTCTGCAAGGAGGAGGTTGGAATTTGGTTCATACTGTGTTATGTGGCACAATTCAAATGGTAGGATGATCACAGTGCCTGTCACAGCCTTGTAATCTTGCCTAAGAGGACAAAGCTGTTTAAGAGCTAAGTGCAGCTGTTCTGGAGAAAGTCCTCTGGGCTGTGAAACTAGCACATTTCTTAAATAACAAAACAAAACACTGTAGGAGAGAGAACCAAAATGGGTCACTGCTTGTGCAGTGGTAGAAAGAGGAGCTTGTGGTTTTCCTGGGTGAATGGACTGGGGCCAGAGGAGCTCTGAGTTCACAACCAATTTGACTCTAGTTAAGAGGCCACTATTTAAATCCTCCACATTTTTTCTGCTCTGTAATGTTGCATTTACTTTGGGTGGACTCCAGCTGCCTTAGTCCATTCATAGACGAGAGGAATCTATGTCATCAGCAAGCCAGCAAAAGAGACTGCCTGTTGCAGACAGTCTGCCTGTGCAGGGCCCCCCCTCTCCCTTCCCCCTCCAGGGGCAGGGTGGCAGTGTCCAGGAGGAACTGGACACGTTCAGAGCAGTGGGGGTTTCTGTGGCTACACTTCTGTAGCCAAATGAAGAGCATAATCTTTTGAAGAGGCTACTCCATGCTGCTCATTGGTATTCAAAAAACACTGCAAATGCTACAGTGTAGCCATTTGTTATGCAAAAGACCCTGTGTAAGTTGGTATAGTGTGATGGGGCCAGAATGACTTCCTTTTGATGGCTCCCGCCTATTCCTTTTGTTAGCTTTGGGGCCAAGCTTTTGGGTCTCACTCCAGAACAAAACCAGAACTTTGGGATTTTTTTTTCATTTTTGAATCTGAAAATAGGCAGAAGAAATACAAGGAAGAGAGAAAATGTGGGAAATGAGTGAAATGGGCTTTACTCAGTGTGCTTTTTCTATTGGTGGACAGGTTCTGTGTTCAGATCCCTGATCCAACTGGGCCCTTTCCAGCTGTCAGGGAAGCTGAAGTAGGAATAATGGCAAAAAACCAGGACTTGAGAATGTTTTTCTACTGCATAATAAAAAGATTGTTATTTTCTTTCTGATTTATACATACTGTATCTGCTGCCTCTCATGGGAATGAAACGTCCTCCCATCTGCATGCTGTCATCCATGAGACTCCACTATCGTAGATGAAGCACTGGGCAGGAAATGTTTATTGAAAAGATTCTTAAACAGAAAATTAAATTTTCAACTAAGAGAAATACTTCCCTTGATAAATGATTGTTGGTTTCAACAACAAATTCTAATTTTGCCTTAGCTTTTCCTGGCAAAAAAAAAATTCCTATCACAATGCATCATGCAAGATACAAGAGAAGATTATCATTTGAGTAGTTCTTGTTTCTGTGCCTGCCAAACTGTGCCTGCCTGTGTTTTGGATGTCTGGGCTGTGTGACTCACCTCTACCTTCCAGGGCAAACTCCTGGGAGGCAGCATTTCTCATTTGGAAATTTCTAGATAAAACAAAGTTGTTTTTTTTTTTTACTAAAAGAAACTACTTTTCAGCCAATTACACGGGTAAGTCATGGTAGGCACTCTGGCTGTTGAAGAGGCGACCACTGATTTTTCAGGTTTCCTGCACTCCATAAGTCAGTGCCACTGAGTCAGAGATCAGGAAACAAAAGCCATGGCAATGGGTATCTTAAGCCAACCAGGTTTTAACCAGCTAACAACCTTTCCCATTTCCAGAAATGCATCCACCTATGAGGTGTCGTCCTCTCAATCCATCAGCTCGCCTCAGCGGTCTAAACGAGTGAAGGAGAACACCCCACCCCGCTGTGCCATGGTGCACAACAGCCCTGCCTGCAGCACCTCTGTCACATGCAGCTGGGGCGATGTGGCGACCAGCACCACGCGGGAGCGGCAGCGGCAAACAATAATCATTCCCGACACCCCGAGCCCTGCAGTGAGTGTCATCACTATCAGCAGCGATACGGATGAAGAGGAGGAGCAGAAGCATGCACCCACCAGGTGAGCAGCGGCTCTCTGCTCTTCTCTGTGTGCAGGAGTGAGAGGCAGAGAAGTGTTGGAGCATTCCAGGTGCTGCTGTAGGGGCCCAGGAGCTATAGTTGAGTTTCAGCACCCAGACTGCCTTTCGTTTGATGGGAAAGATACGCAGAGGGTAAAATAATGTCCGAGGGCTCTACAGACTTAGGTGATGTTCCCTACTGTGCTGTGCATTTGCTGTGTGACCTTGGAGAGGTGTAGTCGTCTCTCTGTGTCCCAGTCTGTTACCTGTAAGAGGAAATAATAGTTTTTGCTGTCTCACAGGACTGTTGAGACTTTAGAGATCCTGTGGTGACAAGCTTCTTTTAAGTCAGATAGCTGCTTAAAACGAAGGCAAAAAGGACATGGATGGAAGGTAACTTAAAATCGCCTTTTCTCTTTCTCAGTGATCAGGCATCTGTGAAGGTCATTAAATGACACCTTCTATTTGTGCTATTTTCCATAATAAGGTCCTAAAACCCAGTTATTGGTTGTGTCATAAACACTCAAGATCAATGAATACATTGCAAGAGTTTTGCTCAGTTCTGATTGTGCTGAACTGTTGTAAAAAGTGGCAAAAGCTGGTTGCCTGTTTGCAGAGAGGCATAGATGAAGCTTTAAAAACAGTGGTGACTGAGTTTTCTCCTTGGAGAACTAACTCACATGAGTGAACAGTGCAGCCCAGGACTGCTGCCACTGCTGATCATCTACTGTGGATGAAAGAGGATTTAATTTTCCAGGATTGTCATTTCAGCAACTTTCATCACATCTTATCTGAGGCCAGTCACAAGACATCACTCTGCTTTACAAATGGTGGAGAAGTAGCCTTGAAAACAGCTGAGTAACTACATCCTCTTTATGTTGTAACTGAGCTAGGAGTTCTATAACCTTATCTTTCCACTGTTGTTGAGAGAGAACTTTTTATTTGGATTTGCATGGCAAATTTCCGCATAATCACTGGAGATATCTATCTATCTATCTGTCTATCTATCTATCTATCTATCTATCTATCTATCTATCTATCTATCTATCTCTGTGCCGTGGTGATAAGTGAAGCATTGCAAATGTTTGGAGAACAAATGAGATGCATTTGGCCCCAAGGAGCTAAAAATCCATAAAGGGGAGCCACATGATTAAGGCATTCAGGACTGTGGTTTCAGCCTGCCCCAAACAGCCACTGCCACTTTTCCATTCCCTTTCTGCCTACCAGCAAACTCCACCAGGCAGCAAGAGCTCAGTGCCTCTTAAATTCAGGCTTGCCATGAATAGAGTAGTTATTGTAAGGAATTGATGACAGAACAGTGTAGATGTGTCAATAAATAAATAACAAATCACTACAATATTCCTTAGTTTGGTAGAGGGAAGAAGGCTTCTTTCCAGAAAGTGTTGAATGCAGGTCAGGACGTTAGGAGTTCTATAAATAAGAAACCCCTACTTCCAGGCTTCCTAAGGGAAAGGAAAGCAAGACAAAAAGGATGATGAAAACTAAGGTGAGGTGGGGCAGCATGAAGAGGGAAGGTATCTCAAGGGTTACGGGAGCTGTTTGCGAGCTTCTTTACCCATGGTGCTGATGCCAGGGTTTGGAAAATGATGTGCAAATAGTTAGACTTGCTATCTGAGTGACATCTTAGGTCCAGAGGAGGGTGGAAGGAAGAGCTAGGATCCCATAGCCACTTCATTAGCAGTTGTCTCCTCTGCTTCAGCTTTGCTGCCATATGACCAGTTTCTTTCCTCGACACCTCTCTAGGGAGACAGACAGAACAAAGTTCTAAAAAATGTCTGGAAATCAAGTTGGGAATTTGGGATATTTAAATATTTGGTCAAGGACTGCTGAGGGATTAGGAAAGTAGTCCCAGTAGCTCGACTTACATAAACAAACTGGCTTTGATATGACTAAAACATATTCAGGACACGTTTCTGCCTGGGATCAGATCCCTGGCTACTTTTTGTATCCATATGGCATATCTGTACAGAATGCCAGGGTGCCAGCATTCCTGGAAGGCCATTGCTTAAGAGCTAGATTTAATTTTTGAGCCATTTAGAGACATTTCACGTGGACACGGGCTGTTCTCAGGCACCTTTTGGAATTCCAGAGTGAGTTAAATTGCCTCTGCAGGTGTAAGCAGAGTGAGTGGAGAATTAGAGGTAGAGCCGCAGATGGAAAACAGCATGTCCAGAGTGATGATTTTTGGTTAAAGTCTGGGAGAGTGAAATCAGCTCACTCAGTGCCTTTTGACCTGAGCAGATCTAAGGTCAGATTCTCAGCTGGGGTAGGAGTGTAGTTTCCAGTTAAGGAAGCCATTAGCAGCTTTTAATGCCAATGAACTTCACCCCTGCCAAACTTGAGGTGCTTCTCATTAAAAGTGTATCACATTTCATAAAGTACCTCCAATTTTTCTTACTCGCTTACTTTTTTGGCTCCAGGAAAAATGAGAGTGACAGTGAAATATGTGCTTTAATGTAATCAGTGCCCAAAGTTTTAGGATCCGAGTCAAAAATGAAACAGTGCAAAGAATGCATTGTCTCACCCATATCTATGCAAATATTACCTTATTGGGCAGTAGCTGTGGAGGAGAAAAATACAGAATTACTTGAAACATGCTGTTGGTCACATCCTAACAGTATTTGCTTTTTCTAGATTAGAATGCAGAAATCGTGTGGTACTTGACAGATCACACTTAAATGCCTGGTCCCATCTTACTGATAGCAGTGGTGACTTTATATTAACTTCACTGGCATAGGATCAAGTCCTGAATTTGCTGCAGCACTTTACTCTCTTATTTTCTATGGGGTTAGAAATTTCTCTTTGACCCATGAGACTAAAATTGTTTTTATCAACTGCTCAGTGAGAGAGATTAGAGCTACCTGTGGTTGTGAGAAGTAGTAGATCCCTCAATGATGTAAGAGTTTACAAGTCTCAGTTTAAGATGGCCTGGTAATGCTGATAAAATACGATATTGCTGATGCAGTGAAGGAGCCCTACAGACAGTATTTACTCTGGCAGAAAAGCAGAGCAGCAGAAAAAGCTTTACTTGTACAGGTGACGCAAATCTTTTGTTGGCAAAAGAAAAATCTGTAGAATTTGGCGTAATATGGACAGAATTTTCCTTTTCCTAATGAAAAGCACAGATGTTCAAATAGGATGTTTATGAACCACCAGCTGACCAGGCAAGCAGGCCAGCACACTGCCCATCCTTCTTTTCACATGTGCTTTACACTGTTGATGAATGTAGCTTGCTGTAATCAATTGGTAAAATGAATAGTCAGCTGAAAATGTTGGGCAGCTATTGGATAAAGGTGCTGGGGAGGTGATGTGAAGTACGCTTTGGAGGACCTGCTCAATGGAATCTTGTCAAAGGGGGCCATCTACTGGGCCCCTGTCCTGGACCTGGGCAGAACCATGAGGAGGGACCTCAGTCAGAGATTTTCAAGGGGCAAATTCCTGATTAGAAACCTCTATTTGTGAAAATCATGGCTTTTTACAAGCTATATTGAGATTTGTCTGGTAATATCCCCAGTGCAGTGAAATCTGTAGAAGTTTCAAAACTGCAGAAAATGTTGACCTTTAGTGGGGAGAAACTGTTAGAGGATCGATTAAATAAGGGCAAGACCTCTTTTCTAGTTTAGAGAGGCTTTTTATTTCTTTCAAAATAGGGGCCAATGATAGGTATTGTAAAAAGAAATCAGTGGAATAAAAGGGCAACATTTTTTATTGAATGGAGTTATTTTTACTTGCTTTCTGTTGCCCACAAAGTTTTGACTTTTTGTCCTGAAAAACAGGAGCGAAAAATAGGTATATAAGAAATATTATATGAATAGGAAACAATATCACCCTGTTTATTTATCACCAGCAAATTTCTAGAGTCTTTGGTCAGTGTCCCGTACAAAGAGACTTTACAGGCCAAACTGATTTTTCCTGCTGTGCTGTAAGACAATACCCTAATTGTTGTTTATTCTGGAAGGAAAAATTTCAGTCTATTACCTGTAAAGCACTGAGAAGAGAAAAACGGAGAGAAGACTTGATATTTTCCTTACAAATTTACTCAAGTTTCTCTACTTGCTCTTGCAAGAAAGTCAACCAGACAGACAGACTGATGGTGTAAGTGCAATACCAGTAACTGGGGCACACATTCAGCTAGTTGCAAGTAACAGGGGTGAAGTATTACCCAGTGTGCAACTTCACATGGTGCAGTGATTTAAATGTAAATCCTCACTAGATTAAATACTTGTGTAGCTTAGAACTGGAGAAAAGTAAAGCATCAACTTATTCAGAGTAGAGAGACCCAGATATGCCATGGAATTGTGACTGGGAAGGAGGAAGAGCATACACTGAGGGAGGAATATACAAGGCTGCAGTGGTGGTGCAGCAAGAGATATTTCCACATCCAGCCAAGGGACACATCACAAAGCGTGGGAGGAGGAGGGACTGGAAGGAAAAGCAGTGGAGGTGGCGCTTGTGACATGCCTAGATGACTTTCCATGAAAACAATGAGTGTAGCAGCCAAGCAAAACATGGTTGTGTACTGGAAACAGTACAGTGATGGCCTCCATGTGGCTGTTTTTGAGGATGCACCCACCCCAAAGAGGCAAGAGAGCTGTTTACTTCTGCACTGCCTGCTCTGCCTGTGCTGGTATCATAACACCTCTCCAGCTTGGTTTTCCATGACATCCTGCCTTTCTGGGCAGAAAAGATTGACCCAGCTGTTGTGCGATCATACTGGGGAACCGCCTCATTGGCACAAAATTCCTGCAGAGATGTTTTTTTTGCCTGTCTCTTGAGACAGTTACACCTTGAGATCTCTGTGTGAGTCCTGTCTTTACAACAGAGCATAAGCTGAAGAAAGTCATTATTTGCCATGTTCACATTATAGTGCAATGGTAGTGGAGCCTACTCCAGAGGACTTGAATTCTCTTTAAGCACAGAAACTGCTAGCAGGCACAAAGCAGGTGGTTTTGCCAACTTGCTGATGTGCATGTGTGAGTCAAAATACCATTTGTAATTCTCTTCTGACATCTGGCCTATTGTGGCTATGTTACGCTGTGCATATTAATGCACTGACTTTGCATAGCAGTGTGTTGAGTAACCATGGTCATTCGGTAAAAAGACTGCTGTACAAGACACACCAACATGCAACTCATACTTAAAACAATAAAAATAGACCGTAGCAAACCTTCAGCAGCAGGACCTTTACAACCTGCTAAGCAATTCAGTTTATATGAGAGGGGTGCATGTTCTCAGCACTGAGCTATGCATGGCACAAGATTTCAATACAAGGAGAGCAATTGCAGTGTGAGTTTTGTTATCTGACTCTCTACTTGCCTAGAATAGGTGGATTATTCTGAAGCAGCAGTCTGAAAAGGTTGCATGTTACCAAGGTTTCAGAGCCCTGGGGCAGAATTTTTGTGATAAAAAGCTGGTGCATGGTGAATATGCACACCAGCTCAAAGGCACAGTTATGCATTCTTCCCCAAAACTAGAAGGCCATGTTGGTGACCCTGGGAACTGAAAAACCGCTGCTGCTAGTGTCAGCCACACTGAAAAGTTTTCTTTAAGTGAAATGCCTGTTGAATTTCCCCCACTAAACACCATTCACTTTTTCTGAGCTTCTGGTGTAACTCGAGATACGCAAAGAGAGACAGTCCTGTTCATGCAATGCTGTCCCATAGCAAGCTTTTGGGATGGGCCTTAAGCAAGTAGAAGACATCTCAAGTTGCACTGCTACAAGAGCTGTTGTCACTGCCCTTATTCGTGGCTGTCTGGGTGGATTCAACACTGTTTTATCACCTAATTCAGCATCTTCTTTTCCTGAATTTCCTTTCACTTTTTGTCCTCATCAGCTGTCTGTGGCACCTTTCCATTAACAGTATCTCAGATGCCCACCTTAGTTTCTTACCTAGTGCCTCTGCACAAACTATCTTCTCTTCCTGCTATCGGACTTTTCCTTGAGATCTTCCCATGTGAGGAATAGAAATCCACATCCTTCACTCTGCTCTGTACTCACAAAGGTGGTATCTGTTAGAGACCTGTCTCCAGGACCTGCTTCTGCAACACTTAAAAGGCACAGTTGTGCTCTCTGCCTGCATAGTGGACAGACACAAACTTCTGTGTCCAAGTTTGAGAACAAGATCTTTGGGACCAGGTAGGAATGGGCTACCACTTATAAACGAGTAATAAACTTACAAAGCAATGCATGTTTTTTCCAGCTGCTGCTCTGAAAGGGAGAACAGAGCTTCAGCCATGGAGGGTTGAAAAGCCTTTCTGGTTTACTGCTTTTCAGTCTGTGCAGATGGATTTGATACCACTTTGGTAATCTTCTCCCTCCTCTGGAGACTTTCAATACTCTTACCTACAAAATGCAGGCAGGCACAGGAGCTGACCAGGAACACATGCCAACTCTCAACACTACTTAAATCACAGCAATGTATGCTGCTTGCAGGAAGGAAAGCAGTTGCCAGCCTTGGAATGGGCTTAAGGGGACAAGACTTTTAGTAGTATTTTTTTGTGTAATCACAAACCTCCCCAAAAGCTGTGGATGAGTTACAGGAATATAGTAAGGTTGCTGAACAGGCAAGTGCTGTGTCAACAGGTAGAGGCTCTCAGTCCTAATAGTTTGCAAGGAGGGAAGGCAGTACATCAGCCTGGACCTTGTATTACTGTGAGGTGGAGAGAGCAGCTAAGTCCTCAAAGGAAACTGGATGGAGGATAGTTACTGGCTAGCAAGAAGACATTGAGAAAGGGGAACAATAGCACTTCTGAGCTGAATTTTCAAAAGCCCTTGTTTCTGCTTAACATGTGTCTTTAAGCCTCTGAATCAACTGATTTTCAGCATGAACTGGGCCTTTGATGCTTTTGAAATTCCCACCCTGAGTCTCTGAGGCAGGCAGGTGGCAAGCTCTTGGTGTGTGTGAATACGACTGACTTCACTGCCTGCTCTAACACTAACTGCAGTCGTTCTCTTTCCTAAAGACAAAACCCCACTGCTTTTGATGGGACTCCTTATGCACTTGAAATGGCGTAGCCTGCTGGATCAAGAAGTTAATCACTTGGGCCTTAATCCTACAAATATTTACCCATGTGGTTTAGCTGTGTTACTGGAACAGTCCAGCTGACTTTGCATGACACATTAGTAGCACTGAGAAGTTATGTAAGGCCTGGCAAGACCACAGCTCTGGTCCTTTTCGATTTCCCATCCACAAAATCAGTTTAATATCCTGCTGCAGTCCCTTTCTCTGGACAGGTTTAGGGGTTGGGTCACTTACTCATTTAACCATGTGTATCTACTGGATTTCTTTGTAACCTAGGAGCTGTAACACTGTGAAGAGAGCTCTTAGTGGTCTCTGCTTTGACAGCACTCAATCAAACTGCTGAAAATTATGCCTATTCTAAAACAATAAATAGCACAGCTTACACTGGAAATTACCTTTTCAGTTCTACAGCTCAGCCTTTCTTTGTCAAGTGTCAGCTGAGAGCAAGTATTTCCAGTTCAGCAGCTCAGCCACTTACATAAGGAAGGAACTGTAAAAGAATATCTAGACCTTATCAGTTGTCAGAAAACTCTTTAGTGACTTGATTTTTCTTTATAAAATGTAATAACTGTCAGAGGTAGGGAATATATCTCTCTTCCCAACTGGCAGCCAAGGGTAGCTGCAAAGGGCAAGCAGTGTGGATACTCATAAACGTGTGATTACATGCATTTCTGCTGAAGGAGAGAGGAATAGTGATACAATATTCATCATTTCTATTGGCTTAATATTCTTCTTTCATAGCACCATAGCCAAACTGCTACATCTTTCTTCACATACACTGGTTGTCCATCTAAGATAACACTGTTGCTCTTTCCATTTCTAATTCAGTGCTCTCTGGCTCCTTCTGGAAAGCCAGAACATGAGGGTTTGCTGTCATATACCTTCCCTGTTGAAAAGGTCGCTGCTCCTGTAATCATTGATTTCAGCTGCCAGCTTGCTGTGCAATAGCTTCCTCTCCTTCTCTGTCACCTGCCCTGTGTCAAGTGTCGATGCTTTAGGAGAGCAGGGGACTCTCAAGGCTTGCTTTTCGTGGCATATAGAACAACATGGTTTCATGTCCTCTTCAGGGCACATTAGAATCCTGTGATGATAGCCTAGGGAAAGTCTGTGAATGCAGCACCCCAAGGCATTCTTTAATGGAGAAGGTGATAGCTATTCAGTTACAAGTCTTGGGAGAGAGGTGGTGAGTTGCAGGTTGTGAACATTGGTGGAGAGGCTTTGGGAGAGAGAATCTGAAGGGAACCCACCAGTGCTTCTTTAGCAGTGATATAAATAAGGAAACAAGGTCCATGGAAAGCAACTGTTCTTAGTGTCCGCTCCTGGGTAAGAAGTGATGCTAAGACTAGGGAACAAACTGCTCCATCACAATCTAAGACCAGATTAAGCAGCTGTTCCCTGGTCTAGACTGACTGGAGTGAGAGAATGGAGGGAAGACTCCATAAGAAAGGGATCTTTCTCTTTTTAAAGTGCACACTCAAGCATTAAAGAGATAGATCCCTTTTCCTCCATGGCATTCCTGTTCCTGTTGGGGCTGTTTCCACCATTAAGCCTAATTACTTAGCTTTTTATGTGCTATCCATTTCTTTTCATCATTTTAAAAACTTCAGTTGCCATAACAACATAATGCAATCAGTGAAACATAGCAGCTATTTTCTGTAGTCAAGGTCTGTGCACTGTCAAGGATGTGAGCCATTTAAGCAAATCTTCACCATCCCCCTCCCTCCTCTTTCTCGCTCCCTCTTTTTCTCCCTAAACAAGCTCATAACAGGAAGGAGAAACCATCAGGAATAATTAGACACAATAGCAGAGCAAATCCCAATCGTACTCATACAGTCTAGTCTAATGAACTTCTAGCACTAATCTTGGAAGTGTCAATGTTCCCTTCTTAATCACTTTTTTGATGTCACAGATAGATTAGCTGCAGCAGGACCTTGCTAATCCACACTAGAGCCAGGAGACTAAGTGCTGTTTAGAGAAAGAAACCCAAAAGCATTATATACTTTGCTTTTTTTTTTTGTTTTTGCCCTTCTTTCATGTTAAGTTTTTATTGAGAATATATGCCCACTGTACCATTTGGTAAATAGAATGGTGTGCATTTAGTAGATTCATGAGATTTAAGCATGGAAAGTTGTAACATCTATTATTAAATCATTGCTGGAAGGCTGGGAGAAACTGCCACTTTTTTGTGTGGGTGGTGAGACTTGCAACAAAGCATAGTATAACTGCTGGGCTTCTACTGCACTCATATATAAAAAGCAGTCTGAAAATAAATCTGGCAGTCTGGTTCAGTGCTATTCTAAGCAGTGTGAATATAAGATCTGTACCACAACGTCTTGCTTACTCCTTGACCTCCATGAAGGCTTTCCTGGAATAGCAACGACTGAGTTTTGAAGCCTGGGATTTGGCTTAAGCAGCCTCTTTCTGGCTGGGCACTGAAGGGTGTGCTTTGCCTTTATGGAGCTAATCTGCTGCAGGCAGTCTTCTGGTGGCTTCCAGGTTGACTATTGCTCATTCACTCTTTCTACTTATGTGCTTTGTTCCAGCACCTTGTCCAAGCAAAGGAAGAACGTCATCAGCTGTGTCACTGTGCATGACTCTCCCTACTCCGATTCCTCCAGCAACAACAGCCCTTATGCCGTGCAGCATCGTGCAGGGCAGAATAACGGGAACACCTATGACACCAAAGGGGTTCCAGAGACTCACTGCAGTGGGAACCCCCGAACGATCATCGTGCCACCACTGAAAACCCAGGCCAGTGAGGTGTTGGTAGAGTGCGATAGCCTGGCTCCAGGTAAATTGCACCTCTTCCGTCAAGAGAATTAGTAAGAAATAAATGATTTATCTTGGAAGAATCTCATTGTTCGGTTTCATTTTGTTTGGTTGGTTTGTTTTCCAAAGAAACCATGCTCTTGCCCTTCTCTCAAGTGACACATCTGTTCTTGGGGGCCATAGTGCATTATTTATGTGCCCTGGTATGCGCAGGAGTCACGGGGCAAATGTCAGTCCCGGTTACTTCTGTACAAACCCAAGAACAGGATGCAGTCTTTAGCTCAACATTTGACTTGAAAGGCTCCCATATACAAGTGTGAACCTTAGCTGCCTAGGTCTCCATAGGTTTGCTTTAAAATGGGTGAGGTAATGAAAACGTGTGCATTGTCATCCAGACTTGGTGGTGTTTCGGGGAAGAACATTTCCCCAGGACCTTCACTATGAACTGATAAGGTTTGCTTATCCAAAGACTCCACAGTACTAGATAATACAATGTGTTCAGAAGAGGCTTATGGTGGAAGTCTGGCCCAAAGCAAATGGCTTTGAGCTACTTGGCAGTCCATTATTTTGGCACACTGCTGAGGAATCCAAAGGACCAAAGGGTGAGGTCCATACTAGCTCCTTCTCCTTCCCTTCCATTCCTGCTCACCAGGAGGTCAGCCAAGCCACATTTTGGTTTCTGTGCTGTGTGCGCTATACTTTCGTTCCTCTCCTTGGGATTTGTACCTGCATTGTACAGTTCTGCTGGCAGAACATTTTCTCACATTTCTGAAGGGTCCATAAAGCCTTCTCCAGGCCTAGTTTGGGTCCAGATGTCAGGTCCACTTGCCTGCCTCTAGGATGACAGGCTGGCCATGTATATGAAGCACTGCTGAGGTATTCTGTTAATTAAGAGAAACCGTTTTCTTGTCCTGCTTCTTTTGTATATCTCCTCCCAAAATCCACTCTGGAGGAGATTCAGTGAGGAAGAGGTAGGATGAGCAATTAAAAGAATGTGATGTAAGCTACAAATGTGTTTCCTTTCCTGGCACAGTCACCACCAGTCACCACTCATCCTCCTACAAGTCCAAGTCCTCCAGCACCGTGACCTCCACCAGCGGTCACTCTTCAGGGAGCTCGTCTGGAGCCGTTGCCTATAGGCAGCAGCGACCAGGAGCACATTTCCAGCAGCAGCAACCTCTTAATCTAAGTCAGGTAAGTCAGTGAGACAGATTCTGGTGGTGCACCATCCACCTCCTCCAGCATGGGCTGTCTTGGTCCAGTCTAATGGTAGTTGGGCCCCATGTCCAGTTTGATTGAGTTGTTTCAACATCACTGCAGACCTTGATCTTCCAGCTGAATCAGCAGAGATAGTGCAGATCTCATCCCTGAGTAGGGTGATGGTACTCTCACCAGGACTTCTGAAGTCAGATGATCTTAACAGTTTGAGTGGGAATAATGTGAGATAAAGTGTAGTGGCTCAAACACAAAGAAGTGGAGCAAGACTGTAGAAAGGACTGAATTCTCCTTTGCTGTTAGTAACCATGGGGAGAGTATCTTCCAAGTAAAGAGAGTGCATCAGCCTGGCTACAGGATTAGGAGAGAAGTCACCATCAAATGTGACAAAGGCAAAGCAGAGCCTCTATGCATATGCATGACCTCACGGTAATGAGCTTCATCCATCTTGTGATAAACCTGGACTCAGTCCTGAGCAAATCCTGTTACTTGGCAGCATGCAGTTCTCAAGACATTTCATTGTGATCAAAACACCCTGGGATCTCCCCAGGAGCTTCAGTAAATAATGTCCTTTTCACATACTGCACCTGGGGCCTTCCTGTTCCTCAAGGTGAAGTAATGAGAGCAGGGAATTACAACACATTTGCTAGTGTTTCAAGAGGATCAAGTCTGGAGAGCTCAGAAGATAGTGCTGATTTGAATCCAGAGCTGGATGTAAGCAGAACTGTCTTTTTAAAAGTAAGAGGGAGAAGAATGTCCTCTCTCCTCAAAAATGTACTTGAAATTTAAACAATGAAATAAGCTTGAAATAAAAGTAAGTGACAATGGGCAAGAGCTGTTTCCAAGAGTGAGGGAGGAATGTGGTTGCTGCATGTCACCATGTCAGCACAGGGAGAGCTTGCAAAGAGGATGAGCAAGCTTGGTAGAAGGAAACATTGCCCTTCTTACCTTCTGAGTCCTGCTTTAATGGTTGTTTAATACTCTTAAATACAGATGAGTGGGAAAACTCCTTGATATCATTGTGTAATGCAAAACAACAACTTGGAGCATCCCTGAAAAAGTACATTGCTCCTAGCCCACTGCAAGCAGTTGCCTGTGCTCAAGAAATTGCAGCTAACTACATGAAAGTACTAGGCACCTGCGGGATCTGATTGAGGCAAGGCTTTTATCTCCATAAAAAATGAAATAACTACTAACTAAGGAAATGATAACTGCAAAGAGTCAAACTGAGCAAAAATTAATAGCCTGTTCCAGGGACAGTTTGACTTAATTCCACCGAGTTGTTAACACACCACATTTCACCATCAGCGAGTTCACTAACAACAGCTGTGTGTGGCGTGAGGGACTGGACTTGTGGAAGATGTTCCTAGGAGCGCATCATCCAAAGCTAGGTCTTTGTGATGGTTGTGTCAGCAGGTCATGGCCCAGAATGAGGGACTCCATTGTCCTTTTGGGGGCCACTCTGGTGAATGTATGAAACCACAGGGTCTTCTAGGCTTGGGAGGGACCCTTTGCTGTGACTCGTTTCCAAGAGAAGACTGCAGTGATGCTGAGGGTGTCAGGAAGAGCACAAGGGACTTCCCTGATGATGTCCTGGTGTTGTAGGGTGGCTCCCAGACACTGCTGAAGAGGTAAAGAGATGTCTCTTGTCTTGTAACCGCTTCTTACTGTTGCTGTCTTTATCCAGGCCCAGCAGCACATCACGACTGATCGCACAGGAAGTCACCGGAGACAGCAAGCCTACATCACTCCAACGATAGCTCAGGCCCCGTACTCTTTCCCACACAATAGTCCCAGCCATGGTACAGTTCATCCTCACTTGGCTGCGGCTGCTGCTGCTCACTTGCCCACCCAACCCCACCTCTACACATACACTGCCCCTGCCGCCCTGGGCTCCACGGGCACCGTCGCGCACCTGGTGGCCTCCCAAGGGTCTGCACGGCATGCTGTGCAGCATACCACCTACCCTGCCAGCATCGTCCACCAGGTCCCTGTCAGCATGGGCCCTCGGGTTCTGCCCTCACCCACCATCCACCCAAGTCAGTACCAGGCTCAATTTGCCCATCAGACCTATATCAGTGCTTCTCCAGCCTCCACAGTCTACACTGGATACCCACTGAGCCCCACCAAGGTCAACCAGTACCCTTACATCTAAACACTGGAATAAGGAGCAAGGGATGCACCCATCCCAGGGGAGTGAGCCGGCCACTTTTGTACTGAAGAACATGAAAAACAATGCAATGGGAGGCTCGTGTGAAACTTGAATGAAGGAGACTTTAAGGAAGAAACAAAGAGGAAAGAAGGGAGAGAACCAATTCTACACTTTTTATTTAAAAAAAAAAAAAAAAGAAAATGGAAAAAAAAAAAGAACAGAAAAAAAAAACCAACAACAAACAAACCAAACACAAAACCCAACCATTCTGCACCAAACTAGAGAGAGAAGCAGAAGGACCCTCCAGTGGGGTCTTTGAAGAACTTCACCAACAGACTTTCAAAGGTTATTTTCATCCAATAGTGAGCTACATTTAGAAATTTGTTGTCCAGAACACCTAAAATTAAATCCATTAGGTTTTTTAATCCAATAGGTATAAGGATTAGGGATTTGTCCAGCATTTGAAAGGGTTAATACCCCATCTTTGCAGTGGTCTTTGTGTTCCAAAGCATACATGAGGTTTTGGGATATTCTTTTCTGGAATAGAAAGTAGGTAAGGGAGATGGAGGGAGGAGAAGAAAATGTGGTCCCAGTGCTCTAAATCTGGATCTAGCACTGCTGCACTTAAACAGCCCTGTGCAAAACAGGCCATGCAGCACTGGTTGAGAGCAGAAGCAATGAGAATGTTCCTCCCTTTCCTTGAACATGCTGGATAAATCCCTGGAAATGCTGTTCCTAAACAAGATCTCTAATAATGTATATTGGATTTCAGTTGTGTTTCATTTTATTCTATTTGGACATTCTCCTTCTCAATCCCTATCCATTTTAGTAGAGGATGAGACATTCTAGCTGCCCCTCCCCACCCCCAGCCCCGGTAGAATGTAGCACTATACAGGTCATACGCCCTTTATACTGTTTTGTGTTGAACTTCAACGATACCAATAGACTATTCCTCAATGTGATTGCACAAAGAAAAGTGATATAACATAGGCATGTAACAAATGTGATTGTCCAGGTATGTACGTGTGCGTGTGCGTGCGTGTGCGTGCGTGTGCGTGCAGATGCTGCCTTCTCTCTGTGGTGTGTTCCTCGGCACAGCCATTACAACTGTCACAGTCTTAGTTTTACATCATTCCCTCGTAGTGCCTTACCAAACTACAGACGCGGTTTAAGGGTTTACTTCCACTGGTACTCCTAGAAACTGACTGAGGCTAGTCGGAATTTACTCTCAGCTCTTTTTTGTTTGGTGGTTGTTTTTTTTTTTGGGGGGGGGAGGTGTTATTACTGCCTATTTTCTTCTTCTGCTGATGGTGTTGTTTTGGTTTTTTTCCCCACATGGTGATTCTTAACTCGCTTGACGAGGCATTGGGGAGGCTTGTCAAGGTTGGAAGTGAGCATAGCTGGGTGTTTTGTCAAGCACTGAATGGGCTGGAAGTGACTGGGTCCGTTGTGAGACCCAGAGTGACACCCAGAGTGTCTGGGGACTTGTCTGTGGACTGATCTGTTTCTGTCCTGTTGAAACTGCAGTTTTCCTCCCTGGAAAATGGATTTTCATTCTGCTCTTTGCCAGTGTTCTTGGTGGAATGGGAGGACAACGTCCACCTGTGTTGTCAGGTTGTCTGGCTTGTCTGGGTTGTTCTGGAAACAGAATTTTAGCCCATGAAAGGAGGAAGCACTAGATGTTGCCAACATCTCTCACTACATCTATTGATGGGAGGGGTTCGCGAAGGGGCTGTAGTCCCAAAGCAGCACGAGAAAATCTAGTTGAGCCAAACTCATGTTTCTTAAGTGGGAAGAACTGTAATACACTGAGCGTTACCCACTCTAACATAGCTGTGACGGTGTGTGCTTCTGCTCCACCCTTCTCATCTACGCCCTGAAAGATTGCCGCAGCAGTAGAGTGGCCCTAGAGCCAGAGAGCACAGTCGTACAGTGGGTCCTCCAAGCCAAGGAATGCTATGTGATCATCTTATTTTCCAACAGATTTCCAAAGAGAGCTTTCCTAGAGTTGGGTTTGGTTCAGAGGGAAGTTTAACTGGTAATGGCAGTTAGACTGTACATCAGTATTTGTAAGTGTCTTGAGAGTACCAAGGTCTGTAGATATCCTGCGAAGGAAGGAGGGAAGGAGTGAAGAGAGTTTCATAGAATGTTTCCATGATTCCATGAAAGCTGAAGTCTATGTGACTGCTTGGTTCTACCCTACATTTCCCTGTAATTAGAGCATGAAGTATTTGAGTATTTCACAAAGTGCTGGAAAAGAGCAGGTTCATCAGCAGGGTGGTGAGGGATGGGTTCCCTGGGTGGCAGTGAGGTAAGAGGCTCTCTAAGGTGGGAAAATCAGATGGAAAGACAAGCACAAGTATATTGTGTAGTGCTAAGTGCTTGGCTGGCCTGGGAGAAGAGATCCCAATATGCATAGGCTGTTCACCAAGGCTGCTGTCTTCTGGTAAACCACCAAATAACATTCCTGGTTGCCAGCTCTGGTTCCTGGGCTACCTTTGCACAGATTTTTTTTTTGTCTCCTGCCTGTCCTTCATTCCAGCACAGTGTACTGTAGATGAGGATGTGATCTCACAGCAGCCTATGCACCTTACCCTCTTCCTTTGGAAAGACAAGAGGTTTCCTTTCATCTGAAGCAGGAACATAAAACCCTACTTTCTCTGTTGCATTCCTCTCCTCTCCCACCAGTTTGGGAGTGAGAGCATCATGCTGCTTGTGTCATGAAAAGGAAAGATGATAATATGTTATTTTATTGTATGGTTATGATTATGATTATTATTATATTTTACTCTGGATTTTAATTGCACACACATTCCTTAATCTTCGTGAGGGTTTTTTGTTGGTTTAGGTTTTTTCAAGCTTAGTATTGTTGTTATTGTTGTTAATTTTATTTCTGTTCATCAGTGTCATCAGAAGGGCTAATGTCTTTCTGAAAACTGCAGGAGGAAGGCAAAAACAAGATTGTCCCAGGAATGAAAACTCTGCCACTAACCTAGGGAGAATGGGACTCTGTGAGGGTGGCTACAGTCTTGAGGGACAGGAGTTACCCTCTGATTCACATCTGCATTTCAGAATAAGTTCAGAAACATTAATTTGGAGGCCAAAAGCAAACAGCAGCTAATGTAATGATCTGTCAGGACAGCTGGATCAAAGGCAAGCAAGGATCTTGGTGCCCTAGAATCCAGCTCACCATCACTTTGCTAGGACTTTTATATGAGCTCAAGACCTATTTGTGCTCCAGGCCATGACCATTGGGCTCTTTCGATGAACCCAAGGCCGTGCTATATGTTAAGGGTTTGGTTTAGCTAAAGGAAAAAGCAGGTGGATGGCTTTCCAGAAACAGGGCTATCAGAGAAGCCATGGCAGAGATGTGAGTGTGGCTCTCAGTCCCATCACTGTATATAGGACACTGAAGGAAGGGTGTTAGCTGAGTGAAGCATGGCTGCAGACAGGGCAGGATTCCTTGCCTGCTCTTCTACTCACGCAGAAGATTAATCAGGTGTCTGCAGGGCTAGGATGCTTGGTTTGCCTTTTTTTTGTGTGTGTGTGTCCCTGATGTAGATTTTTCATTCCTTTATAATCATTTGTTGTGGAATTTTACTAAGCTATTCTGGTTGCTAGAGTTTAAATATTTAAGTTTTCATTTGCATTGCCTACTCTGTTAGATTGGGGGGAAGCAGTGACTGAATTTAAACTCCATTAAAAAATGATAGAACTTCAGCAGAGACTTAAAGGTAATCATGCATTTGAGCGCTGGAGAACAGACTTAAACCCTTCCAGTTAATTACTTGTTTATGCACTCCTCTGGCCCAGGACTGGTGAAGTGTGGAAGGTTGCAATCTCAATCACAGTAATGTTTTTACTTGTATTAATTGCATTTTCCCTGTGTACCCATCTGACCTGCTCTCCCACACAGGCTTAAATCTGATTCTGGGGGGTGTTTGGCAGTGGAGCTGTTACAACAGAAGTAGTAGGAAGAAGGGGGTGCAGTGCATATCAGAAGAGCCACCTCTCACATTGTCCATCCTGGAGCTGCTGATCTGCCAGCTGTAGATAGTCAAATGACTGTGGTGATGGACACTGTGATTGTGAGAGATGATTAGCACAGCCATCGAATTGCTTTGATGGTGCAACACTGCAGGAGAGCTGTGGTATCTGATGGGTATGGGGGAGCCGGTCGACACCTCCTCCTTCATCCTTGTATAAAGGCATAGTATGGAAAAAGGTGTGGTATGGTTTGTCACAGAGGAAACACTCATTTCATCATAGGAAACAAAAGATTTGCATGCTGTCAGTGCTACAGCCAGTTTTGATTTACTTGAAAAGTCCTTTGGAGATGAAGTGGGGTTGATGGGGTTGGGTTGGAGTTCTTCGTGTGCATGGGGTAAATTGCATGGAAACTTGAGAGGGAAGGTGAATGTTTAGATACTGGAAGTTTTATGGGCAGCTTACAGCTGGTGCAGTGAAACAGCGGTCGCTTTCCCCATCATCTCGTCTTGCATTCTGCTTATGTGGGAAACAAAAGGAAGCACGGATATTACCAAGCCTCAGGGGCAGATGTTCAAATTCCTGCTGTGAAACTAGAGGGGAGAGAACCATGAGCAGAATGGAAAACCCAATAGAAGCACCTCTCACTAACGACTGGGACAAATCCAGTTGTTTCAGCGAGAAAACACTATTGCATCTTCCTTGGCAAAGTTGTACCCACTTGTGACCAACAAAATGGGCTTTGGCAGGTTTCTTTCTTTCTTTTCTTTCTATCTTTCTTTCTTTCTTTCTTTCTTTCTTTCTTTCTTTCTTTCTTTCTTTCTTTCTTTCTTTCTTTCTCTTTCTCTCTCTCTCTCTCTCATTCTCTGTGGTTTTGTTGTCATAGGTAAAGCACTTCAAGAAAGGGACGATTCTGTCTGTGACAATTTTGCTTTTTTATAATTTCAAGGAATCTTCTAAATTTGGGTTGAAGGTTTCAAAATGTGAGTAATAAACCTGTTTTCTTCTTTAACCAAAGACACTTCTTTTTGAGAGCAAGAAAGAAACACACACCCACTCCAGAAATGAAACAAAGCCACAAGTCATGACTGCCAGGCAATGGGGATACACTGTGGAACTCCATCTTTCCTTTCTCTTCTTTTTCTGCTTCTTTCTCAGATTTCTGTTACCATTCCTAGTAGCTAGATTGATGGGCAGAGAAATTCACACTAAATATTGCTGCTAATATAAATGGTAGGGGATGTTGAAAACTTTACTCTTCTTTCATTAGGGTTCACATTGATTAAAGTGCTTCAGTGATGACAATGCAGTGTGGAATTGGTGAGCTGCATAGTGGGGACAAGATTCTGGATGCTCTGCATCTTTCTGTAGTGTCTCCTTCCCTGGAGTTAGGATGTTGGCTTTATTCTGTGGGTCAGATCCCAAACAGTGCTGCTGTGGTCATGTCAGGCACAGCTGGCCAAGGCTATTTGACTTACGTATGTATTTTCCCATGGCTTGGCAATCAGCCCATCAGAGATCTGCAGTGCTGCCTGCGGGCCAAATCCTAGATACTTCCAGGCAAGGTCTGCAGAAATAATCTTTGTTGAGGGTAGGAAACACAAAAGGTAAAAATGTGGGAAGGGAATTATTTCTGCCATCCTGCTGACAAAGCTGTAACTGCTGTGGTCCTATTTGCTGTGAGAGCTTCAAAGCAGTTGATCTGCAGTCCTGGCACTCATCCATGTCACCCTTCTCCCCCAGCCCTGGGTCTTGCTGACATTCCGGTGAGGTGGGCCTGTGTCCAAAGCACATAGAGTCCTTGGCTTACTTCTTGTGGCCCACCTGTGTGCCTACAAATCATTTTGCTCCTTCTGTACTCAAGGAGAAGATGAGTCTGTGATACTGAGGTTCCCCCACTGCTGTACTCCAGAAAAGCTGCCTGTGTCGATGGGGAGAATTTTCCTCTCTGCTGCAGATGTTGAGTGAGGTCATGTTATAGTGGTGCTCAAAGCCATGGTGGCAGTGCTATTGTAAATGGGTGCATGTATGCTTCTTGCTGGAGTACTGCACTGGACAGGAGGCATTGGGTTCTCCAGGCTACTCCTTGTCCCTGTGGTCCATCCTTCCCACCATTTAGGAATGCCACTACCTGTGAGGGACATTGTGTCCTCACTTCCCACCCTACACATGCAGTGAGATGGTGGCCCCTTGCATAAGTCTGGGCACTGTGCAGAGGAGCACTACTAACTGAGGGCTCTGCACTGGAGGCGTCTTTTTCCCCTGTGACAAACATAATGGCCAGGAGTGACCTCAGAGGTGGTAGTTACCTGTGAAGAGCTGCTGACGCAGGTGGAGGTGTGAGAAACAGACTGGAGCTAAGATGCACTGAGCTCTGTGCATGTGAGATGCTTTCAGTGGGCAGACACAGTTCAGAGCATTTGCCACGTGTCAGGGTGAGATTGGAGTGGTAGATTGGCTTGGCTCTTCAGAAGTCTTGTGAAGCATGTAGGAGCCTTTGTGTTCAGCGTTTATGGTTCGAAACGCCTGTTTCTCATTTACGGGTTAGCTTTGTCCTTCCAGTTCTAGCAGTGCTGCTATAACAGACTATTCATGTGTGTTTGAAGATAAAGTTTTTGTTTTTAATTGTTTGCTTACCATAGTTAATCTAAGAAAGGCAATACTAAAGGTATATTTTTTTCCAAAAAATGCTATTTTTTACTGCACTGATAATATTGTGACATCTCTGTTCTTAACTCTTTGCTGTGAGGGGAACTGTGTGCAGATTCACACAAGCCTTGTAAATACTCACGTGTACTTCTGACAGCCAGGGAGTTACAGCTTTTCCTTCCTTCTCTTCCTTACTCCTTTTTCTTTTGTTCCCTACCTTTGCTTCCTTCCTTCTTCCCTTTCTCCCTTTTTCTTTTGTTTCATTTCCTTTCCTTTGCTCCTTCTTCCCTTCTTCCTTCCATTCCTTCCAACAAGCTTTCCTCTTTGAAACAGAAAGCAATGGGGCAACAGTGCTCAGAGCAAAAGCTAAGCTCACCCCACTTTCAGAACATAGCCAGGGAGTTTTTGCAGTGCTGGCACAGAGTTCATATGCCAATGTTTTTTTTTTTTTCCCCACCAAACTGTTTGTAAAGGAATAAGACAGGTAGAAAAGCTTTGGTCTGGAATTCTGATCAGAAATGTTACCCTTCTATTTTGTGGCACCTCCAATTTTTCTTTTGTTTTCTTTTTCTTAAAACAAAAATCATTTCAAAGGCTTGTCACAGGCTTGCTTGCCTGAGCTCTAGGCTGGCCAGCAGCAGTCCTGGGGGCACATCTGGTGCTCCAGGCCCATTGGCACCTTTGGAAGCAAACCCACTGATCAGGATTCTGGATTCTGATTGCTTCAAAAGGTTTCCCCCAGTATTGTGGGACACCTTTGGTTTTTTAAAGAAGGATTTAGATACACTTATATTACACAAACTGTGACCTAATGGCAATAATTACCTCAATTGTGGGCATTCATCCTGGTTTTAGCCTTTTTGAAAACATGTAGCCAGCTTGAACTTCAGTTCAAAGACTCTGAACTCCACGGGGGCGGAATAGCGATAAATGCCCATCCTGGTCATTGTTGCTTAAGCGAATTCTGAAGACAGCGAATCTTTAAAAAGAAAAAAAAAGTAAAACCAAGGAATAGATTACTCTTTTATGTATTTTAATCAATTGTGATGTTAAAATGCACATGTAAGTATATATGTTTATAGCTACTGTAAAATGCTTTGGCCTTCTAGAAGATACTTAATGAGTCACATTTTAAACCAATATGAACTGAATAATAGACTGTGGCTACTTAGGGAGTTTTCTGGCTACATTTTATAGTTAATACAGTGTTTTATAGTTTACATTTAAACTGGTACTTTTTAAGGGAAATCTTGTGTTTATAAGTGACACCTTTGACAACTCAGTATAGCTGCCTCTTCTTAATTTCGCCCAGTAAAAATGGACAAGTACAAGTGTGTCTTTAATATGTATATTCTGTTTTGAGATATAACATAGTGTTGGGAAGTCAGATCAAGTAATCCACTGTATTCCAAACTCTGGTTGAAAAAGCACTCCACCCACTTTGAAAATTCAGTCCAACAGATAAGCTATTTGTTTGTTTGTTTGTTTGTTTTAATGACATATTTTATCAGGCTCCTTGGGTTGAAGCAGGGAGCACGATACTAAATTCACTGTTCTATGTAGAATCCTCATCTGGATGAAGATACCCACTTCAGGAGAATGAAGGATATTCAAAGGAAGGATTGTATTGTATTGTTGATAAATTATTAGCCAAACAATTCCTGAGTTAGTGAATGCTGATTTTTATTTGGGGAGGGGGGTTGTGTATGTGTGTGCATGTGACAGCCACATAGAGCAATGCTGTAATTGGGCTTGCATCTGTTCACCCCTTTCTTACAAATGATGCTCACCACCAGAAATGTTTGAACCAGTAAACAAAATTTGAAGTCCAATGACCATCTCCTTGTCAGCTCTGTTTTCTCAGCCCATGCTGGTTTCCGTCAGTGCTGTCTGCCTGCTGCTGATACCCTGAACTTTGCATTTTGATGTATCACTTTCCCTCTGCCCCAGTGTTGCTTAGCTGTCTAGTTTTGTCTGTTGTGTTCTTTCACTTGAGTAACCAATGAACATGGTATAAATGTCTTCTGGGCAAAATGGTACTTTGAGGTCATGAAAGTACAGGAGTTGGCATTTTAAAGTGTGTATATGTACATGTGAAGACCAGAGCTTTAGTCATGGAGCTCAGGTACTCTTAGGAGGGCTCCCTGTGTGTGTCTGTCATGGATGACAGGGCTGTATCAGTCAGCTTAGAGCAGAGGTAGCGAAAAGGAGCAACCAGCGATGCTTTGCAGTTGGGTGCCTGTGCTGCTCCCAGTACAATCAGTGGTGGTGGGGCCAGGGGAGTTCACTTGCCTCCTCCTCCTCCCTCAGCACCATTCAGGCATGCCATGCCCACCCCATCATCCACATAACCAAATCAATAGCGTGTCATGTGCAAGCCAGCACTGTCAGCAGCACTCGAGCCAACTGGAAAATGTCCACCCTTTCTCACCGTGCAGTGCCAACAGGCTTTGCTGCCCTTGGCACCTGCTTGGTTTTCTCTTCTGGGGGCAGTCAGACTCACAAATACCAGCACACTCAAATGAAGGAGCCACAGAGTCTTTTTGAATACTTTGGCTTGTAGCTTGTTAGGCAAGAAGGGGTTTCCAACACTGGCAACCCATACCCCATAGGATCTAGATGGTTACATATAGCACCTCTGCCCTCAGCAAGGAAACACGCTTCTAAAATGCTTCCACTCATGTGGTTACATACAACACTTCTACCTTTTCTTTTTCACCTCATTTATCCCTATCTTGTTTGGTTTTTCTTTTCTTGGTTTTGTTTTGTTGGTTTGGTTGGTTTTTTTGGTAGTTTTTTGGTGGTGGTGGGTTTGGGGTGGTTGGTTTTGTTTTTTTTTTCTCTCTGCATTCTTCTCAAAATGAAACTTCCACAGATATTCCAGAGCACAACCATTTCAGGTGTGAAAAAAAGATCTCCTCATCCCATGTTTCACCAACAGAGCAATCAAGGCATTTTGGGTACCAGATTCTACTCGGGCAGAACCAGAATGTAGCCTGTATCATTCATACCAAATCCAATTTCTGAAAGGAGAGGAAGTGTCATTAGTAGCTTTATTAAAGGAGTGCGTGAGAGAGAGAGAGAGAGAGAGAGGGAGTAAGACAGGGAGCAAGAGAGAGAGAAGAAAGAAGGGCATCTTGGAAAGTGAAGAGTCTAGACTTGGGGTAGTTAAAAGCGAACCAATAGGTGAAACATTTGTTTTTTTAATGAGCCACAGAATTCTTTTAAAGACAGGAGAGGGGAGATGGAGGGAATGTTTTATGCCTTTCGGCTGCCCACAAGCCCAGCATACTCTGGATGGAAAGTGGAAGTTAGTATACACTGCACCAAAATCATTAAGAGGAAGAGAGAGGAGGAAAAAAGCTGTGAAATGCTATCATCTCAGCCCAGTAACCCCATGAAAGCCCTGAGCCGTTGTGTTCCTTCACTGTACGGTTTCTGTAATAAGAGTGTTAATCCATGTTAATCTTTGTGAAAATTATGGTGTGCAACAGTATTTTCTTGTGTACTGCTTTTTTCCTATGTGGATTGTCCCCTTCTGTTCTCTTTTTTGCTTTCTTTTTTTCCCCTTCTTTCTTTCTTTTTTTTTTCCCCCCTTTAATTTGGTAATATGTCTTCTTTTAAAAGAAAAAAAGAAAACAAAAAAACAAAAAACAAACTGATGTGTTGTAGACCTATATGTAACCTATTCCTTAGTCTCATATTATAGGTATAAGAATGGATATTTTACTTGGCTTTAGAATGTTTTACAAGAAAACTAATTCTTAACCAATCAAGTTCTTGCTACTAAAAAAAAAATGCTTGTGTTTTTCATCATGACGTTGTGTGCTTCTAATTAATAATCATTTTCGTTGTAGAAAAATGGAGTGAATTTATATTAGTCTTGGAAACTAATAATAGCATTGTAAATTTATGAGATGATTTTAACAGAAAATACATTATAGAAGAATATAGTTATTTTAATTGTAATATTACTAACTGTAGGGTGAGAAAGGAGGTCCCGTTGTGGTGAACTATGTTATAGCTTGTTATTCACGGTTTCTTTTTGATCATTTTTTTTGGGTCTCTGAGGTGAAACGAGTTATTAATCAGAATTTGTAAACTCACATATGCATATTGTATATGTGTAGAAATGTAATCACACTTTGTCTTGGAATTACATTAAACTGTTTTAAGTCACTGCAAAGTTTGTGTGTCTGTTTGTCTTCTCGCTAGTTAAAAGTTTGTTCTGAACATTTGGTTTGTTTTCAGTTCTTATTATTTAATCTCCTCAGTCTCTTGGGAAAACAACAGTAATAGTATCATTAATAATAAATAGCTCTCCCTTTGAGATGGCATGTTTAGATTCGGGAGATGTATGGGTTTTTTCCCAGGGCAGAGGAGCATCTGTGTTCAAATGTTCAGATCTGGGCTTCACTGAAGCACAGAAGGCTGCTTAGAGCTGCTGTGTTCTGTTCCATCAACAGCTCCTTGCTACATCCAGCTGTGCTGATTGAAGTGTGGGGATTGGCTGTAAATATCAGACTGTTTTTTTTCTTTATGCCTGAGCCTTCCTCCCATTTGCTTACTTTTCTTTGCCAAGTCTCAGCTGACTTTTAAAAAGCTTATATAGACATAAAACCTAAACCTAAACCACCGCCTGTTGCCAGTAGCAGTACCTGCCTTTTGGACTGTGTCTGATTTTCATCATGAGGCAATTCACTCAGGAGCAATCCAGAGGCATGTCGTTGAAGGGTCCTTTGTTACACCATAGTGTCACATAGGTGGAGGCAAATGGCCCCTCAACAAATTGTCTTAACAAGACCTACCTGGTTTTGTTGTTGACTTTTCCCAGTGTAGTGACCCATGTGCAATCTATTGGGTTTCTTAGACTGTGGGGTTCATCTCACTACTTCAGCCTTTCCATTCCTGGGAGTGGCCAGAAGGATGTTCAATAGGTTGTATTAGGCTACCTTCAGGACAGGGCTGCATTTTGTATTAGGTGTCTGACAAATGGCTTCTGCAAACGTGCTTGTTGCCTGGTGTCTCTGCACAGCACTGCCAGACTATGGGGTCACGTCAGGACACAAATCTTCAGGTAGAGCAGGAAGCTTGTTTTATCAGTGAGTGATGGCAGCGACACAAAGGCCTTTTCCCACGGGCTTGGTTTTCCAGTCTTCTGTCTCTGGAATCCCTGGAATATACAGTGAACATTGCAGAAATACAGTGAACGTTGCAGAAACCATTGATACAGATTTCTAGGTAGATACAGCACTTTCGGTAACGAGATGGTGAGACCTTTCTCCTAGCTGCTTTCAGCTGGCTAAGACCCTAACTCAGCAAAAGCAATTAAATGCCCGTGCCTGTTCAGCAAACCAATTAAGTCTGTCTTTAATTCAAAATTGTATGTTCTATTAAACCTGGAGCTTTTTAAACATACCCTAACAGGTAATTACACGCTTAGGCGCTCTCCTGGAAACTGGGAGGTTACTGGGTTGTGATATAAGGAGGAGACATTGGTGAATGATGTAATCCCAAAGATGGCTGTAAATCCAGAAGAGCCAGGTGAACTAGTGCAGAGCTTCTCCGTGTTTGTGGTGTCCTATGGCGTCTTCTTTTTTTGTTTCTTTGGTTCGTAGAACTTAGAGATAGAAACTTATAGAACAGTTGGAGAATGTGGAGAATGACTGTGTCTCCTAGGAGAGGAAAACGGAGCCTCTGATGCCTTGCGAGAGGAAACAGTCAGGGATTTTCAGCTATCGGATAAAAGAATGAGAATGGTCTTAGAGAATCCAAGACCATCAGTGGCCCAAGCCTCACCTCCAGACTGCCCAATGCCAAGGAATAGTTAGCCACTTCCTGAGTGGCTCATTGGTCATTTATCTGCATATCCAGTTGTAATATTCTTGAGGCCAGTTAAATCTAACTTGGAAGCATTTTACTGAAACCTGAGGGACCCCTTCTGAACTAACAGGAGGCCAGAATTGCACATCTTCCACAGATCACAAGGAATTCATCTCTTGCTCTGAGCTATTCAAAAGATACTAAGTGCAGCTTAGTAAGGCTTTAACTGCTTGGCATAGCTTGGAGAGCCTGGCCCATTGTGGAACTGAGGTCAGATATATCTCTCAGTGTAGCACAAACCCTCTGGAGCTGCAGTTATGTCATCTCCTGGAGACCATGAGCTGGAGCAGCTGGTACAAATTACCACCACCAAGCTTGAGCCAGTCCAGCTCTTTCTGGGCCAGAAGGAATCTCTGCAGCTGCTTTGAGAGTGTGCTCACCTCCACCAAAACAGTTTTTTCCAATATGGGTATGGCTCTTGCTTAAAATTGGGAGGGTGAGAGGCCACACCAATATGATGTACACATAGGAATGCTGCTGTTCCTGGCACATTTCCAATGCAGCTCCTCTGTTTTAATTTCTGGTGTCCAAAGTGTGGCACCTAAATTCATATCTATACATATGAGGAGTGCTGTCTGACTTCCAGTGCTGCTCTGCCTGCCTAGTTGCTGTTTACTTCAAATGAAACTGGAAAAGGGGAACCTGGAGAAAAAGGAGAATGCTCCTTCTCTGTGGAATGCTGCAGACTGTTGCCTAGTCACTTGTAGCAGTGTGTCAGACCTCCACAGCGAACCTGTGCTGGAGCTGTGGGCCTGCATCTTGTGAATGTTTGAGTCCTCTATTTCTTACTGTGCTGGTCAGGCCAGAGCAAACATGGCTGCATCATCGTTTCCTGCAATGTGCTCTCCCTTGATGTTTTCTCCTGCAAGGTGGCTGTACAAATAATGAGCAATAAAGGCTGTTATTTAGAGGCCCCTGTACTGCACTGTATATCAAAGACTCTACTATTTGAGGCTTCTGCTCAGAGGAAAACAGCCACAGGAGAAGCTATGCTAAAATTCGTTTGTTAAGGCAGCAGGCTGGGAAAGCAGTAAGCTTCTCCAGGCAACACTGCCACCATCGTGCCAGCCCTGGGGACCCAGCATAAGCCACAGCACTCCATCCCCACAAGGACATGTGCCTTCGTGTTAACCCTGTAGCAATGTGCAATGAAAAGGCACACCAGGTAGCTTGAGTACAATCAACTCTAGGTTACATTTGTACACAGGCCTTTCTGGACACATCCAGACATGTGGTTGGGGCGTTCAGGAGGCAGGAAGCCCAGGAAGCACCTGGAATACTTTTCACTTGTGCTTGGACAGTATACTAGCCCTGGTGTGTAAACTCTGTAAAAACAAAACAAAGTCACTTTATTCTCCTTTCCTTATTCCAAGTTTGTAAAAAAAGTAAATTAACATGTATAGTAATGTTACTGAGGGAAGAGGAGGGAGAAGGAGTGGCAAGCATGGTTAAAATGGATTTACTGTGACTGGATCCTGAGGCAAAAATTCCCATCCCCTCCAGATGTGCAAGGACAGTCTGAAAACCAGAGACTGGAATTCATGCACATGCAAATAAAGTGCGAGGCTGCTACTGAATTGTTCCCCCACAGACCAGGGGGTGATCACTGCTCCATCTTGGCACTGCTGGGCTGCCTGAGAAAAGCTCTTTGGCTCTCTCAGCGTGTTTCTTCCACACCCAAATACCCTTGGTCTGCCTCTCTTCTGTGGACAGCAACAGGCCTCCCCAGGAGTTTATGGAGTAGGAGCAGTAGGAATAGGAAAGGCAGGTCTGGAAGGAGACAGCAGGAGGTACTGCTGAAGGTTCAACCTTACTTCACCTGCATATGCTAGGTATTTTTCTACCCTGTTCTTAAAAACATAACGTAACATGAGTTTCCTGACACTGAAGCTCTGCTCTCTGCTGTCAGTAAGTCAGCTCTCATCCCCCTCCTTATCCTGCCTTCCCTAGGCTCAGAACACCCCCTCCTCCCTTTTCAATGACTCTTGTCCTCACCTCTCCCCTCATCGCCTTTATTTCCT
This sequence comes from Tricholaema leucomelas, assembly GCA_013400475.1. Lineage (NCBI taxonomy): Eukaryota > Metazoa > Chordata > Aves > Piciformes > Lybiidae > Tricholaema lacrymosa > Tricholaema leucomelas. The sequence goes on along the minus strand of WAAF01000837.1, from coordinate 1,487,019 downwards.
CTCAATATTGCTTTGACCCCGGTAAGTGTGTGCATAATTCCACAGGGCAGGGTGAAAGCCAAGGGCTGCAGGGTGGGCTGGTGCAGCCTGTCAGAGGAAACGGTGTGTGGTAGAGGGTGATGGGAAAAGCAAATCCTGTTAGCTTGGGCTCTGGTTTTTTAAAGGTTTTAAATTAGTATAATGAGCAACCTTGTTTGCATGGTGGCAAGGCCTAGATGGTGATGGCTTACCATTCAGCCTTGTGTTAAGCACCTGTTTCCAATCCCATTCATCTTAACCCTTCATGTGTGTGTGCCACACTGGCAAGGAAGAACCAAAGCAGCTGAGAATCCTTTCCTCACATCGGTGCAATCACCTGGTCTGCCACACTCTGCACAACCTGCCCTTTATGCTGACTGCTGAAATAGGGAGATGGGGTGCACAACATGGATGGATAAAACAAAAGAGGTTAAAGCAGATCGTGTGAAGCAGAAGGATGGCACCACAAGATGGGAAAGAGGTTGGTGTTACCAGGAAGGATGAATAAAGGAGATGAAATGTTGAGACCAGACACAAGAGGAAATGAAAAGAGAACTGCGTGGGAAAGAGTGGGGCGAAGAGAAGAAGAAAGCAGTGACACAGACGTGAAAGACAAAAGAAGGATTTTTCAGCAGCAGTGAGTTTCCACTGCTCTAAAAAATACAGAAAGTGATGGATGCCCAACCCCTGGTAAAAATCAACTGGATTCTACCATACGGCCTCTGGAGCAGTGCTCTCCAAAGCGGAGTGCGCACAAAATAGTCCACTGGCGTACAGAGGCAGTATTTGTCTACCGGCTTCCACAGCGGAACCGTGTCCCCGGGCACTGCACCGCACAACCACGGTTGCAGGCTCCGACTGCTCCCGAGGCGCAGGAGCCCGGCGACCGGCAGAGGGGTCCAGGCGACCGGCAGAGGGCACCCGGCGCCCGCGGCCGCCTCACGTCCCGCCCCGCCGCGCCTCGGCTCGGCTGGGCTGGGCTTGGCTTGGCTTAGGCCTTCGGCTGCGGCTCCCGCTCCGGCTCCGGCTCCGGCTCGGCTCGGCTGGGCTCGGCTCGGCTCGGCTCGGTTCGGTTCGTCTCGTCTCGGCTTCCCCAGGTACACACTGTCAGCACCAAGAAGCGAAGGGATTTTAAAATTCTGGTTTATTCCTGGTGGCAGTGAAAAGTTAGTTGTAGGCGGCGTGTTGTACCAGCTGCTGTACACCCGCATGAAATAAAGCAGGCTGGGTGCTGTCTGTCAATTTTAAGTGCTGCGCATGGTAAAAATACTAAAATATATTGGTGTGGAAAAAGGCTGGGTTGAGATTTAGACGGAGGAAAAGCCACAAGGGATGCAAGGGCAGTCACTCATCACCTCCCACCAGCAGACTGATGCTCAGCCAGTCCCTGAGCAGCAGAAGCTTTGGAATCTCCCCCTTCTCCCCGGTTTTTATTGCTGAATATGATGCTATATGGTATGGAACATCTTTTAGATCAGTTTAGGTCTGTGGTCCCAGCCATCCCACCCCAGGCTCTTGTCCACCCCTAGCCTACACTGAGGGGGAAGAGTGATAAAGAAGGAAGGCCTTGGCCCTGAGCAAGCACTGATAAATACAACAGCTAAAACACCAGCACAGTATCAGCACTCTTTTGCACAAAAATCCAAAACACAGGACTATGCGGGCTGAAGAAAATTAACTCCATCCCTGACAGAGACATTATACTTTGAATCACAGAATCATGGAACTGTTGAGGTTGGAAGTGACCCTCGAGATCATCAAGTCCAGCTGCTCACCTAGAGCTCACAATCCCACAATTGCTACCAAACCACTGTCACTGAACCATGTCTCTAAGCACTACATCCACATGTCTTTTAAATACCTTCAGGAATGGTGACTCCACCACCTTCCTGGGCAGCCTGATCCAGTGCTTGATAACCTTTCCTATGAACACATTTTTTCCTGATAACCAAACTGAATCTCTCCTGGCACACCTTCAGGCCATTTCCTCTTAACCTGTCACTTGTTGCACATGAGAAGAGACCAATCTCCACCTCACTCTGACCTCCTTTAAAGTAGTTGTAGAGTTCAATGTAGTTTCCCTTCAGCCTCCTCTTCTGAAGACTAAATGAGCCCAGTTCTCTCAGCATTTCTTCAAAAGACTTGTGTTCAAGGCCTCTTGATTGCTTTTGTCTGGACACTCTCCAGTACCTCAATGTCCTGGTAGTGAGAGGCCCAAAACTGAACACAGTATTCAAAGTATGGCCTCACCAGTGCTGTGTAGAAGGGGACAAGTCACCTACTGGCCATACTATTAAAACATATTTCAGGAGCTCTGAAACAGGCAGCAGAAGAATTCAGAGAACATAGAAGCAATTACAAAAAAGTCCTCAAAGATTTCAGTTTAAAAAGTAGTTGGTACTAGAGATAAAGCAAAAGTAAGCATAATATTCATTCAGAACTCAAGTAAGGGCATCACTGGTGATTTTTCTCTAGAAGGAGTCAAAGATCCTCGAATACATACCTTTGATCACAGGGCTTGCCTCTGATCACAGGGAACAGCTCTGTTCCTGTGCAGAGGATTTTATAATATCTCGGTTGGATATCAGATGGTAACAGCTCCAATACATCTGGTACTAGAACCATGGATTGTGAGATTCCCAGCAAATTGATGGAAGTACTTGAACGCAAAATCTGAATGGCACAAGGTCATGGGAGCCCATTCATCCATCTCAGCTGCCCTTCCTTTGAACAAAAATGGGAGTTCTCTGGCTTCTTAAATCCATTGCTCTCTAGCGGCTCCTGACTGCAGTCAAGAAGATGAAGAACATCACTTGTCAGGAAGGTGAGAGGCTGATTGGATTCAGATTTTTTTACCCCTCCAATATGTTTCACCTCAGCTGCAAAGGCAGCATCCTGATTTCAGCCCCATTAGAAGAAAATGGAGCAAAGAAAGGTATCTACTTTGTCTTTCTTCATTACTACTTTCAGAGTTTTCGAAGGAGACAGGGTTTTCACCAAGAAATACTCCAAGGTTTTGAGGTATGTGCAGACCTTGAGAAGCCAATGATTTGCTTTGCAGAAAAAGAATATCTGGTAAAGAATCTCCAAGAAGCAAACCACCTGTTGTAAACAGAAACAATGCTTGGGTTCCTTCCATAACAGCAGAAACAATGCTTGGGTTCCTTTCATAATGGTTTATTTCTCCTCACACTTAATGAAAACTTTGAGAATGTTTTCCTGAACCAAATTTGTCATTTATGACCTTACTTTACTACAAGCAGAGTTCACAGAGAAAAGATCTGTAATAACAGATCCTTTCTCAGTAAACTCTGCTTGCAGTGAAGTAAGGTTATGTGCCTCCCTGCCCTCTAATATAGACAGACAGGGTCACAGGGCAATACATATGTTTACTATAAAGCTCAACTTTCTGTGGCTGCCTTCTCTCATTTTTCTTCTTCCCTCTTTTATTTATTTTCTCCCAGCATCCCAATTTTTCTTTCTGCAATAAACAGAGTTATCAATGGTCTTAGCTGCTCTGCACTGATCTCTCTGTTATTGAGGCATCCCACTTGCCTGCCTGGCTCACTATATTAATTCTCCGAACTGTGAAACAGTTGGGGTTTAGTTGGTTATTTGTTTGTTTGTGGGTGATTTATTTTTTCTTTTTGGTTTGGGGTTTTGTTTGTTCATTTGTTCTTTTTTAGTTTATTATGACCTCTATCTCCATTTATTAATAGGAAAAGGGCACTTGAAGTACGTTGCTGGATATCATAATCATGCAAAAGTGATTGTGCTGCATCTACCCTCTGTACCACACAATGTGCTCTACCTGGCCTGGTGTATGCTCTTTATACACATGACAGGTTAACTTGGTGTCCTGGAGGTCCTGTGTACCCCAGAAATTTCCTCTCCCTCTGTGGTTCGAATGGGAGAGGAAAAAGGCGCGAACAGACCTGTTTCTGCCCCCTGCCCTGCAGGCGTGAAGTGGGGGGGAGCAGGGGGGACTCTAGCAGATTTTAGAGTAGACCTACAGGTAGGAGAAGTTCTATAATCTGAACCTTGCTGCTGATAACAGGATAGTATTATGGTATCAGTCAGTGCAGAACTGTTAAACCTTTTGAGCAAAGGTTAGGAGAAGTGTAAGCAAGCACAAGAGTACTCTTCAACTCTGCTCTTCTACTTGTCCCTCATTTCTCACACAGTTTGTTCTTCTCTTGTGACCAGATGCTTTCTCTGTGGGACAGACTGAGATACTGTGAAGGCACAACGGTGGGACTGTGGACATGCAGATTCCCACAACCTTCTCTCTTGATCTCTGCCCTCCCAGAAACCAGGATTTCATGTGTGCAGTAGTTCCACAGTGCTCTGGAAGGGAGGGGAACAAGGCTTAAGCGCTTCCCCTAAGCACACTCCAGGTGCAAAACTTGTGCTATTTTGTGAAGGGGGTGAAGGCGGAGACAGTCAGAGAAAGCTGGGGTCAGGACACAATAAAGGCACAGAGACTCAAAAAACCACTAGTATTAATTTTGCCCCAGAGAATGAACCCAGTAACTGCAGGCTGGCTGGGCTTAATTCTAGCAAAAGTAAAAGAAAGCTTGTATGGGATGCAGGCAAGAAAGAACTAAGGGAAATAATATAATTAATGTTGCTGACGTAGTTTTATGGTAACTATAAACAAACTTGTCAAACCAATCTGATTTTTGTGCTTTGAGACTACCTGAGACTACTTATTTGGTTGACAAAGGTAATTGCATAGTAATGTATATGAAATTGTGTTAGGTGTATGAGTCAGTAGTGTGCTTACATTTTGAGTCTTAAGAATGAACACCATGCAGTATCAATACAGCTTGTGTGAACAACACTGAGAGGAGGCCAAGTGACCTCAGAGAGCCAGTGAGGAGTTTAGGAGAAGCTCCTGGAGATTGGGGTGATGCTGGAAACTGCTTAATACATTAATAGAACAGTTAGATTTGTAATTTAAATAAACATAAAATCACTACTGACAACAGCAGGGGCTGACAATGAGGACAGAAGATTGTTATAAAGACAGTCATGCAGAGTGACTGGACATGGTCTAGCTAAGGGATAGTTAGTCTTGGGAAGGTGAATGATGTGATTAGCAGTTCTTAGGGAAATGTTATCTGAGTGGATGGCATTGATGAATCTGAAGCATTCAAGGCCTTAGAGGAGAAATAAGCTAATTTTGATCCTGTGGGCATAAAAGGTCTGTCTTGGTGCCAGAGGCTCATTAGGGCAAAATACCTTCATAATCAGGATCCTCTCTGAATTTCTCTGAAGCTTCCTAAGCAGCAGAGTGCTTTTGCCTCCCTAATACATCTCCAGCCACGTCTGTGGAGTGGACATTGCTGCCTGTACCCCACTGCCAAACCGTGCAGTAGTGTGAGTGTGACTTGGGTAGTTGCGGTCAGAGAAGAGACAACCTTCAGGTTCTGCCACCTGGTGCCATTTGCTTGATTAATATGTTCAAGTCTGCAATAAAGGAAGATTGTGCTATTTCTGCATAGAGCTGGATCGCTCTCTTTCTGCAAACTGATACCCTCTTCCCTGCCCTCAGCCTGGCCGCGGCAGGCAGCAGCAGGAGAGCGGTTGCCTGGGAACTATGCAGCACAACCTGGTGGGAGAAACGGTAGGGTCAGGTGACAGTACCTTTCTCAGTTTACCTGTTTGTTGGTGTTTGGGCTCTTGGGTTGTTTTGGTAGGTTGGCTGGTTGGTTTTGTTGGGGTCTTTTGGTTGTTGTTGGTTGGGTTTTGTTGTTATGTAGTTGTTTTTCTGCTCTGGCAATAACAAGTTCTCACACTAGTGAAGCACAGCCAGGGGCCAGAAGTATATGCTTGTTAGGCAGCCAGCACACTAAGTCATCCTATTGTGACTGCCATCCAGGGATATTTTTTTCCACATAGTCTTCTCCAGGGTAGTTGAATCCAGCACTCAGCATGTATATAGAGAAGCCAGCAGCCCCTGCTCTGCACTGTATTGACCCAACACACTTCGGGCCAACATCTTATCCAATGGGCTCAAGAATATACTTTTTTGAAACGAAAGATGTTTCTTCAGGCAAAAGAAGAAAATCAGAAGGTGAAATGTGAGGTGGAACAAAAAGAGAGCATTTGTATGTAAGTCTTAACAGAAAACACTTTTGTTTCAACCATTTGCACAGCATAAACACACCTGTTTGAGGTCAAGTGCCAAAACCAATTCACTCTTAAAGACTGGCTTTCTCTGATTCATCCCAGTATTGCTGTTCATCCGTTCCTCTCCATCAAGCTGTGGTTTGCAGCAATTCAATGTCTTCTTTATTCTCCCTGGACTTAGGCAGAATTAACACTTGCCTGCCTGAGAGTATGTGGGTAGATAGTACCCAATATACTTCTTTAACAGCTCTGTAGTATTTGAAATAGTACTGGTACATTGTCACCATTTTCTTCCTATTTGCTTCCCTCTAACGTCCCTCTTTACACCCTGGCAGGGAAACTGCCAACAGGAAAAAGGAGATATTCTTGACATTAACCAAAATAACTAGTTTTCTCCATCATTTTTCATGCATAGATTTTTCTTACTGCTTTTGTTATGACCACCATAAGCCATCATCAAGAGATTTCTGCACAAAGAGTATCAGGGATTTCAATATCCATGCATCCTGCTGTGGTACCTTTAGATGCATCAGCTTAAATGGATGGATCCAAATGGTCCAAAGGTGCAGATTTTCCAGGCTTTATAGTATGCAGTACCACAGCCTGTCCTGAGGTCCATGGTACCATGGAGGTCCCAGCAGAAGTACAGTGGCTTTGGTGCCAGATCTAATGGATGTGCTGAGAGTTTTGATGGTGCTGTATATATGGCAGTACATCTTCTGTGTGTGCATGCATGATTTGGCCATCCTCAGAACCTGTTTATCATGGCATAGCATCTTATTTCACACAGAGCAAAAAAACTTCATCAAGCTCCAAGAATAAGTCCAGAAGAGTAAGATTTGAAGCATCACTCCCTGACCACAGCAATAATTTTCTTATTAATGTGGTGTAACTTGTTTATCTCTCCCTAAGAGCTTACTTGAGGAACATTTCAGTTTCTATGTATCACTGACTTTTCTTTGGTCAGCTGATATTCTGAGGTTTGCTTTTTATGACTGCTTGTCTCTTCTTTCCTTCCCTGCAGTTGGTGTGCTTGTTTTCCCTCTTCAGCATACCAAGGAATTGATTGCACTGAATTTGAGGGAGTACCTTTCAGTTTACATTAGTGAGACACCCTTCAGTCACCCTGATCAAGAGTTGTATTTAACAGCAGAAAATCAGTGCAGCTGTCAGAAGCTGTGACTTACACAGATGGGACTCATTAGACCTTAGGGGATCATGCAGATCTTCTGCAACTTGCCTGAAGGTACCTGAGTTTAACCTCCTGAGATTCCAAAAGTTTATCTTCAGCTCTGACGACATCTAATTTGTTCTCTAGTTGATGCAGGGTTTGTGCCTTCTATCTTCTCCCTACATCTTGCCATCTCTTTGTGCCTTCATTTCCTCATTATTGCTTTTGCTCTTCAGCTGCATGTTATAATAAAGCGTGGTTCTTTTTCAAAGCATTTCTGCATCAGGCTGTAGTGGAGCTAAGGCTGCAGTGAAGGGGAAGATAGTAAAAATGTATCATGCAGCACACTGCTGGGTAATTTAAAATATAATGTATCTTGTGTTAGTCAAACAATACAGCATTTGATAAGCTGTCTGCAGCTGAGAGGATCATTTTCAAAGGGTCATCCACCTGCAGCACAGAATTCAAGGGTAAGAGGTAAGCTTCAGGCTGAACTCTCAGCCAAGAATCCTTGTCACCCTTTCCTGTTCTTTCTTTAGGGTGGGGGTGAGGATGTTAGAGCAAGGGACTAGGACATTTGACAAGATATTTTACTGCAGTAAGAAATGACAAAATGGAAAGAAGGGATAGAAATGGTGAGGGATGGAAAAGATTGATAATTGTTTCCTTGGCAACTGAAACCGTGAAGCCTCATGCAGGAATCTCTGAGAAAAATCCTAGTGGAAGCCAGACTAGATGATTTCTTCTTGTTTCTTCTGCCTTCAGATTCTGTTTCAGGCTAAGTTTATACATCACAGTGTGGTGCTGCATAAAGAGATTGATTCAGTGCTCAAGGAAAACCAGAAACTGTATGGTTGTAAGAAATCTTTGTGAAGAAGAGAAGCACTATTGTCTCCCTTTCATAAAATGGAGAACATTTCATAATGCAAAAGATGAGAATATTGAATAACTTGGCAAAGATTATTAAAATCTCTTTTACAAGACAGAGGACAGGTATGTTGCAAGTCCCTGCCTATTACTCTCACCACTGCAGTGAGAACATGTCCCTCCCTCAACTGAGTGTACAGTGAAAATAGCCAAGGGATTAACAGAAGGGCTAAGAGAGCAGAAAGCAGGTGAGGCAGCTGCGTGTCATGAATGCCTTTTGCCTGCCTCGCATTTCAGTCTTCTGTGGGGCTGCCAGCATGGAAGGGTCCCAGTCCTGCATGGTATTTGGCTGCAGGAGCAGTAAATCTTCATTACTGGATTTAAATGTAAGAACTGGGGCACATATATGAATATTAATGAAAGAAAGATGGACTAACTTCTTGCTATTAAAAGATTTCTAGTCCCAGAGAGTGGGCGGAGCATTAAAAAAAAAAGTATAATGAAATGCATTCTATGACATAGAAGTTTAAAAGCACTAAAGATGTCCATTTTGATCTCTTATCATTTTCTGTTTATATAGTGCTTTGCAAGTGTGAAATGAAAAGATGCATTCATCTGAAGATTTTTCTTTTTTAATCCTCTATATCCCATGTTTGCTAATGCAGAATTTCATAGCCATGCATTCTGGAGAGTTATTTGGCAATAGGCAGCTCATATTGGTTCCTGCTCCAAAAATAGAGCATCAAATGCTTGCACATTTATATATGTTTGTGTGCATGTGTATATATGCATGTGTATCTATATATATTTAAAAAGGAGTGTTGCAAAAAACTAAAGGGCATAGGAAGGTTAAATCAGCATAGCCTTGCCAGTTCTAATGTAAACATTCATACAAGCAGTGAATGTAAGACATAAATGCTGGAAAGGATAATACACCATACCGTGCCTGTGAAAGGCATCCCCAAGAAAGAGGCTGGTGCATTCCTATATATTCACTAGAAACCAGAGATTCAGGGCAGCAGAATTTCCAGACAGTCACGTGAGAAAGAAGTACTGCAGCACAGAGGCAGCCAGTCCACTTATTTCTATCTGTGCATGATGTTAAATGATTGACATGGCCTGCATCACTACCAGTTAATTCTCAGAGCAGCTTAATGAGAGGAAAGCATCATCATGAGTGATTCCCTGTACAAGTGAGTAGACACGTTAGCTGTGTCTGTCTGATCCTCTGCAAGGAGCCAGCGACTGTGCCAGCTCTAACAAAGCAGACAAAAAAAAGTGAAAGGATCCTTAGAGAGACGATAAATATTTTTACTCTTTGGTGTCTGCAGTGGAAGTAGCTGACATATAGCACAAAATAAATTCTGTGCTCTCCAAGATTTCTTCTGGGCTAGCACTAATTCACAGATAGCATTGGGTTGGAAGGGGCTCTCAAAGGTCATCTTGTCTAATGTCCCTGCACTGAGCAGGGACAACTCTAACTAGATCAGGCTGCCCAGGGCCACCAGTATGGCCATGCCTGCAGGTGCAAAGAGAAGGGGCTACTATAAAGCATGCCAGCCTAAATAAGATGGGAGAATCTTGCCTTACTGTTTAAAGTATTCCTTAAAAGTAATTAGTAACGAAGTAACTGTGTTTATATATTGGGATGTGTGACTATATAATCACCTTTTACAGGTGAAATGCAAGCTAAAATCAATTTGTTTTTTATCATTCTCCTGTGTAAAATCTTACTTGTTCTTTACACTCGTTTTCTGCTTATTTTTCACCCTTTAATATCCCAAATATAATCTCTCCAGTTCATTTTCTTTGGTGAAGGTCACTTCATTTGGAGACATGAATAATGATGTCAGATAAATGTGTGGCTTTTATAAGGAAGAGAAATTGTACTGTCTGGATAGGTAGCTGTACCTTTGGAGGTAGAGGGGGGAAGATATTTCAAGCAGAAAAAATTAAAAGGGAATGTACTATTTCAAATCATGGGTACCCAAAATGTGACACCATTCATTTCATCTAATGTTACTAATTACAAGAAGGGACCTAGTTACAAAGGCCATCCTCTACAGACAGAAGCAGCAAGGCCAGAGGCTGATGTCTGCCCTATCTCGCCATGAAATGTGTATTATTGATTTCTATTCACAACAAAGGAATTAGAGACTGAATTTCAACTAAATGCATACATGTCACTTCAGTTAAAAATGATCAACTACATTCGTCCTGGTTGAGTCAAAGAAATGGAAGTTCTTTCCAAAGGAGATGTAAGAATAATTTCCTCCTACCAAAGTGGAGAGTTTTGTAAGCAATCAAGCATGTAGTACATTGAGCACAAATGAGGAAATGCAGGATAGGTATTCCAGAGGAACAGGAAAGGAGAGAAACGTATTAGCGCAGGCGTCAAGCCTTCTGAAGCTTCAAGGAGGTATAATCCACATCATGATGTTATCAACTTGCTTCTATCCAAAAAGGCAGATCTGTGACTAGGTTAGTTCATTTACTTGATTTGGGGAAGTTAGCACATTGTCTTGTAACTCTCAGTTTATTTGGTATTTGTCTTTAAGTCTTTAATCCTGGAGTCACATGATTTAATAGAATCTTGGGAATGCATTTTGAAAGAAAAAAAAAGTCTTTTTTCCCTTATATTATTGAGTAAAACTTGAAGATGCAAACTGTAAGGACTACCAAAAGGAAAAGGAAATACAAACCCAGACATGTATGATCCCTTAGCCAGCCTAATGATTTCTGAATACTCAGACTTGAACACCAAGTTGGCATTAATCTAACGTTAATAACATCCATTGCCTGCCTTCCAAAACTGTGTTAGCTGTGTTATACATGGAAGAAAAAAGGAGGTAATTCTCTGTATGGCCTTTCTCTTTTCTTCCCCCTCCTCTGTGTATTCATAAAGCCACACTTGTGTCCAGGAGCAATGCACACCGACAAAGAGGAAAGCAGGGAAGAATGTTAGGAGGCCTGCCTGGCTGAGCAAGGAGCTCTTGGACACGCTGTCACACAAAAAGAAACTCTACAAGGAGTGCAAGAAAGGACAGCTGGAATGGGGGGTATATAAGGAAGCTGGCCAAGCAGCTAGAGATCTGGTTAGGAAAGCCAAGGCAGAGTTTGAATTGAATCTAGCCAGGGAAGTCAAAGGATCACTAAAAATTTCTACAGGTATATTAATGGTAAAAAGAAGCCTAGGGAAGGTGTGGGCCCCCTCAGAAAGGAAACAGGCAAAATGGTCACAAGTGACATGGAAGAGGCTGAGGTTCTCAATGACTTCTTTACCTCACTCTTCACTGCAAAGGCCTCCAGCCACACTCCTGGAGCCATGGAAGATAATGGCAGGGGCTGGAAGGAAGAGCTGCCCATTGTAAGTGAAGATCAGGTATATGATCACCTGAAGAACCTGAAAGTGTTCAAGTCCATGGGACCTGATGTGATACGCCCACGGGTGCTCAGGGAACTGGCAGATGAGGTTGCTAAACCCCTCTCTATTATATTCCAAAAGTCCTGGCAGTCTGGAGAAGTCCTCACTGACTGGAAAAAGGGAAACATAACTCCCATTTTCAAAAAGGGTAGGAAGGATGAGCCAGAGAACTCCAGGCCAGTCAGTCCCACCTCTGTGCCCAGTAAGAGCATGGAGTAGATCCTCCTGGAGGCACTACTGAGACAGGAGAATAGTGAAGAGGTG